>CM035184.1:16190116-16205116 GCA_020233015.1 Callinectes sapidus
CTCTCTCTCTCTCTCTCTCTCTCTCTCTCTCTCTCTCTCTCTCTCTCTCTCTCTCTCTCTCTCTCTGTGTGTGTGTGTGTGTTAATCCTGCTTGACGTTTTAGTAGTATTGTTTCTCTGTTTCCTAGAGATGAAAACAAAACATGGTGAAAGAAGAATGAGTAGCCAAAAAAGTGGTGAGATAAGAGAGGTTCAGTATACAATAAAGATAAATCAAAGGAAGAGCAGTATTTTTAACGGAAGGATAGGGATAAAAAAAACAACAACTGAATACATAAAAAAAAAAGAAACGGATGAAAGGAATGGCTCTCGTTAGAGTATAAACAAATAAGAAAAGCTTATGAATATGAAAATGAGGCTGAATGAATAGAAAAAAAAAGAGGTTGGGTGGTGGGGGAATAACACTTCAGAAATAAACAAATACAGAATCTTGAGTACGCACAACGGTGAAGTAAACAACAGTTGATTAAGAATGCTGCAGGTGTTTTCAATATGAATAAAAGATAAGGCCTCTGCTCTCTATCTTCTCGATGGGCTTGGCAGGGTGAAAGATCAGTGGTGGTGAAGGAAGAAAGAAAAAAAAGTGGATGTTATGAATGCCGGATTAAAACTTCCGGCTGAACCCTCAAAAAAAGAGGGCAGATATTTTTTTATAAGAGACCAATGCAAATATAGTGAAAAAAGTATTCTTATTTGAAAAAGAGGGAAGGTAACTGGAAAAAAAGGGGTTATCATGGACGGAGGTTAAACATTCTTGTAAGAGTAAAAAGAAAATACTGATAATATTGCTGATATTAAATGATTTATGTAAAGGGTAAAGGAATGTATTTGCGAAATTCAATACTTCTCTTTTAAAAGGAGGAAAAGTCATGAAAAACTTGTATATAATGAAGGCAATAAAAGACTTCTCTGTGAGGTAAGCAAAATAATGCGGAGAATGTTTGAGATCTTATATTATTTATTGGAAGCAGAACATGTAATAGGAAGAAACGCATGCTTTGAAAATAAGACAGGACTTGAGAGAGAGAAAGAGAGAGAGAGAGAGAGAGAGAGAGAGAGAGAGAGAGAGAGAGAGAGAGAGAGAGAGAGAGAGAGAGAGAGAGAGAGAGAGAGAATATGCAGAAATAGTCTGAGATGTAGTTTTCTTTGTCATGAAGATAAATAGAGCAAGTGAGTAAATGTTGAGAAGATAAGGCTTAACGTTAAGCCGAGGGAACAAGATAATAAGAGAATCATTTATGATTTATCTATTTTTGCAACGGAAACAGAAAAATTAATAGAGAAACATGAGTATCATCGATGCAAATCAAATTTTCTGCTGGAGGCAAAATATGGAGAACGTACGAAATTCTTTTTATTTATGGAATCAGGTAAAATAATGGAAAGATGAGAGTATTACGATGACAAAAAAGTTGCACATGAGGGAGAACAAAATCTCGCAAAGAAGGCTGTATCAATTGCTTGTGGTAGGTTGATCAAGCGAAACAACCTTCAAAGAACATTTGTATTTTGCTGAAGGTATAGGGGCCAGGTACGAGGCAAGAAACAAGTACAGGTGTCTGATACGCGTCAAGCTGAAGAGCGTGGCTAGCTCCTGAGACAGACCAACCAGCACTAAGCAGGACGCCATAAGAGAGCTGAAAAACAAACGAACACAACTTCCACAATGCCTTGCAAAGAGAATGTAACCTCTTGATGCGTGATAAATATGAATTGCATCACATACCGATCAAAGTACATATTATATAAAAGTAAATAGTGGTATGTTTTCAAGATATATAAATATGATATAAATATATGTGAAAGGCCATTATCATAAGGTCTGTGATATTGAAAGATTCATGTGTCGGAAAAAAAGATAGAGGGATGCATCGAGAAAATAATTGTTTGAAAGCAGGGAAGGTAAAGGAAAGTATCGAAAAAAGTAACACAAAAAGTAAATCTAAGCAATATGCAACTTAATGGAATAAGATGAGGGGTAGCTACAGATGAAAGCAATGCAAGTGAGACTGTAATGGATGTTTGGATTTACGAAAGTGAAAAGGCCAAACTACTGCCTACTGAGGAGAAACTGGAAGAGGTGTTAGGCTTCGGTGAGTAGCAATATGGAGGTGTTGATGTGAGCTTTGGTGTTATTAAAGCAGTAGTGGGTGAGGTGTTGAGGTAGAAGGTATTGGGAATGTAACAATTAAGATAACATATTTATTTACCTTTTGTAGATCGTGGTCATTTCTATTTGGACATAATAATGTTAAGTTGAACTGAACATTTCACATCATCCATCGATTCTTCATAACACTTCTTTCTGCTAAGCATTATTTTCTGTGTTATAATTACCTTTCACTCCCATTCATGTTAATTAGCTCTTCTGTTCTTTTTTCATCCTTTGCCCAGCTTCTCTTACACCCTTTCCCACAAAGTAAAAATAGTTTATTTCCATATATTTCTAATCGTCGAATATTTTCTTCACAAATTAAGCAAATATTTACCAATTTAGTTTTTCTTACTTTTTTTCAACTTTTCGTCAGGGTCCTCGCACATAGACACTCTGCTTAGGAGGAACGTTAGTGTTAGCTGAGTAAAGACTGATAACACAGCTGAGTGAGCCGCGGATTCACACAATGAACGGCACAATCAAGTAAGGTAACTCAGAACGTGCATTGCCTTGTGACGGAGGTTAGAAATAGGAAACTGGCAGTGAAGAGAAGGTGAGAGGTGAAAGGCGGAAATAACTAGTACATAAAAAGAGGATGTACACGTTTGATGTAATGTTCTTTGTCTGGTAATGCTAATCTCTAGTAGTTCATAATAAACAAATTAGGGTAAATTGAAGGTAATGCAGGATTATGTAAGAAAAAAATATTAACAGCACGGCATGAGGATAAACGTTAATGACTTAGAGATATTTAATGAGTTGTCATTAGCGAAAAATGTCATCGCACAGGTCAAGTAAAGGAAATATATACATATACATAGAGAACAGAATATGTCATAAAAATTGCAGTCTCTTTCAATGTTGCTTTACGTTTTCAAAATAATTTTACTGTTGATGTTAAAATGCATTTTAAATTGCAAATATCAATATAAATATTGGACAGATCAATAACACATGCCGAAAACCATTAGGGAACTACAAACGAATCACCTTCATAATGCGATCTGAGCTTCGTTCTTTATTTTCTAGATCTGAGGTACATTTTCTTACAATTAGAATGAATGTGGAAGTTTCACGCATGCTACAAAGAAATTAGTGAGGAAACTAAATCACAATCATTCTATGATGTTTGATTTGCTGTTCTACCCTCTGTTTTTTCTTTTCTTTATTCAAACTACTTTTAATGCCTCTTCTAGTAAAATATGAGGGAAAATTATAATAAAAACAAACATTTCCTAAGATGTGAAAAGAGTAAACCAAAATTCCTTTGTTGGGAAAGTTCATCTGGATAATTTATCTTCTTCTATACACCAAGTAAAATTAACTCCGTACGCGAAAAAATGAGGCGTTGCAGATTTATGGTAACTGAAATATGAAGATGGATTTCGCCTTTTTTGCAAGCCTTGCAACGCCTGTACCTGCTCTTTCATTCAGCCAAGAAAGAGTAATATACATTTCTCTCTCTCTCTCTCTCTCTCTCTCTCTCTCTCTCTCTCTCTCTCTCTCTCTCTCTCTCTCTCTCTCTCTCTCTCTCTCTCTTGTTTTACGGCTACGGTTCGTGTAAATCTCTTAATTATTGTCAAATGTGTGTAAATTTCAGACTCTAGTAGCAGCAGTAGCAGCAGCAGCGGTAGTAGTAGTACTAGCAGCAGCAGCAACAACAACAACAACAATAGTAAAAAATAGTTCTAGTGGTAGTGACTAAACAGCTTTGCATTCATCAGTATTCATAGTGGACGCAAAGGAAAGAAAACCACTTATGAAAATGTGCCTCGCGTGGGTAGATCAGCGTGGGTAGATGCAGAATAACTTCCCTGGGCCTCTTTTTAGGGAATGATGAGGGTGCAGCGTGGATTTCTTGCTTTTTATTTATTTTTGGCACTGTAAGAGAAAGGTGAATGTTTGAGCTCGTATGTGTGAAGAGGTTTGTTAATGGCGTGCCGAGAATTCTTTGGAATCTTGTAAAAGGAGGTGGTGCATCAGTTAATGGCGACAACTCCCTTTTTCGTGTTGTGAGTGTGAAGGAAAAGCTGATTAGATCAAAATATTTTGTTATAAATAGAAAAAAAAGGTCTGACAGAGTTGAAAAGACGCTTTGTGAATGGGAACGTGAGTAAATGTAAAAAAAGTATTGGTGAGAGTCCAAAATGCCGAATACGATTTAACAAGCCAACACGGAAAGTAAGATGCAGATTTCCACACAGGTTGTAAAAGATAGGAAATTGGATGGCAGGGTAGATTCACCTGAGCTTTGAAGTTACAGAGAGTAACTTGCTGCATCGTCCGAGAGGTTTTAGATGCAGAGGGAGAATAAAAAGAATTTCCATATTGAGTACATAAAACAAGATTGTAGGAATGGATATCAGGAGTAATTATTCTGAAGCTTTGAAAAATATAACTACTGGATAATTTCCTACGTCGAAGGTTTCAGTGCACATATTTTGAATGTGTCTTTGCACTAGAATTGTCATCTTTTAGGGCTGGGTTCTTCACTGTGTTTCTTTCCATTTTCTTGTCGTTAAACAGTTGATGTGAGCAACTCTTAAAATCAAATAAAAAAGGAATAATTTTTTGAACAAAAGAAAAGTAGAGAAATATTTACATGCTGGTAATTTTGCAGTAGTTGGGACTCGGATGTCAAGAGTAGCAGAATTTCATCCCCGAAGTAACAACCAGTGTATCTTATGTTGAATGTATGACAGACTGACCACGTCCCTTGCCTTCCCGTCCTCCCTCCCCATCATGATTTTTGATGAGGGGTGCAAGGCGTGGTGAGGGACGAGGGTTTTGTGGTGTGTTCGGTGTAATTACATGCAATCCTGGTGTATGTGTACTCCTCTGGTTGCTGTACCGGATGCAGACTTTATGAGTGAAGGGCAATACTCTGACGGAGGTGAGTAGGTCAGTCATTTCTACTTGCGTCAACCACTGCCTCGAGTCGGTCTACATCATGCATAGAAAACGGGAGATTGGCCAACTATGTGCACAGTCGTTCTCTTGTTAGCATGCAACACTGGCTCCTGACGGTAATATATTTAACACAAGGGGTCGCTTTTTCTCACTCTTTTAGAACATAGACGTAAACTAACAACAAATCATTTAAATCAACCCGTTCAGTACTGGGATGCATTTTCATATTTGTTCTGCTCATTATTTGTCTATTTTTTACTGCTTCAGAAATTCATGTGGGGATTATAATAGCGAAGACTCTGGCCATTAATCTTTTGACCTCTATAGACTTTCCAGAACGTCAGTAAAATCGTCTAGTCATACCCCAAACTCGTGATAAAAATGTGTCCTAGTACTGTAGGGGTTAAATAGGTCAATCCCTTTATTCCCTTGTGTGTGTGTGTGTGTGTGTGTGTGTGTTTTAGATAGCTATTTTTCTCTAAACAGTGCACCACAACTGAAGCTTCCTATCAGTGTCCTCAGTGGCGCGTATTGACTGTCGAAATCCCCTGCACCGCCTGAACCAGATGTTACCGACCCTCATAAAATGCAGATTCTATTACAACGCAACTCACCGAACGTGTTTTAGTGTTTCGTGTTACACTACTCGTTGGGAGAGAGAGAGAGAGAGAGAGAGAGAGAGAGAGAGAGAGAGAGAGAGAGAGAGAGAGAGAGAGAGAGAGAGAGAGAGAGATTAATTCAGATGATCAACAGAATTAATATGCGTCATTAAAAGACGTATTGAAATGATGGCATAGTTATTTTGTTAATATGGCTGCTTAACGTTGCGTTATTTTCTCTGTGATTTTACTGAATTAATTTCATAACCTTTTTTTTTGCTTCTGCATTTCATTCAATGAATTACGTTCCTCTCACTTACTTGATTAGAAAATACATCGGCAGCTGTTATAGATATGCTGAAACTATACTTGGAAATACTGCATGTACATTAACGGTAATTCCTGAAAAGATAAAAAAAGATGATGGATCTCAAGGCTTCCTAGAAATCTTGTTGGCGTAAATGCACGGGTCTAATGCTGCCACTATTTTTTGACGTTACTTTGCCTTCCATTAGTGATGACCCTAAGTGAATGTGCGCTTCTTCAGCAGTCCTGAAGCAATAGGGAGTCAGGAGGACGGTTGTGAGCAGCAGGACAGAGAGCAGGATCAGATCATGCTCACATACTCCCTTAGTGTTGCTGTTGGTCTTGGCCTGAATGGTACACGGGTCATCTCTGCGACTGATGCACCAATCATTATTATTCATAATGGCACGCTCGTTTCTCTGTAATAGATATCTCTTTATAACACAAGGGACTTCGCTGTGCACTCTACAATTGTTATGATAAATGGAAAAAACATGTTCATTGCCCGTCCTCTTATGGATGAGTCAAGCCTGCAACTTTCATTCTTTTTCTGCTACATATACAACACAATATATTTGCAAAACAAAATACTTTGGTGCAAGACCCCATAATTTGTTGTATATATTTATTGTATAGGATGTTCAAACAATATACAAACTACTCCAATTAATCCAATCAAGAAATAACAAATTAATTATTTCCCCGGATAGAAGTTTTCACTCATAGGAGCAACATTTGAATAAAACAAAACCACATTCAAAAGCAAATTGAGACCTTCAATCATTCATTTCAAATACTGAAACCCTTTTACACCTACTCGTACTACACTCTGTCTAAATAACTAATATGGATAAATAAGAAATAAAAAAATTCAAACATTAAGACTATATTAATCTTTAATGGGACCGGAAAGCCTTTTAAATCACGTGATGAACTTACACACTTTTGTAAACAATTCACTTATTCACTTCATAAAACCTACCGTTCCATTTGCAACTCATTTATCAGTGAACACGAAATAAGAGAAGAAAGTAAAGTGGAAAACGGAAGACCCTTATAGCTGTGTCAGAAAAGATGGTGCGTGTGGAAAATGCAACAGATGTAGTATTTGTGCCGGGAAAAAGGAAGAGGGCGAGTTGGAAAGGAAAAGGCGATAGTGGTAGTGTTGATACCCGGTGTCGTGGTGGATTGGGGGACAGTGTGCAGTGAATGCAGATGTATCAAAGGGATGAGTTTACGCAGACAAGCAGTTGACAGCTGTGCGTCTTCCTTCTCTTATTGTTGTTGTTGTTCCGCCTGGTCAATGGGAGGAGGAGGAGGAGGAGGAGGAAGAAGAAGAAGAGGAAGAGGAAAGGGAAGAGGAAGAGAAGGCAGGAGGAAGAAGGAAGGAGGTAGGAGAAAGGAGGAGGAGAAGGAGGAGAAAGGAGGGGCGCTGTGTGTGTGTGTGTGTGTGTGTGTGTGTGTGTGTGTGTGTGAGTGTTTGCCGTGTAAGAAGAGAGAGAGAGAGAGAGAGAGAGAGAGAGAGAGAGAGAGAGAGAGAGAGAGAGAGAGAGAGAGAGAGAGGTTTTCTCATCTGTGTACTCTTTCTTGATTAAAAGGGATACATGTGGATGATAAAGTTTCTCACTGTGGCTCATCAAACACCTTATGTAATCTTACGTGACTCTTTGTATGCTGTGCTAAGAGTACTAGTTGTGTATCTTTGTGGTTATGCAAATTGTTGTGTAGTAGTAAGACAAATGAGTATAAAGATGGTAAGAAAAACCTGGCCTGAATGTCTTCTTCAGAGAGTGAGTGAGAGAGTGAGAATGAGAAGAAATTCTGTCGAAACGTTAGGAAATAAAGAGTGTCCCCCAGGTTTTCCTTACCATCTTTTAACTTGTACAGAATATGTATATTCATTTTGTTTTGTATTGACAAGTATATATTATTTGTTGAAGGTAAACGAACAAAATGTTTTAGGCAGGAACATGTAAATTTACGTTAATGGTGGTGTTTGTTTTGTACATTTCCTCTTTGTCTTTTGCGTGTTACGAGATTAATTGAACTGAAGGCTTAGCATTTCAACAAAAGCGATGTTCCTTTTTATCAGTAATCCGCGTAATACATCTTAAAACGACCAAGGCTTTTGTATTTGTTTCAGTATTTCTTTTTCCTCGTCCACATGCTCGATAGTTTTTCTTTTGACGAAATGTTATTGAAGCTATGCAGATGTACGTTAGTCTTATTAAATCATAAAAAAATACTGTACATGTTTTGAATTTCACTATCAGTTTAGGAAGAAGTAGTGGAAATGCAGAAGCAAAAATCATATTAAATACAATACCAAACTGAAAGTGGCTGCAGTCCCAACTTAGTGGAGTCGTCCGCTTTTGAGTACAATAGAATGAAAACACCATAAGTCAAGCAGAGGGTAAGTAATCTGAAATATACCTGAAGTATACCTGAAATATCATTAATTAGAGTGTATCCACATGCACTGCATGCCATGAAGAATTTGGCGAAAAAGTAAGCACATAAATTATTTTTATTTGACGTAACTGTTGGAACTCGGAAAGCAAACACATTTCCGCATTCTAGTGCAGTACTTTACACGTTATGTTGCCAACCTTGAACAACACAATTATTCCGCAGCATCACGGCAGTAAACCAGTTTGGCTCCTCATCTGGGTAGTGATTGATCCAGAGGTTACATGTTCACGTTCCAATCCCTGAGCATGTTCCTTAATTCTTAGCACCAATGCATCCCTTTGTAGCAGTATGAGGTGTGCGCCGTGGCCTTAGCGATAAGTGAAGGCTATGACGGGAGCCCCCGCACAACTACCTCGTCAGAATACTCCCCCTGATGACACGTGCGCAATCTGCATATAGAGCAGGGTGTGTGTGTTCCCTGAAGCTCTCGCCTCTATGCTGGTGATGGTGGTGGTAATCGCTGGGATGGTGGCCACCGCGTTCACTATCACAGCCTCAACGCACGCACCTGTTGATTACACTATGCCGTGAGTTTCGGTGCTGGTGTTCTTGATGGTACTACTACTGCTATTATCATTATTATTATTATTATTATTATTATTATTATTATTATTATTATTATTATTATTATTATTATTATTGCTGTTGTTATTGTTATTATTTTTTCTTCTTGTTATTATCATTGTTGTTATTATTGTTATTGCTATTGTTATTACTATCACTATTGTTATTAATCAATATCGTCACTATTAGTGTTTTAACTACTACTCATTTTGCTGTCTGTCATGTGCGTATGTTTCCATCATAAGTAAAACACAGAAGCCAGTGGCAACAGCACCTCTGTTACCTAGTCCACAGCGATTCCTGCCTTTGGAAAACCTGGCGCTAATGAATGCACATACAGAGTGTTGCGGGAGACTTTGATATTAATCCTCATAGCAAAGTCTTCAGCAACACAAGTTGGCGCGTCAGGTTTTGTGCATCATTAATCAGGCTGCTGGTAACGCGAGGCAGTTGGTGTCAGTCCGGGCGCAGCCAGGACCACTTCGGGCCACTGGTACTGGTATGTAAATGAAGGTGCATGGATTCCACAAAGAATTCCGGCGATCACTGCTCACCTAAATTGGCGGAAGGAATTTTACCACTGCTCATCAAAGCGGTGCTGGGAATGCTAGGACATTGACCCTCACCTGTCCACGAAAGAGTGAGTGGGGTTTAATTATATTTCACCTGCTACGTCCAACAGAACCCTCGCCCCGAGAGATTTCCTTTTGTACTGCACAGAATGAGCCACTTTTATTTTATTTTATTTGGTTAATTTTTTTACATTGCTTGACGTCCCTAAACCTTTTTGTTTTTTTGATGCACGGTCAGCTTGGACTTTTTTTGGAGAATGTTCACTAAAGCACTGCAGTCATTACGAACATAATTCATTCCTTAAATAAGCTCAGTCACGCAAGGGAACAGGAGGCCAACATGAATTACATTTTCACGACCACTAAGGTAAAACACGCAAACACATACAAGACTTGGAGCCAAAGTGGTGAATAGATATGTTTTGTTTTCGGTGGATTGGAGCTGCGGTATGGCAGTGAAAATCAAATTGCTCCTTGTGAGAGTTATAAATCATGGGGAAAGTCCTGATGATCATTTTTGGTGAAAGGTTGTTTTGAAAATTTCTTAGTTATAAAACAACGTTGATGTTACAAATCACGTTCAATAACCTTGTTTCAAGAAATACTGTAGGGAATTTAGATTTTCTTGTCTTTGTGATAAAAACTTGATCATGAAAATATTATTTCAATAATTTTTAAATCATTATCTTTCAGTTGTACAACGGCGCCATGTTAGGACGCAACCATGGTAAACTTTTCTGAATAACGAACCAGAAATGGAGGTGCGTGTATTTGGGGATGAAACGGAAATATTGTGAGCATACTTGAAAAATTAGTTTCAAAAAGTATTGCGATCTGATGGCAGATTAGAAATTATCTTCTTGGTTGGTCGGATTGAATGCTGTGAAAGCCTTTGCTCTATAAACTTAGTCGTAGTTCGGTTTTATTAAGCTATTTCTTTGGGTATTTGATGGAATTCCTACAGTCTACGAATTGGGTATATTCCTTATCGTGGAAGTCTTTGACGCATGAATGACGTTCATATGATAATAGACATCTGACGAAATTCTTGCATGTAATCAAGGAATCTTCTGTAATCAACCGAAGTTTAATACATTTCATTCCCAGGAAAATGTTACTGCATTCAAGTAACTCCTGACTCAGCCAACCCCGGAATGTGAGGCGAGTAGTGTTCGTTAGGGGGTGGTCATGCCCGTGAAATTAGCGCATTCATATCCAGTGCTTGGCTGTCTGGGCTGTGGTCCGTTCATGCCGCGTCTATCACCCAAATTCCTAGGCTCTTAGCGCATATGCAGGAAAAAAAATGAATAGAAAAAAGAACAGAAAGAAAACATTTTGAACCCATGATCTTTATTCAGGAATGTCGAAAGTACTTGTATAGTAAGGAAAAATCTAATTTGAATATAATTTTGCTAATGTAGATATATTTTTATCACATGTAACTAGTGATATTGTAACTCATGTGTACAAAGAATTGCTAACTTTGCACGGTCTAGCATTCAACTAATCTATGTATCCAGATTATACGAGTATTCCTCTGACAACTTGAACATATCTTTTTTTTCTTAAGACTGAAACATTTACAACTGAAGAGGAAATATACAAGAAAAATCATATCTTCTATTTTTTACTTTACCTTTGCAAAACATAACTCGTAAGCTAAAATGCAAAGAATTTTTCGCTTCATTTAGTTTTAATCTTAAGAAAATGAACATTGATTAGTTGATGAGATTTGTTAATCAAACTTGTTTTATGTATGCTTTCTATATCGGTTCCCTAAATTTTCCATGGATACTTTTTTTCATTTTCAAGTTAAATGTTTACATAAAGTTGCCTCGTCTTTCAAACATTCGAAAGTAGAGAAAAGTTTTTCATTTACCTCACGTTTTATTCTTCTTTGGGCGTGGTACCAGACTTTTCCATCGTATTATTTTCGGCATTTTCCTCCGTCACACCTATGACGTGCATGACTTCCATCACTGCATCCATAAACCTTTTCATCGGCTTGATAAGTCGATCTGTACTTGCCTCTCACCATTACCGAGCCCACAATTCCTGCATCGCAATGATTTATTAGAGCTAGAAGTGGATGTCAAACGGCAGCCATTTCGATGCAGGCTTTGAGAAAACTGAGAAAAATAAAAAGGAAAATGAAGAGTCAAATGTCAGGGATGACAAGAAAACAATAAAAGGAAGGAAGACTCTTGTCACATGTAAAAGGAGGGCAAGCCAAGACTTAATTTTGGAAAAAAAAGTTTATGCTTCCTTCCAACGTAATTGCAACAGACGACCTGCGGCTATCCATTGCACTAATGTTTGGGGGAGGAAGTGAAGACGCCGCTCGTGACTGTGCGTCTTGCTTATCTCACTCATTTATCACATTAGTTCTTCCATTTGCTTGGTCTTGTGTTAAAATACTGCGAGTTGCTCCGTTATTACGCTGAAGCCTGGTATGTTGTGCCTGGGGAAATTAGTGTGTGTGTGTGTGTGTGTGTGTGTGTGTGTGTGTGGTGGGGAGGAGAAATGGGACTGTGGGCAAGGTTTCTTTTCGTGGAGGAAATTAAGGAAGTGACTCTGAAAATGGAATTATGTGATGAACGATGTTAGCGGTGTATAGTGATAATAGTGGAGGTGGTGGAGGTGATAGGGATTGTGGTGGTGGTGGTCAGAGGAGGTGAAAAAGGAAAGGGATGAAATAGAAAGATAAGAGGGTGAGGTGGATATTGGATTGTATAATGAGGATGTCAATGGATAATATAGGCAGAGGTGGTTGTCTTGGTGGCGATGGAGGATAATTAATTAAGGTGGGAATATTAATCAAGAGAAACCTAACAACCTCCACGTTTTATCATTGAAAAGGTTCCGTCAAAATATTATACTCGTTAGCATTAAGAAAGGAAAAATCCTGTCGTTCTCTTTGATGAAGCGTCAAATGAGTGTTTGTAATTTGCTAGATTTCCCCTTTCTTGTATTTGATATAATGCCATATAATTATGAGTGTAAATAACAATTAATTTCTATTTATCTCACCTGCAATTTGTATTTTTACTATGTTTTTTCACTTTATATTTCCTTCTATTTACTGCTTTATCTTGATGTCCACTCTCATTTTGTTGCGTAGCTCTTCTTTTTTTCCATATCTTCTATACTTGAAAGTAACACGTAACTTTTATTAACCTCATTTGCATTATGCATTTTCACTATGCATTTTCACTTTATGTTTTCTTCTACTTATTGATTTTTCTTCTTGTCCACCTTTATTCTATTCTTTGGTTCTTCTTTTCTTCCTAGCTTCTATACTTTCTCCGTTTCTTTTTATTGTTAGATCCATTTATCTATTCATTCAGCTATTTTTTACTCATTTTCTTTACTTTTCCTTTCCTTCATATTTTCTTCCCACATTATTTTCTCACTTTCTCATTTCTTTTGCTATCTTGTCCAAATTATCGTTCATTTGCTCGTTACTTTCTTCCTTCATTTGTTCCTTCTTTCCTTCATTCCTTTCTTCTTTCCTTCCTTTCATACCTGCCTTCATCCATTCCTATCCATTTCCATCGTGTCTTTTCATTTCTCCATCGCCACCACATGACCACGGCCGCCACGACCACTACCATTATCGTCATCATCATCATCATTATCACTTTGGCAGTCCTGTTAAGCTACGTTCCTTTTCCATTCCTTTTTCCCCTTGCAAGATTGCTTTCTGAATCCCTTTCCAATTTTCCATCCTTTTCATTGCTTCTTGGAAATCCATTTTCTACGTACAAAATGTCTGGTCTTCACTGGCAGCACTCAAATCTAGTTTTCATTGTACAATTTTCAAAGGACGTTTTCATTCGCAATCTTTTTTTGGTGTAAAGGGTTTAGGAAAAGGATTTACATGGATAAGCTAGTTTTATCTTATGTGTATTTTATGTGTCTTCTAATATATTGCCGTGTAAATAACTCCAATATTGTTTGAATTGCTGGGAATTCATTGCGTATCATATTTGCATTTTATACGTGTGTAAAACCTGTAATATTAACCATTAAGAGCGTTAGTCTTAAGTCATTTGGGAGCTCTGAAATAAGATTAAATAAATACATATATGAATGGGGATAAACGTAAAATTGGTGATTAAATATTTCATTTAAGGACTGCCACCTGTAAGGCTCACGGGTTCTTGCAGTTTCCATGACAGTCTGAAATTCTCCATTCCTCTCCTCACATTACATATCCACATTGGTGTTAGAAAAAAAAAGAAGATTGTTCAAGAATCCGGCCGCTGTGGACCGGTTAAAGTTAAAGGCCTCCAGCTCTGGGGTTCAGAGGAATTCTTACACACACACACACACACACACACACACACACACACACATGTGCTACATATAATAATGAGATAAATTCTCAGGCGATTCAATTACACCTTACATAGGAATATGTACATTTTATAGTAACCCAATTAATTCCCTGGTCACTGCATTGAAAATTCGAAAATTAATAACTGTAGTTTGTGAAATGAGATTGGCATCAAAGGTAAAATGGTTTCATTAATCACCGATAGAGAGTAAAATTTCCGGTCATAAAAAAATGATTGGGAAAAACATGTATTTATGGTGAGAGAGAGAGAGAGAGAGAGAGAGAGAGAGAGAGAGAGAGAGAGAGAGAGAGAGAGAGAGAGAGAGAGAGAGAGAGAGAGAGAGAGAATTCAGTGGAGAGCAGAGAGGCTAATAAGGGACGGGCTTCCTGAACAGCAAGCTGCTCCCCTCCGCAGCCAGCAAACCTGCAGCTCCCTAGGGACGTGGTGGACCTCTGCACTCTCTACAAGGTCCAAGAGCAACGGGTACCGAACCTACAGGAAATCCGCTTGCCTCTACGCCGAACTGAGGTGCTCACCAGAACCGTCTCCACAGTGCTCTCGGCCCTGGCTACACCACTGTCACACTCCACCCACCATCAAGGGCAATTGAAACAGATGTACCAGCAGCGGTGGAATAAATTTTTGGCCTCTGACAAATGCCTGTTCGACCTTAGCGCTGCAAGTGTACGGAGGCCAGAAATGTTAAAATATTAAACTATTGGCTTAACGAAGTGTGTGGTAGTGGCACAAGTGTATATAGTTGAGGTTCGACCTTACAAGTGTATACGATAATTGGTGTGCGTGATGTGCGCGATATATATAAGTGAGGGCGTAAAAGTGACACGAGTGTTTTTATTACACAAGTTCAACCACACAAGTGAATAATTTGAGATAATATTAAGTTTTACGGTGCTATAAGTAATACAGTATAAGGATATTGTTAACAGACAGCTCAGTGGGCTTTCAGATTGGTGGTATAAAACATGTGTACCTCCTTTAGCCCGTTAAAGCCCATAATGTACATATGCTAAGTATTATTAGAATGAGAGAGAGAGAGAGAGAGAGAGAGAGAGAGAGAGAGAG
>CM035184.1:16278153-16290653 GCA_020233015.1 Callinectes sapidus
TCTCTTCCTCTATTCTTCTTCCTCTTTCCTCCATTCCCCTCTCCCTCTCCTCTCCTCTCTCCCTCGTTCTTTCCCTCCTTTCTCTCTCTCTCTCTCTCTCTCTCTCTCTCTCTCTCTCTCTCTCTCTCTCTCTCTCTCTCTCTCTCTCTCTCTCTCTCAAGTTACTAATAAAGATAGGTGAAGTGTTCCGTGTTTTGGTAATCATTAACGTCTTGGAAGTTTGAAATGCCAAAATCAGAAAGTTTTGTAACCGTGTGTAATGTTTTCTTCTTCTTCTTCTTCTTCTTCTTCTTCTTCTTCTTCTTCTTTGTTTCATTTCTTGTTCGTAAAGGTCATGAAGCAACGATACTTTTGTTTTATTATTTCATGAGATGTTTGTTTTTTCTTATTTACTTATCTTGTTATTTTAGTTTTTATTTTGTTTTCATTTTCTTTGTTTTCTTCTTGAATGTGTTACAAATGTCAATTGAAGAATAAGTAGAGTCGTGTTGGGATTCAGTGAGGTTAGGTTAGTAAGTTACGTTTAATCATGTGAGGTTTAAAGTTCGTGTTCAAAAAGGTTAAAGTTAATTTAGGTTAGGTTAATGTAGGTTAGTATAAGGAAGCAGCAGAAGTAAGAAAACACAAGGAAGGAGAAAAGGAAGAAAGGAGTCAAGATAAAAAAAAAGGGTTTTGAAAATTTGAAAACAAAAGCAAAGGAAAGGAAATAAAACATGATAGTAGTGAAATACCAGGAAAACGGTATAAGAAAGGAAGAAACGAGAGTGAAGAAGGAAACACAAATTAAAGGAATTAACAACAAAATAACAAAATTTATACAACCGAAAGGACAAAAGTAAAAAAAAAGGAGAGATGGAAAAAGAAGAGTAAGAAAGTGACAAGAAGTAATGGAACTAATAAAAAATCAAATAAATTCATAGAAGAGAAAAGACAAAAAGAATTACCAACAAAATAAGGAAATTTATAGGAGCGAAAAGACAAAAGAAAGAAAAAAAGGAGGAATGGAAAAAGAAGAGTAAAGAAAGTGACAACAAGTAAAGAAATTAATAAAAAACCTAAGAAATTCATAGAAGCTAAAAGACAAAAAGGAAGAAAAGAAAGAAAATATGGAAAAAGAAGAGTAAAGAAAGGAACAACAATAAATAAACTAATAAAAATTCAAAGAAAATTCATATAGGTGAAAAGAAAAAAAAGGGAAGGAAAAAAGAGGAGATGGACAAAGAGTATAAATGAAAGAAACAAAAGAGGATGGGAAGTAATCACTAAAGGGAATCACTGATCTCACTCCTCCCACTCCTTTACTTCAAGCGGTGTAAAAATAAAGTGGAGGATACCGAGAGAGTTTTTCTTCCACGTGTAATAGAAGTTTTGTTATTGAATGAGACGAAAGGTCAGGTACAGACAATACACTTACCCCGACCTACGTAATCACACACACTCACACACACACACACACACACACACACACACACACACACACACACACACACACACACACACAGATAGATAGATAGATAGACAGATATGAAAAAATGTAAAAGCAATTACAGTGAAAACAATAAAGACAAGAGCAATAACATTTTACATGATCTCAAAAAACAACAATGAAAAATCCTTAAGTGCAAATCTATAACTGTGGAATATGTAATGAAGTAATGATAAAAAATGCAAACCAAAAGACGAGGAGTTAAAGAGAATAGTATGAAGAAATAGTACAAAAAGAATGAGTGGCAATATGACCTCTCTCTCTCTCTCTCTCTCTCTCTCTCTCTCTCTCTCTCTCTCTCTCTCTCTCTCTCTCTCTCTCTCTCTCTCTCTCTCTCTCTCTCTCACAAAAAAATTCCAAGAAAACCTCAAGTCGTCAATCTCACGAAGAAATACCAAGCCACTAAAACCAATATGACACGAGAGAGAGAGAGAGAGAGAGAGAGAGAGAGAGAGAGAGAGAGAGAGAGAGAGAGAGAGAGAGAGAGAGAGAGAGAGAGAGAGAGAGTACAATAAAAAATACAAACCAATTAACAAAGATACTTGCAAACTCGTGTTATTTGCAGACCTTCAAACTCCCAGTCGCTACCAACACTTCTTTTCTCTCATAACACATCCAAGATTTACACATTTTTAAGGAACTGAGCTTGATTAAAATTTATCGTATCATATTGCACCAGGTTAAAATTTCAACATTCTAAATATCCCGGAGACATAATACTTTTTTCTACATCAACCCCTTCAGTACATGTAACTTTACAGAACACAACAGAACACAGGAAGAGTACAAAAAAATCTATTCGAATGGTCGACAGAATTTAGCTGACGCCTGCCTTTCACTTGAACTCTCCCAAGACACTTCTCATATTTTGAATGACGCTTTTCTGGCTTTATACTGACTAGCAATTCAGCGGGACATTTTTTTCTAACTTTTCGTTGCATTGGGCCAATATCCCTCTTGCTCTTACAGATAAAGGCTACACTATCTAATTTGAAGTGAAGGAATTATGTATGAGACGTCCCACCACCACCACCACCACGAAGAACAGCAACATCAACATCAGCAACAAAAACAACAACAAAATTAAACAACAACAACAACAGCAACAACGAGAATGGCAGAAGCAGCAACAGCAAAGGGTGGAGCTAATGACACCACCAGCCGGGGCGCGGGGAGCAGGGAGGTCCGGTCAGTAGAGGAAGGAGAGAGGGCTTTACTGGAGCTGTCTGTATCACCTCACGCACAGCTAGCTGGCTGGGCGGCGACGCGGCTGACACACATACAAAGAGCGCTTATGTTCTGTGTTATTCAAAGAACTTAATGAGGCAGTAAACAAGGAGGATATATAGCAAGCGTAGTGGTGGTAATGGCAGGGGAAGGATTTGTACTTAAAATTATGTGCATTGCTCACCACACGCGCGTTTGCTGCACACTCTATGTTTCGCTCAGAGTACACTGCAGGGAAAGTCTGTATTTTGTCCGCAATGGAAGGAAAATGAATGCACTCTGTGATGCTTCCAGCAGTTCTATTGCTTTATTTTCATTATTATTTCATTATTACCACAAGTTGCATGATTCACGGACAGCACACAGAGAAACTGAAAATACTGTGTACTGTTTTTGTTAAAGGAAGCATATGAGAGAGAAAAAAATGAGCTTGGAAAACAGACTGAAAGAGTACAGTGGCTAGAAAAAATTCTTTGAAATAATCAAAACAGTAGCTATACAATTTCTTTCAGAAGATTACTCTTGTTGATCACATAACTCAATAGCAGCAAAATATCACAGAGGATTTACAGATCTAATTTAACACACTGATTGGAGTGAACTTGTCGGGAAAAAAGAGACATTGGTTGCGTAATGTTTTGCTAAAGATAAACACTAATCAAGTATATACGTAATCTCCTTCACTGGTGCCCTTTAATGCGTGCGTAAAGGTCAAATTTCTATCATCAAGCACGTACTTGTGTGAATGGAATGATACATAAAGAAGTGGCCTGATAGGAATGTTGCAGTAGTCCAGCCTGGCCTTGTCTCATCACCTGCCGATAACACACACACACATGCCGCGCCGCCACCATGGAACACACGCAGGGCTTACCACAACCACACCAGACCACCAACTCGCACCAGGCAGTAGTCGCTCATTGGTAGGCGTGACAATGAGCTAAGGGACATCAAGCCATCTTCAAAAATATCAGATGAGAAGAAATTACTACGTAGCTTGTTAAGAAATACTGAGAATAATCTTGAACATAATGCGCACTAAGACGCAAACTTCACCCTTCAATGTAACACGCAAGAACGTTACCAGTGAGCAGGAAAACAGTGAGAGAGAGAGAGAGAGAGAGAGAGAGAGAGAGAGAGAGAGAGAGAGAGAGAGAGAGAGAGAGAGAGAGAGAGAGAGAGAGAGAGAGAGAGAGAGAGAGAGAGATGCTTGTTGTTGCTCGTTGATACTTGTCTAATGAAAAAAAAAAAAAAAATGAAACCAAACCAAACAAAGCACAAATACATGTACAAATATTTACACACAAAAGGTTCAGGATAAAAACAGGAAAAACACAGTAAAGACAAAAGATACAAAAATACAACAACAAAGTAAACCTAAAATATCCTAGGACAAAAAATAGAAGAAAAAGCAAATTCTTTCACACACACACCCACACACACACACACACACACACACACACACACACACACACACACACACACACACACACACACACACAAGATAAACCACTCGGGGGACACCTGAATCCAGCAGACAGGTAACCCAGGCCCTCAGTGACCAGGTTAATTAGCCATCCACCCTGCGAAGCCAAAATCTCTCCTTGCCAGACCTAAGCATTTCTGACGCAAGCAACTGTGGTCTCTTCGGACTCACTACACAGGGCGGTGACTCCCTCCGAGACACTGGGAGACTCCTTCGGGGCTTGTCGGTGTAAGCTTTCACGAGGCTGCATCGTTATTCCAGTCTTCGAGAATAGTTTTGTTCTAGTTAGTGGAAAAGGAAGGGGAGGAGGGTGACAGGGAGAGAGAGAGGGGTGAGAGAGGGAGAGGAGGGGTGAGAGAGGGAGAGGAGGGGTAAGAGAGGAAGAGAAGGGGTGAGACGGGGAGAAAAGGAGAAAAGAAGGACAGTAAGAATGTTTTAAGAAAGAGAAGATATAAGAGATCCAGGTAGACAGACAGATAGACAAACTAGAAGACGTAGAGTGGAAGAAGGATCACGTGTTATTCTAGAAGACCAATGGCAAAAGGGAAAAATACAGCGGAAGGAGGT
This sequence comes from Callinectes sapidus, assembly GCA_020233015.1. Classification (NCBI taxonomy): domain Eukaryota; kingdom Metazoa; phylum Arthropoda; class Malacostraca; order Decapoda; family Portunidae; genus Callinectes; species Callinectes sapidus. The sequence continues at coordinate 16,282,920 of CM035184.1, forward strand.
AAAGATGGAGAAATAAGACAGCGTGCAAATAAAAAATAATGAATCAAGATAAATCAATAGAAATGTAGATATACGAATGAATGAAAGCTGTGGAACGCCTTGAATGACCATGAAGAAGCAACACCCCACACACACAACAACACAGCATCACAGAAACACAGCACACAGCACACTCCAAGACCAGCCAGCAGCGCCTTGCCACACACCTAGAAACTTCAACTCACTATTACTCAAAACTTTCCACGCTATCTTACCTACAATATCAATCCATAGTGCATTCACATCAGCGTCTAATGGTATGCGTTCTGTCAGGTTATAGATGAAATTTCTTGAATGCTGATCATATTCTTATCATTGAGAGAAAAATGAACACAAAGAAAGCTTGAAAAGAACGACAGACAAAAAATAATAGATGTTACAAAAAGAAAAGACATAGATGGTAAAGTAAGACAAAACTAATGGTGAAAGAAAAAGGGGAATGTAAAATGTGGAAAAGAAAGGAAAAGAATAAGGATAAAAAAAAATTATTCTGCAGTAGAGGGAAGAAAAAAACTGAATTCATATTTAATCTAATTTGGAAAAATATATATATACACATCCATCAGATCTACGAGGTTAAGTCCGGCAACACACACACACACACACACACACACACACACACACACACACACACACATACACACACACACACACACACACACACACACACACACATTTCAGTGACATGCCATATTATTTTCTCTAAATTCCATCAAAATAAATGCAATAAATCAGAAACAGAAAGACAGAAAAAAACGTATAAATAAATACAAACCGATTGAAAGGCGAGAGAGAGAGAGAGAGAGAGAGAGAGAGAGAGAGAGAGATTGAGAGAGAGAGAGAGAGAGAGAGAGAGAGAGAGAGAGAGAGAGAGAGAGAGAGAGAGAGAGAAACTGACTGACAAACTACCTCACTGCACAAACCAATGACTGACCAACTAACTAAGTGACTCAAAAACAAACACACAAACAAAACGGAAACAAAACAAAAAAAAGTTTCCCTCTAGCCAACAGAGATTGGTCACGAAATAAATGACATTTTCCATTTCCCCCCTCCCTCTATTCTCCCCGAACCTTCCTCTTCCCCTTTCCCTTTCCCCTCCCCTTCCCCTCCTCCTCTTCCCCTTCCCTGTATACCTCGCAGACTCTCACTGACCTCCCTTGATTAAAAACTATATGAATATGCATGGCAGTGAGTTTTTGTGTGGCAATGAATATGTTTGTGGCTGATGTGGGAGAGGGGAGGGACTAACTGGGAGAGGAGGGGAGAGGGGGGAAAGAAAGGAGGGGTAGGGAGAGAGAAAGAGGGGGAGAGAAAGAGGAAGAGACCTACATAATCCTGTTTGGCCCGTCGATGGAAAGGGAGAGAGGGAAGGGAGAGAGAGGGAAAAGGGAGTATAGAAAAGGGAGGAGTGGGAAAGCTGCAGGAGGATGGGGAGAGGAGGGAAGGTTAAGATCAGAAGGGGGAGACAGTGGTGATGGGGGGTAGGGGAGGCGTGGGGAGGCGTGGGATTAAGAGCACAAGGGGAGGAGGAGAGGGGAAGGGATAGAGGAGAGCAAGCAGCAGTAGACGTTAATACAGTTAGGTTTAAAGGGCCTTTCGCTATACAGTGTTTGGTGTCATGAACGCTGGCATGCTAAACAGGGAAGAGAGCCACGCACCCTTATGGAAAATTGGGAAAAGTGGATGGGATTTTGAAATGAGAAAAGTAAAAAAAAAAAGAAAAAAAGAAGGAAAGATAGCAAATTTTATCTTTGTGGAATGCAAAATTGAGGAAAAAAAATTATACAGAAAGAAAATGGAAAGAAAATGTATCAAATGTGGAAAAAAGGATATTGCACGCGGTTTTAAATGAAGAGCTAAATAGGGAAGGAAACAGCAAATATTTTCTTTGTGGAATGTTAAAAAAAGAAAAAAAACTGAAGCCGAAAAAATATGACACATATATTTGAAAGTTGGGTGGAAAATAACCAATGAAAAGAAGTTAACCAATGATTGTTATGTAATAGTTTAAAAAAAAAAGTATACGTCAACTAATTAGAAAAAGTGAAATAAGAAGAAAAGTAATCCAGAATAAGAAAAATATACTCGTGTAATTATAGAATGGAAGAAAATGAGAGATTAGGGTAGAAAAAACACTTAAACTCGTATATTGGAGGGTAAATCATATGACATTATAGTCACAAAAAATAAACAAATAAAAAAAGACAGAGAAAAAAAAAACAGTAAAAAAAATCCAGTGTGTCCTTTATCAAAACTGAAAAAACCTAACCCTTAATTATTTCAAAGGTAAAGCAGGAGGAAGAAATCATTCACGTTAGTAAAAATAAATAAATAAAAAAACAAAAATGGAGGGAAAGACAAGAGGAGAGAAAGGAGAGAGAAAAAAAAGAAAAGATTGAAAAAAAATAGAAAAGGAGGAGAAAAGTAAAATAAATAAGATGAGTTAAGTAAAATAAAATGGGAAAAGGAAAGGAGAAAACAAAAACAAAAAAAGGAGAAAAAGAAAGAAATAGGAAAGGAAATGTTTAATGTGACCTACAAGAACGTTTTAAAAGTGTAAAGTGTGGCTTACGTTCCTTGATGTTAATAGAAAGAAAAGAAAAGATATCAAAAAGGAAACGTATTTGCATCAAAGAAAAACAAACAGGAAAAATGGAAAAAAACACAAATAAATCTTGAGTTCGTGAGAAAAATTGAGATAATGGCTTTATACGGGATCAGGAAAAAAAAAGAAGATTGGAAGATCAGGATATTCATGTGACATTAGAGAGAGAGAGAGAGGAGAGAGAGAGAGAGAGAGAGAGAAGAACGAAGAGAGAGAGAGAGAGAGAGAGAGAGAGAGAGAGAGAGACGAAAAATAAAAGAAAGTACAAGTGATATTCAAAACAAGGGACAAAAAAAGGGAAAAAAAGTAATTGGAAAGAGATATTCAATGTAACCTTTCCGAAAGAGAACAGAACAAGGATTAAAAAAAAAAAAAGTTAACAAGAAAATGACGAGCAATGATCTTTCCGGTAAAGAATGGGAATAACATAAAAAAGAAACAAAAATCAAAGTACATATGAGAGAGAACGAAGACAGAAAAAAAAATATTCAGAAACTCCATGTAACTTAAAAAAAAGAGAGAAGAAAATAAGAATCTAATCTCTTCAGTAAGAAATAAGAATAAAAAAAAAGAAAGGAAAAAACAAATGAGGGAGAAGGAAGACAGAAAAAGAATACACAGAGAATACACAGAAAGTCCATGTAACCTTTAAAAAGATAAGAAGCAATAATCTCTACAGTAAAGAATATTAATAACAAAATAAAAGGAAGGAATCCCACTACACATAATGAAAAACGACGACAGACGAGGACAGACAAAACGAGAACAGACAAAAAAGAATACACAGGAGGTAAATGTGAATGTGACCTATGAAAAAGAAGAAGAAAAAAAGAAGGAAATCAATGAAAAAAACATGAGAAACTTAGCGCTGCCTTTTACGGTGTGTAATTAATTCACGCTGATTCCCACGTTGTCTTACTTATCTTTTTTTTCTTCTTCCTCTTTTCCTACTTCCCTGATTTCACTTCAATAATGCATTAGTACACTCATTTATTCTACTACGTTAACCTACCTCTACTGAATCCTGAATTATAAAAGCACTTTTCATGCTTTTGTCAATTAATTTATTCATCTACATATCTATTTATTTTCTTTACATTGATCATTACGATTATGACTTTCCTTTACTGATTTACCGTTCATTTACGTTTTCTTTCTTATGGTTTTAAATTACTGGTGCTCGGAATAGCGTTTAGGTTTATATCTAGATCCATTCTGACATTTTTTCATTCTCTCTCTCTCTCTCTCTCTCTCTCTCTCTCTCTCTCTCTCTCTCTCTCTCTCTCTCTCTCTCTCTCTCTCTCTTCCTGAAGATAAATACAACCGAAATGGAGGTACTAATCATCACAAAACTAAGAGGGGAACTGAGAGCGAGTGTACATTAAAAGGAATATTAAATCAGATAGCGAATTTAAACGTTTAAAAAAAAAAAAAGTGAAACAGAAATTATGAGAAAACTTGTACTGACAAAATGTGCTTTTTCAAAGAAGGCTTTCAAATATTGCTGAAATATTGCGTTAGATTAATTTCACTATACTGATATAAACAATCGATAAAACAATCAGAAACAGAAGAACGGCTATTGAGATGTAATTCCTGATAAGAAAGCAAAGAACAGATCGAGCAACAACTAATGACAAAATGTTGAGACACACAGGACTGGACAAAGTGTTAAGGAAGAGTGCCTATAAAGAAGTAGTACCATTCCTTTCAGAGACACACTGAGAGCTGGAGGAGTGGAAGGGGAGTGCTTGCTGGAGAGGGCTGGCGAAGAGGAGCCAGAAAAATATTAATAGGGAATTTAATAGAAACTTTTAATAAACACAAATAAGGAATGGAATGTGACAGACCTCATCAGGATAGTGAAGAGAAGGGAAGAATGGCGCACCGTGGTCGCGTGACAGGCACTTCGGTGAAATATTCTGAGCATTTACCTTGGCTGGCTGTTACTTTGAAAATATGCACGCCCGTTTAGGGAGACAAAATGGGAAACGGCTCAAAAAATGTTGAAGACAAACGATAACATAGCTCATTTAATTCTCATTTTATAGATAGATAGATAGGTAGATAAGTTATTGACCACAACCAAACATATACATTAAAATTAATATTACTACATAATCCTTTAGGTCTGACCAGTTACATTTCCATTACCTTCTTATATTACATATATTCAAAGTTAAAGCTACAAACGACAACAAAAAATAAACACATGAGTGAAAAAGAAAATAGAAAAATCCGAGAGGAAGAAAAAATCATACAAATGAGAAACATTCAAGGTAAAACCCTTCTACAATAATAACATCAAGAAAAAAAGCTTTACAAACAAGCATACAATCACACAATAATTGCTTACGGTAATAGAAATACAGAGAAAGTGAAGCAATTCTATGTGTGTGCTTCACGATGATCAACATAACGATGCACGGCCGCCATGAAGACAAAGTTAAAACTGGTGAATGTGTCAGCCAGCGAACTCAGGCAGACGGGCTCCTCACGTCATAACGCCCCTTGACACAGCTGTAGCCGTTACCGTGTTGCAAGTGTGGTTCAATGACAACAACACGGAGTAGGAATTAAAGGTAATCAGCATAAAACACACGTCAGAGACCAAGGACAAGGAGACACACACACACACATACACACACACACACACGCACACACACACACACACACACACACACACACACACACACACACACGAACACTTCTTCAGTCGTTGAATATATTGCACACACTATCTATATTTCAACAATAACGAACAAAAATTAAGAGGAGTTTGAACTACTCCTCTTCAGCATAAATCAAGAGCTTTCTTCTTACTCAAGTTTTGCTTTTTCATTCCAACTGATGAGTACAGTAAAGGTGTGAAATGTGACGTTTCTCTCTCTCCCGTCTTGCAATTATCTTAAAGGAGGCAGTTCATCTGTTGTACAAGTAATTAGTGCAGAGTGCCGAGGTGCAGCAGCCTATGAAGGATCTCTCTACTCTTTCTTGTGTGTTATCCTCTGTAATCTTTTGTAATCGCCACTTTTACTCAGAATGAATAATTTTAAATTACCATGTGTACGGTGAAGTGCAGAGGCGGAAATAAGTCTACGGTCCTTTCTGTTCGCGTTTCATTTAGTATTTCTCAATATTTCCATTGCGGTATTACTTCTTCACAACCACTCCCTTTCTATTCAGCCTCCTCAGGTAATAAGAAAAATAAAACATACATAAAAAATACCGGCAGACATAACTGAAATTTTATAATGTATCTCATTTAACAAATTACTTTCATCAAGACAGCTTTCAGATATTTTGATTTCATACTTAATCCTTTCTTAACATCTTTTCCCTTAAATAAACCCTCTTTCACAACTACTTCACGTCATCCGCTTCCTGTTGATGGCGGGTGGCAGAGCGGCAGTGCGCGGTTCACGGTACAAGTCTTGATAATGTGAGGCAGGGTACTTTATTCCCTCGTGGCGGGAAAACATATGTTGAGGCAGCGTACTTTATTTATCTGCATCAATTTGTGTTTTCTTGATAATCTGCTTCATTCGGTAGAAGAGCTGGAGTTGTTTTTCTTTACCCTAACCAGCGCCATACTACCTCTTCACTGGGACGCCAATACCTGATTTCTTCTACGAGTCACGCAAAAGTCTCTGAGGAGGTACAGGCATTTGTCTCTCCCCCATAGGTCAACGCTCAACACACAACATTTACTTCAACTGCAGCGCGGACCATTCCCCGCGAGTCTGAGTCTCCCCTGTCACATTCACTGTCCGGCCCAGTGTATTTGGTAGTTTAGTGATGCTGGGACCACGAGACATCATCACACCAAGCCTAAGGAACTTTCATTGTCGTGCCAGAACAGTCAGCTACTAAGTGCGGAAGATGTCCTTGTGATACAGTAAGGAGAGATATATCTTTTGTATTCTCCAAACATTTTAGTGTACAAAGTTTATGGACTGTAGTGAAAGAGACGGTGTCATGATAAACACACACACACAAAAAAAAAAGAAAATCCATCTTTTAATAAGACTCTTTATTCCGTCTTGCAGAGATATTTTAGTATAGATACTTTTTTCCAGAAGACATAATACAAAACAAATAATATATACTGGGGTTAATAAAAGACACATGGTACAAGGTGATCCAAAGACTATTCATAACAGTTGAAAGCGTTTCCCTGAGATCTATTAAGTGGTAATTCATTTAGATTAACGAGAGGGACGCGTTCCCTGTCCACTTTGAGGTTTAGACGGAAGAAGTGTTGTTTGAAGTCCTAAAATATGTTGTATCTCTCTTTAAACTTACAAGACTGTTATATTACATTAATTCCTGATGCAGGTAATACACGTTACTGAAAATGTATAATCGTTATATATTCTCTATGATGCACAATGGTGAAATACTCTCTTCTGGACTAAAATAAACGGTGACAATTTTAAGGATTTCTAAACATGAAGTATTTCTTTCTTGATTCTATAACAGATACATTTTTTTTTTTCTAAGTTTACAAGTATGATGCATTCGATGATATAAACAAGGATGACGAACCTTTAAGTTCCACAAAAATGACGCATTCCTTTTAGGGCTGGCAATGTCCATATAATTCTGAGGAACTATATATATGACGTATCAATGCTTTATGTTCAACAAAAGTTACCATACATTTCAAAATCCCACACAAATATAAGCTATTCTAAGACCTCAATCCATCCCACAAAAAAGAGACCTACATGTTTTAAACTGTTATAATCACAACGGTTCTCTTATTGATCTAATGAATAACACAGATTGTGAAACTCTCAGCTCTAATACCCCACCACTTTCCGTCAAGATCTCCTATTCTCTCCCATCCACCCCACGCTCTTCCACGCCCACCTGCCGCCACTGCTCTCATTCCTAATACACGAAGAGGATGCTGGACGTGTCGACGACTCCGTTCTTTTATGCAAGTCGGCGAGAATACAGAATATGGAATAAGAAATGTGTCAAGGGAGGCAGTAAAGAGGGTAATGGAGGTGGCAGGGTGGAACTATATGTGTTGAGAAGGAGGCGGGGTCACTACAGACTAGAGAAGGTAAGTGAAAGTG
>CM035184.1:16308360-16326142 GCA_020233015.1 Callinectes sapidus
AGAGAGAGAGAGAGAGAGAGAGAGAGAGAGAGAGAGAGAGAGAGAGAGAGAGAGAGAGAGAGACTATCAACAAAAAAAAAAACAGGAATAACTTATAAATAAAAAGAGCGAAGGACGAACATGACCGAGAGAAGAGCTGGTAAAGAAAGAAAGAAAGAAAGAAAGAAGAAGAAGAAGAAGAAGAAGAAGAAGAAGAAGAAGAAGAAGAAGAAGAAGAAGAAGAAGAAGAAGAGAGGAAGGAGGAGGAGGAGAATGTTGTATGTAGGAAGAGGTAAGTAGGGAAGAGGAAGTAGCCAGGAGCACGAGAGGAAGGGAGAAGAGAGTGAAGGCGTTGGAGAAGAGGCTGTAGGCGGGAAGGGTCTCAAACTATGGCTGCGGCAGAGAAATCACCATATTTTCCAGGCTAGAAGAGGCTGCCTGACGGGGGCGTAAAGATGGCTCTACCGCAGCACCTTCGGGAAATAATGCTGGTAACCTCTTTATTTCTTACTTCCTGTCTTGATTCCCTCCCTCCTTTCTTCCCTCCCTCCCTCTTTCCCTTCCTCCCTCCCTCCCTCCCTCTGGCTTCCCTCCCTCCTTCCCTTTCCTCCTGAAGCTCGATAGCAAGGAGTACAAGTCATAAATTAGGTGGCATTCAGAAAATTGGTGATCCAAAATGGCGGGGTTCTCTGCGCCCAGCTAGAGCCGACCTTCGCGGGGCAAGAATGCATTAAGGAGATTATATACGGAAGGCTTTTTCGATTGTTTTTTTTTGCTTCACCTTTTTTTATATACTTTACTGGTATAGTCCGAGTGAGTTTGCCCCTCAGAGCTTTTTGTTTGTTTTATAGAAGGGAAGTGTCATCCAGCCAGTTCTCCCATTTCACATAAGAGAGAGAGAGAGAGAGAGAGAGAGAGAGAGAGAGAGAGAGAGAGAGAGAGAGAGAGAGAGAGAGAGAGAGAGAGAGAGAGAGAGAGAGAGAGACTTCGAAGGAAATTTTGTGCGACACTATTGGGACTAGGATAAAACATACTAATTTGTTACATTTTGTTGACACAGGTGAACCAAAGAATAAGTAAACGACCAAGTGCCTTTTTTTGTCTTAATTTGTACATCTATAAATACTGAATGTTTTTTGTTTTCCTTTCGTAACTTAACCTAACCCAACCACTACTGTTTTTTTTCTTTGTCCTGAATAAAATCACAATTATTTCTTTTTTCATGACACATTTTTTTTCCTTCCGAGCTCCTGCAACAAAATCCTGAGAGGGTTATGGAAAATGTAAGAGGAATGTTCCAGCTTCGTGTATCGTACAGAGCTTGGAGGAAAGCGACGGAATGAATACGCCAGGAAGACACAAGGCATTACGTTGTATGGGGGGCATAGAAACAGACCTCGTGTGAAGCAGCAGTAGAAATTTGTCTTACTCACTTTTTACGCTCGGAAGAACAATGAACAACAGAACGAAACTGAATAAGTACAGGGAGGTGAGAGTTAAGGAGCTCCGCCACCCGTCTCGTGTGTGGCTGCCATACTTCACCAGGAATTAAGAGCAACAGTACCCGAGGGTTTCGTTGTCTAACTCATCGCTAAATATACAGTAGTGCGGGTGTTGATTAACAAGGCGTAGCACTGCACACTTCGATGCTGTACCTGACACACACACACACACACACACACACACACACACACACACGTCTGCCGCCTTTACAAGTATAATACTGAGATACGTTTTTTTGCTTCGTGTACTCCATAAAAAAGGAAAATAATGAAATGGTGGCCAGTTCCTAATGCACGAAAATTTTTCAGAGCGACAAGACTGTTTGGGCGAATCTCCGTAGTACACTGAGTGGGTGGGAGAAAAAGTTAGAAAGGACAAAAGGATCGCTTCTTGTAATTCTTAGGAAGTAAACACCTAAGCTTATCAGATGAACTACGCAAATTATCTGATCAAATGAGAGAAACAGGTGAATATATCAGGCTTGCCCATCAGGTGAGTTAGTAAAGGTAGTTGAACATATGAGCTAATTAAGAAACCTGAAGAGATGAGTTAACCCTGTCAGTACTGTGGCGCATTCTTACTATTAGTTTTAGGTATGATTAGATGATTTTATTGACATTAGCAAGGGTTTATCACTTTGAGGGGAAAGTAAATTAAGTGACTCCTATATTAAGAAGACTCTCTCTCTCTCTCTCTCTCTCTCTCTCTCTCTCTCTCTCTCTCTCTCTCTCTCTCTCTCTCTCTAGGACATAAGATACCCAGGAGCACCATCAGCCAACACTGTAACAATTAAGTAAGCAGCTTTGAAACTTACGAGGAAAGTGAAGAAAATAAATGCAATGTTACGAAAACAGTCCATCACGCTTCAACAGTTCTCTCCCTGTCAGATGTAAGACACCCTGGAGTCCATCTAACACCACCCCACTCTCCATCTCAATAGCAGAAAAAATAAATAAATAGATAAAGCTACTACGTTAAGAGGACAGTACAGCGCTTTGCGACTGTCTTAGCTTAGCCGTACAGTAGCTCCAAGACACCCAAATGAGTAAGTTTCCATGTCACGCAAGAAATGAGGCAATCTCTACTCCCCATCCACCCACCAACAGGCAGCAACCCAGTAAACTTGTGCCATATTCTGAAACGTCTCACTGCTGCACCAACTCTACTGTACGTACATTCTAAAGACTCTTATTGAACAGATGTGGATTTTTTTTTAAGTGCCGTGTGTGTGTGTGTGTGTGTGTGTGTGTGTGTGTGTAGTTCTAAATACAGTTTTTTTCGTGTAAAAGGGGAAAACTGGACAAACATCTATATTACCGAAGGAATACAATTATAATAACTAATCATTTCCATTGTCTTGAAAAGTAGTTAGGGGTGAGGGAGTAAAGGGTTTCTGAATACAGGATTATGTCATACAGATTTCCCTCCCAGGTCACGCTACGCTACACAACCTCCCATCACAGCCGTTGTGGCAGAATGAAATGTCTTGCCTGTGACCTGTTTGGGTGCCATGTTCGCTGCCAGACCTACAGCGCATTTACTTCCAGCCACGGCAACACATGGTCGGTATTCAGAAACGCTTTGCTCTCACACCACGACTATTTTCCAAGGCCACGGAAATGATTAACGGGGTTTCCAAGAGTGTTTCTCCAGTTAACAAGGTAAATTTCTTGTCATTCTGCTTCTAGAACGTTGAGTAAAGCTTTTTGAAATAGTGGAGATGAAGCATGGAAAGGATTGAGAATGCAGTCAACATGAGCGATGACGAATGACAGCCACATTCCTTTAATATTTTGCTTACAGTAGTATCAATATACATGCTAATATTCACGATGCACTATCAATAGCGTTAACAAAACTTCTAGAACACCAAGATAATGCATGACTTTAATACATAACTTCATACAAGACATCGTATTGAGTGATCCAAAATATCATAGTTTACCATACAACACAATCGCCTGCTCTCATACATCCTCTCTTTCCAACGTGTTGAACTTGATAGACCTCACCGCCACCACACCACACACCCCCGCGGCCCGCGCTCCACCAAGGCACCACCAACAAGTGACTGTACGATACGTTGGGTGACCGAAGCTCCAGACTGTTCGGATATTTCATTCTCCCTCACCGTCCCCTCGCCTCCAGCCCTCCCTCCGCCTTTCAAGCCATCGTTCGTCTCACACAAATAAAGTAGCATTCCTCTCGCAATGTTCCCTCCGTGTTCCTTTACTGCTCCTCCAGGACGACTAAATCACATGGCAAGGGCAGGGAAAACACGGGCCAATTTCGACAACTCAGACGAAAAATGTGCACGGAAGACAATCCAAAAAATGATGGTGGTGGTGGGTTTTTGTTTGAGTTTTCTCGGTGTATAGTACAAATGGTATTACCTTATACCAAAGTCTCCCGTCAGTCTCACCGACACGAAAAAAGGGTGCACCACTTGAAAGTAAACACCTTTCTAAGACACTTCTCTTTTATAAATTTCCCTCGCAAATTACTATTAGTGTTGATGCTAAAAATAAGTCACGTATAATACGAAAATCTCTGCATTAGATTTGGTCAAGTGTAAGCTTAGGCTAGGTTTAGAATGCATCAGTGGTGTATAGAACACGAAAATCTTTGCATTTAGAAAAAAAATACTAAATAAATCTGGGATTTTTTCACGAAATCTGTTGAATTTTTACCGGCGGTAAGAAGTGCTTATTTCGTGTTCTAGGCATTAGAATACGACAGATAAATCCCTTATTGATGTTATTATTTCGTGTTCTAGGCATCAAAAAACAACTACAGATAAATCCCTTATTACTTACTGTTAGACTGACGTTTTTCTAGATTCCACCTTACAAAGGCTGACTATAACAGTGGAAGTCCATTAATGAAACCCTCGCCCACATCCAAGAAAGAGACACACGGGATTAAGAAGAGCAGTACCCTCGTAGATACACCGCGTGAATCGACGAGGAAAGGAAGAGAAGAGAAGACATCAAATCGAAATCAGCACTTGCCTTATTTGCTGCAGTGACGCCTTGTAGACACCGCCCACCTACTCACAACAACATGCGGAGTGACTACTGAGCTGACGGGGCGGTAAGGTGGCGCGCGCTGACAGCTCTACTTCCCCTCCCTCTCTTCTCTTTGCTGGACCAACGCTGCCCATCCCAAGCCCAGTTTTAATTATGTATAGTGATCTTTAGACTCATGACAGCGGGGGACGAATTTTGGACAACTGGTATGAATTAAGGATATACGAAATACTTTGGCTCAACTCACTGCGCAGAAGAGAATGTAATGCGTAATGCGCTTGCGAGAGTCGTCCCGCCCTCCACCTCCACCACCATCCCCCGCCACCCCCATCACCATGGCAACCACCAGCCTGCATTTTTGTGCCTCATCAAGGAATCAACATTACCATGAGATTTATACTTGCACTCTTCACATTTGATAACATTTGTGTGATGAATGACCGCATTAACCTTCAGTGTGTGTGTGTGTGTGTGTGTGTGTGTGTTCTGCTGTTTATATTCATGTTATTTTATCTATCTCAGCATTAAGGATTAAAATGTGGGATGCAAAATCTTTCAACAATTTCGAGCTATTTAGCCAATTTGCGTTATTTATTTATTCATTTACTTATCTATTAACCTACTTAGCAGCTTTCATTTATTATTATTATGTATTATTATCAGTAGTAGTAGTAGTAGTAGTAGTAGTAGTAGCTAGTAGTAGTAGTAGTGGTAGTAGTAGTAGTAGTAGTAGTAGTAGTAGTAGTAGCAGCAGCAGCAGCAGCAGCAGCAGCAGCAGCAGCAGCAGCAGCAGCAGCAGCAGCAACAGCAGTAGCAGCAGCAGCAGCAGCAGCAGCAGCAGCAGCAGTAGTAGTAGTAGTAGTAGTAGTAGTAGTAGTAGTAGTAGTAGTAGTTAACATACATCATCATTATCATTGTATTCCTTATCATTTCATTATTCATTTTTATTATCTCATTTCATTTATGTATTTACTCATTCATGTAATTATTTATTTTTGAAGGAAGGATGCCTCGTTGCAGGGACGGACGCCTGTCTAGTGAGTGTCCCGCTGTGAATGGTGCGCGGCGACCATTCCTGGGAGCATCGGGCACTGACTGACTGACTAACATCCACCGGGAAATATGAGTAGATCTCACAGCGGTCACACGGTGAATGCATTATGCTAATTAACTATCACTGCTCAGCACGCATCTTGAGCGTGAAGTGCATCACGTCATCTTTAATGAACATGTCTTAATACTCAACTGATGCAATTCTACTACACTATCGTTAATATAATAAGAGTTAACGCGCATGGAAGGAATGGTCTATTTCTTCAATGGATATAGCGTATTACTCGTCCAGCAGGTGAAATATAGGCTACTGATATTCTACTGTTTTCGGTGGACCTGTGACATTATGAGCTCTGGGCTCGCTCTGTAGGGAAAAGGCTGGCTGGATGACCAGCATGCGACCGCGACAATACACGCGACGACACACACACACACACACACACACACACACACACACACACACACATACAGTAAATTCCATTACTAATTAGGTTTCAGAGAATATACAGAAGGCAAGCAGACAAGCAGAAGGCAGTGAAGAGCTGGTGACTGATGCTAAGGATGATGGCGACACTAGGCAAGTCTTCATCTGTGCTACGTGCTGAACAAAACCATTACTCAGTATGCATGTCTAGCAGTGATATCGGCATGTTCTACGTAATTTGCTATTTAAAGCCACAAAGAAGGCCCTTTATTATCTCACTCATTCGTAATCTCAATTGCACTGCAGCCCATTTCCGCAGTCAGGCAGCAGCCATGGCCACTTGTCAAGCACACTGCCAGGCCTTCGTCCCGTGACAATTGCATACCCAGTCACTGACTAACACCTGAAGGTGCGTTAATTACCACTCAGTGCAGTCAGCGTAGTGAGACAAAAGGGAAGGTTGCAATGCACTGCACCTTTTGATTCTCATAACTACACAGTCTCCTTTGCTCTCGCTGGACAAAGCTGGCACACAGTAGCAAAACACCTGAAGTATTTATTCATTATCTCATTTACTGACTGCTTCGTTTGGAGCAGCAAGCCACGCTGCAGCTTCAAACTCAAGGAGCGAGCGCGCGGGGCAAACAAAAGCTAAAGCAAATAAACAGCGGAGGCACAGACAGATCCGCGCCACACAAGGCATCGTCAATAATTCATTCTTATTCACTAAAGGGGAAGTAGAGTCTCACGCAGACCTCTTGTTAATCGTCTCGCCTCAAATGAGCCTATAGCACCATGTAATTATTCCTCCTCCTTCTCTCTCTCTCTCTCTCTCTCTCTCTCTCTCTCTCTCTCTCTCTCTCTCTCTCTCTCTCTCTCTGTGTGTGTGTGTGTGTGTGTTTGTGTATTCTTTTTCTAAGCGATTTTTTATCCCTCTTTGAGAATTGGCAGCTCATTGGCCTCTTTTTTCTAATCGTTATTGTTACCCTTGGCCGATTTTCTCTTCTTACATAAAAAAAAATCCCTGCACATAGCCTGACAACCTAATCTCACATGATAAGTCTTAATCCAACATGACATGGCCAAGGTTGACACATCCTTCTCAGTATTCTCTCACTCTGAGCTACCCAAGCGTGTGTGCATTAGTGTATGTAAGGTCGGTATTCTTAAACACTTTGCTTTCTCACCACAACAATCTTCCAAGATCACAGAGACGAATACCCTGGTTTTCAAGACAATTTCTCCTTACAATGAACTAGAAATATTGCCAATCTATCACCAAAACCATAAAAATACCCTTAAAAACATGACCATCTTCAACTAGGATCTTTGGAAAATAATGAAGGTGAGAGAGCAAAGTGTTTAAGAATACCAGCATAAATAAGGAGACAGTTACCTACGTATCTACACTGTACATCCACACTCTCCTTCCCTTACCCTTCCCAGCTGGTCCCCCTCCGCCTCACGACCCCATACACTCGTGCAGCGGACAGCGGTGACAGCACAGCGAAGGGGGAACACGGCACAGCTACAATTACCGCCTCTTAGGAAGTGTTTAAAGCAGAAAACGCAGTAACCAACACTTGCTCCGCCCCCGAGATGTCATGCCTTGGAAAATGTGCGAATTGCTACTACCAAAGACCCGCAGAAGTGATGTGTGTGTGTGTGTGTGTGTGTGTGTGTGTGTGTGTGTGTGGACGGGTAGGTAGGTGGATGTGGGTGTATTTATTCTGTTGTGGTAATAGTAGTCGGTATAAACCATTCTATCTCTGTAACTGCATTCTGTTTTTCTTTTACTTCATGTACTACTAGGACTGCCTGTTTTTATTAGCTTTCCTCCTTGTCGTTTCCAGATGTGTGTGTGTGTGTGTGTGTGTGTGTGTGTGTGTGTGTGTGTGCGTGTGCGTGTGCGTGTGCGTGTGTGTGTGTGTGTGTGTGTGTGTGTGTGTGTGTGTTCGAGGATGTACAAAGGTCATTCACTTTTTTTCATCCCTCGGCTTGGAAGAATGGCAGTACTGGCAGAGTTTTGCATCTCGCTGCTGGGTACACAAGACAGACAAAGAGCTTGTGTTGGCAGTGTGCAAAGAGCACCGATGCGAGCAAATCCTGCAGTTAATGCTAATTGTTGCAGTCTTCTTCCATCATTTCATCTCTCGTTGGTCAGTCAACAAACTTTTATGAGTAGATGAATTCAAATGACATGATTACAGGAGGATTATTGTTCAGAGTAGTTCTATATACACTGGTTAGAGGAATAAACGGATAACGAGAAAATCCTACCAAGTTTGAAAAATATGTACATAAATAATGATTCCTTGATAGGTAGAATGTTATACGGTGAGTATCTAAACAAACTTAAGTACATACACGAGAGTAAGGGGTGCTGCGTCCATAGAGAGAATGACAGAATAAAGAGGCAGTGTCCATGAAAACAAATATACGTATATCTAATTAATGATTACGAACTATAAATGCGTGCAGGAACAATAATTGAACCTTTTGTTGAAAATCATTTTGGACAGACTCAATGGTTTATGTGAAATGTATTTATTTGATTATCCCTTTATCATTCCTCAGAAGTTTTTTTTTTCTTTTCTCCAAACATTCCCTCAGCTGGACTTATTCCTTCTATATGTTAGTTAACTCACGAATTTTCTCCCCACAGCTTATATTTTTCAATGTCCTAACCTCACTGGTCAATTTTCATTTCGGACCTATCCTTATTATTGTCCATCTCTCTCTCTCTCTCTCTCTCTCTCTCTCTCTCTCTCTCTCTCTCTCTCTCTCTCTCTCTCTCTCTCTCTCTCTCTCTCTCTCTCTCTCTCTCTCTCTCTCTCTCTCTCTCTCTCTCTCATCAAATTTCACTTTTTCTTCTTAAATCAAATCAACAGTTATAAATCAGTGACGAGGCACATGACTTCCCTTCTCTTCCCTTCCCTTCCCTGGCAGACTTGAGCCACGCTTCATGACAGCCCTGTGACGTGCTCACTACCCGCCATTACCGTAGTCTTGCCAACATGATGAGCGATAATCCAGTCTTTCTATCAGTGACTCGGATCAGGGAATGACAGTAATACTCTTATCACGTCAATGATTAGGCAGTGTCAATGTCTGGGAAAGGTTTACAATGATTTTGTTATGGGTAATGCATTGGATAAGCGTAGTCATTTATCTGTTCCTCTGCGCTACGTCACTCGTCAGTCACCCACGTAATTATAAAAGCGAACCCCTTGTCAGTCATGTCCGTGAAACTTCCTAGATCGTGATTGTGTAATTCCAGCCTAGCGAGGTCCGCCTGTCTCATCACCTTGTCAAGATTCCGTGTCGCATTTCACTGACCTTCCTATCTCTCTTCATTTTGTCCTCTTCCTGAAGCACTTCCTCTCAACTTGTATACTTTCTTTCAACAGTATATCTCAACAGAACCTCATTCTTCCAAATTTTCTTTTCTTTCTTCTTCTTTTGTGAGATATACTGTTTTATATACAGGCACCATACCAATACAATGGTTGTTAATCCCTTCAGTACTGGGACACATTTTTACCACGAGTATTGGGTATGAATAGACGATTTTATTGGCATTCGGAAGGGTCTATGGAGGACAGAAGATTAATGGCCAGTCAGTACTATTTTACATGAGTTTCTGAAGCTGTATAAGATTGTCAGTAAGGAGAATGAATGTGAAAATACGTCCCATTACTGAAGAGGGTAAGTGCTTGGAGGAATGATATAGGGCAGAGCCACGTCCATAAACCGCTCCACACTGATAAAGTAAAAAAAAAAACCTAATTAGTGATTATAACTACGACTATGCAAATCAACTGAACATAAGAGAGAATCCTGTGAAAATTCTTGGCAAAAATATTTCTGAATTCTTCTGTACATTCTGTGATTAGCAATTATTGATATGATTGAAAGGATACAGCAGGAGCTGTACTTACAAGTTTGAGATGGTGCGTCAGTTTTGATAGTGGGAAGATAAATGGCACATCAATTTTAATGGTGAATAGATAAATAATGCCTCCGTTGTGACTGTGAATTAGAAAATGGTGTTTTTTGACGCTGCATATGTTAATGGTACCTGAGTTTTTAACAGTGACTAAGTAAATGACGCTTTGAATTCCATAGAGAAATAGTGAGTCAAAAAGGCGGCTCAGAATTCTTGCCTCAATAAACCACTGTTCTCACTCGGCGACTTTAATCGTTTAACCTTCTCTCTCTCTCTCTCTCTCTCTCTCTCTCTCTCTCTCTCTCTCTCTCTCTCTCTCTCTCTCTCTCTCTCTCTCTCTCATTCTTCACTACGCAATCCCATCGTTAATCCTCCATCCCTTTGTTATCCTGTTATTCTTTACTATCTGGTTACTTTTGTCTGTCTTTTTTTCTTTATCTCCCCTTATTTTTCCATACTGATTCAACACATTTTCATTATTACTTTATTTATTTATTTTTTTAACACTTCTCTATTTTTCACACGTATATTTTCTTCTTCTCTCCTTTTTCTCGATAGTTTTCTCGTGGTGTATTTTTGTCTCCTGTTCTTTTCCCCATCGTCGTTTTCAATTTAATTTTCAGTGTTCTTTTTATTTTACATTCTGTCTTCCTCTCTTCTCCCTTCCTCCTTTCCCTCGTGTGTTTCGTCGTAGTTTATTCTCGCATCTTGTTCACCTTTACTGGTCTTCACCTTTTCTTTCTCTGTAATGCCTTTCTGTCGTCATTCTGTCTTACACATGTCTCAACTTTCTTGCAGCTCGCCAGATTTATATACAATTTCACTATTCCTTTCTGTCTGGTTCTAAGAGTCTGACAACGTCCCTCATTTCTATTCATTCTGGCTATTCATTAATCCTGTCTTGACCCCCTTCAGTGCTGGAACGCATTTTTACAGTGAGTTTTGAGTGTGATTAGACGATTTTTGTTGACATTAGGAAGGGTCTTTGGAGGTCAAATGATTAATAGCCAGAGTCTGTACTATCTTAATCCCCCACAGGAGTTTCTCAAGCTGTATAAAATGGGTAAATAGTAAATAAAATGAATATGGAAATGCGTCATATTCCTGAAGGAGGTTTAAACTCTTTTTCATCCCCTACACTCTCTGATATGGTTAAAGGTGATGGAAACTTATCATGAGAGGATGGATGTCTTGGAGAAAATATGACAGTTTTTGTTTTTGTTTTAACGAGAATAACTTTTAATCACTTATATTTGGTAGAGCCTATACTCCTTCAGTACTATGACGCATTTTCTTATCTATTCTTTTTACTATTTGATGATTTTATATAACTTCAGAAAAAAATATGTGAATAGTGAAGATTCTGGCCATTAACTTCTGATCTCCATAGAACTTTCCTAATAATAAAATCATCTAATCACACCCAAAATTGAAGATAAAAAAAAGCGTTCCTTACTGAAGAGGTTAGACAGCATTGGTCTCTCAGAAGCAAGCGGAAGGATAGAAAGGACGTGTAGCCAGGTCGCGTCTGAGGGTCTCTACTCTTACTCTTCGTGCTACATTGAACAATACCTTACGCATTTCAAAACAAATCATGTATTTTCTTATACCTCATAGTAAATCACGTTTAGATTGCAACAAAAGGCATTACATGGAAAAGATAACATCCTGAAAATCTAATAAAACAACAAACAGACAAACAACACACCACCACCACCACCACCACCATCGTCAAGAAAGCAAACGAGCACCTTCCGCCGCTGGGGTCAAGAGGCGACCAGTCACAATGAAGTATGGGGGTCCTTCAGGGGAATTGATTGGCTGGGAAGGTGTGACGTGACGCAACGAGAGACTGAATGGCAGGCTGACGGGAAGACGAGGGCCGGAGGAGCACGCGACCCGCAGATTGAAAGGAACATATCCGAACGAGAGAGAGAGAGAGAGAGAGAGAGAGAGAGAGAGAGAGAGAGAGAGAGAGAGAGAGAGAGAGAGAGAGAGAGAGAGAGAGAGAGAGAGAAGGAGGAGGGAGGGAGTACGATAAGATAAGATAATATATAAGATATATATAAGATGAGATCAGATAGATAACAAAATGAATTGAATAAAAAATACATGAAAATCAGTAAGCACAAAGTAAAAGCGAATAGGAGGAGGAAGAACAAGAACAACAACAAAAACAAGAAGAACAAGAAGAACAAGAACAAGAAGAAGAACAACAACAACAACAACAACAACAACAACAACAACAACAACAACAACAACAACAACAACAACAAGAGCCAGGCGATACAGGTAACACAGGCGAGATGAAGCCAGGTCGCGTCTGGGGGTCGAGACATGCACCAGGGAGAAGCAGCAGGTAAGAGGCAGATGAGCGCAGGTGAAGCAGCTCCTATAGTTTGCCTCCCCGCATTACCTCCCCTGACGTCATTATCAATCTCCTCTACTTACTGGATACAAGATTTTTTCCCCGGGAGGAGGCGAGCATATATCATCCCCGCAACTACTTCCTCCACTCCCCCCCACTCCCTCCCTCGCTACCACGACACACACACACACACACACACACACACACACAAACACAAAGAGCTGGTGGTAGAGGTGTGCACGTGATCAGGCCTTGAATACACACACACACACACGCACACACACACACACACACACACACACACACACACACACACACACACAGCTTCGGCTTGATAGACTTGAACCTATAATGTATGTATTCTTTTCTGAGTGGTTACTTACTTACTTACCAACTTACTTACTTACTTACTTACTTACCTACCTACTTACTTACTTACTTACTTACTTACTTACTTACTATTGCTTTTTTACTTACACACACACACACACACACACACACACACACACACACACACACACACACACACACACACACCCACACACACACACATTTCTTTCTCCTACCACCGGTGATGAAGCAAAGGGGCGAAGATAAAAACACATAACGTAGAAAACACCTGATTGTCCTCGTTCGCCCAAGTAAGAGGGTGAATAGGAGGAGAGGCTTCACCTGATGCTAGTAATTATCTTCACCTGTGAGGTAGAAAAATGAGTCTCGTTAGCCCTAATTAATGCGAAGAACAATGTGATGAGGCTCTAATCACCGGGACTGATTTAAGTAATGAGAAGATATGAAGGCGACGATTAATAAACAGGAGGGACATTGTTAATAGCGAAAAAAAATTCTTGATGATGCTTTATTCATGTTACTATCTCTTTATTTACTCGCACAAGAAGCATGGAGGAGAAGAGGGAGGAGAGGCAAAGGTAAAAGTAAACAGAATACGAAGGAGGAGGGAGGGAAAGAGCATAAAAAGGAAGAAGAAGAAGAAGAAGAAGAAGAAGAAGAAGAAGAAGAAGAAGAAGAAGAAGAAGAAGAAGAAGAAGAAGAAGAAGAAGAAGAAAATGTTAATGTTAATGATGGTTTCTGGAGGAAGTAGAGGAAGTGAGATAAATCAATTTTGAAGAGGAGGAGGCGGAAGAAGGGAGGAGGAAAACGAAGTGAAGGAAGAAGAGAAGGAGGAGGAAGAGGAGGAGGAGAGAAGCAGTAGTCCACCTCTGTGTCACCTTGCTTCCTCGGAGACAAGAGAGCAAACCACGCTAGAAGATTAGTTCTCAGACAAAGATCTTTAAGACAAAGGGACATTTTAACCGCTGGGGAGACTGCTGCCCCCAAGACTACAGGGAAACCACCTCCAAGGAACTCAGGGGAGGCACACACACACACACACACTCTCTCTCTCTCTCTCTCTCTCTCTCTCTCTCTCTCTCTCTCTCTCTCTCTCTCTCTCTCTCTCTCTCTCTCTCTTGTTTTTCTTTCCGTTTCGCGTTCCTTCCTTCCTCCTCTGCTTCATTGGACAGCTATACGCGCGTAAGTGTTCACGGCCACACTGGTGCGTCAGCGATGAGGTGAACAGCGAGTGGTTGATGGGTGGAATGGACTCACTGCTCATGTTGTTGGTGTTGAAGATAAGTTTATAGGTGAAGGTGAGAGGTGGAATTAGATAGCTTTGTTCACACAGGGACTGCTGGACTGCATCGTGTAAGCCTAACGGTCTCTTGCAGCTTCCCTCATTTATTTATGCTCTCTCTCTCTCTCTCTCTCTCTCTCTCTCTCTCTCTCTCTCTCTCTCTCTCTCTCTCTCTCTCTCTCTCTCTCTCCAGAATCAGCAATTCCTCCTTCCCCTACAATCTTGAATGGCATGATGATATCGGTTATAGTAAAACAGTGCAGTGGTTAGCGTGCTTAGTTGCCGATTCGTGGGCCGACGTTAGCACAGCCTCCCCCACCTGCTCATTCATCTCTGAGTCGATCAATAAATGGGTAACTCGTGAAACCCGAGGAATGTCAACGGTAGAGACCCGAATGTCACAGCGTCACAGCGTCCCTGCGTCCCTGGTTGAGAGACGCCACCCACCACACCCTCAAAGGCCATTGAGATGGAGATGAGCGCTGAGGCCACCCGCCGCCCTTGCTTACCTACATTCACTTTACCTACATTCAGCACACTGTTCAAAGAAGGAGGTTTTCGTGAGGGTCTGCCAATAGCTGAAGTGTTTCCAACATCTGAAGTTATTATATATTAATCGCAGATCTATTTATATCATAATGTCTTTCAGAAATGAATAATTGCATAAAGACTAATGTTAAGCAAATATTTACTATCTATTTAATGTTAATAAGATTTTTACGTAATATTGTATCGGTTTACATTCGTCAACTATATGATATTATCTATAATTCAACAAGCAACAAAGTCTACAAGGTATCAGTAGTTAAATACTTGAATAAATCTTTCGAGAGGAAGCATCAATGTTTCCACAGTATACTTGTAATATTCTGTATGTCCCTCATCACTTGAGTCCTTCACGAGCTGCACGAACCAACAGGAATAATTAATTGTAGAATGGTTTATACATTTATTGACTGATTTGTTTTATCTATTTATTCATTTATTTATTTGTCTGCGTATATTTTCATCTATTTATCTATACATTCATTTATTAATTCACTTGTTTTCTTCTTTTTCTCATCCGTGTTCTACCCAACTCTCTAAAGCAAAAGTTAACCAGTACTTTCAGTCATTCTTTTTTATCAGCTTTCCTTAATACTTTAAACGTTCAAGGTAGACTCTCGCTGTTTGTATTTACTTTAAAGACGCTAAACTTTTCTAAACATTGCATTTTTTGTCAATTTCTTTCCTGTGTTTGCATTATTTTATCCTGAAGGGCTGCCAAACACTGTCCTCGCGTACCACCTCTGTCCCTCACTCCTCTCATGACCACATCATCACCGCGGCGGAAAAAAAGAAAAAAAAAATTAAAGATATACAGTAAAATCTCATCTTTACACTTTTCTTCTCTTTTTTTTTCCTTCTCTGAACAGCACACACACTATTTTTTTTTTTTTTTTTTTGGTTGCATTATTTGTTTATCGGTGCAGGAAGGACAAGTACCAAGGAGCATCTGGCGCCGTCGCTTGAGAAGTAATGGCGGATAATGAACGCCTTTCCTTCCAGCTAAGCGATTACTCCGCCGTGTTACCTTAGGTTTTATTAATGTCATTACTGCCACCTTGGCTTCATTTTCCCTCATTACCGCCGCTGAGGTGTGGGTGTGTGGATGCCGCACGAGGGAGGCACCACACCGCTGCAGGAATAGACGCGTATCTTCTGCAGGAGTTTCCCTCATGCATTTTATTCCTTCCTGATATTTTCCTCCCGACTTATTTTCTTTTTTTTTTTCCTACATACATTTTCGCTCCCTCTCCTTTGACTTACTTTCTATGGATCTTTTCTTTTCCCTACACTGACCAATTTTGTTCCACATGTTTCCTTCCCTGACCTATTCCACCTTATTTTTTTTTTCTCTCCCATCCGTGGCTCTTTCAATCACTCACTCCTTGTTACTTCATTGTTCAAGATATCTTTACCCCCCAAGAAGACCTTTCCTCGGGTGACTTATCTTCCCCTGAACATTATTTCTCTTAGCCATTTCCTCCTGGAGATATTTTCCTTTGATTCTTCGTCGTTCAAGCACTAATTAATCTAACCTAACGTCTGTCAGGAAGGGAACATTGAGAGGTAGAAAATATCCAGTGGGGGAGAAAGTTAGCGTCTTCTGTCACTACATTTCCACTACCACAACTATTACCATCTACTTCTACTACAACCACCATCTACTTCCACTAGAACCACCACCATCTATTTCAACTACAACTAACACCACCTACTTCCACTGTAACCACTATCATCTACTTCAACTACAACTACAACCACCATCTACTTCCACTGTAACCACCACCATCTATCTACTTTTACTACAACCACTGCCAACTACTTCCACTACAACCACCACCATCTACTGCCACTACAACTACAACCATTTACTTCCACTACAACTATCACCATTTACTTTCACCATTACTCCCACTACTGTCATTTACTTCCACCACAGCCACCGCCCCCAACACCGTCACTGCCACTGTCGCTGCCACCACCACCACTACCACCACCGCCTCTGCCACCACCACAGGGACCCAGGGCAGCCCCAGACAATCAACAAATAGCCTCAGGTCACCCCGGGGAAAGTCGTCAACTGAGTACAGCTCATATTTTGTTCCATTAACACGTTCCTTCTCGCCTTTGTCTCCCCGCCGGCACATACCCGGCCCTTGGGAACACCACCACCACCACCACCACCAGCGCAGCACACTCCCGCACCGCCGCCGCCCCGCCCCTCCCCTCTCATCAACACTCTTATTACACTTGCCTCACCTTAATAAACTTTTCCCACATTACCGCGCTACTGAAAGGGGTTACATTTTTTCTCTTTTACACGATCCTCAGTCTTCGTGGTGTTCTAGTATGGTGCTGTGCAAATTACAAGTCTTTACAGGTTAAATTCTTTCCCTTTTACATTCTCCTCAGTCTTCGTGGTGTTCTAGTATATAGTATTGTGCGTATTACAAGTCTTTACAGGTTAAGTTCTATCTCTATCTGTTTTTTATTCTTCGTGTTTTTTTAATGATGTTGTGCGTATTACAAGTCTTTACAGGTTAAGTTTTATCTCTTTTACATGCTTTTTCAGTCTTCGTGATGTTCCAATATAGTGTTGTGCGTATTACAAGTCTTTACAGGTTAAGTTCTATCAAGTCTTTACAGCAGGTGTGAGTTGTACAGATTAACAGATGGTTAAGACGTTATAGAAAAATAGGATTTGTACTGAAAAATGTACTGATTTATGTTGTGTACTGAGAAATGAGCAAGGAAAGTGTTGTGTGACTAAACTGGGGATATAAATTATGTAGGTTTTTACATTCTTTTGTACTATCGTTTTCCATTAGAGTGTAGAAATTCGGTATCATTTCCTTGAAGACACGGCCGATTAATTAATATTGCCAGTGATCGTGGTGACAGTTTAAATTATATCTACATACACACGAGACGAGCTATTTTCTGGTGAATAGGGGGGAGGCGCTACAGGACGGAGTAACCTTGCCAACAGAACCAGCCCTTACCAGCCAGCCGTTAATGAAGCAAGCACGTTTGGATTCTGCGGCCGAGTAAAGTGATAAAGATGCAGCCTTCCAACAAGAGCAGCCATTGGTCAGCATTGAATGGGAGAGAGAGAGAGTGTGTGTGTGTGATTGGGCAAAAGAAAAGAAAAGGAAAGGGGAAAAAAAAACATATCAGCAAACATTAAGCGAATGCAACCTGAGCCTCATTGGTTCGTCCTTTTGATCTTGTATGAATGCTCGCCCATGATTGGTTCCCTAATTAATACCAACTGAAGATCATATACAAACCAATGCTA
>CM035184.1:16328657-16333657 GCA_020233015.1 Callinectes sapidus
CTCTCTCTCTCTCTCTCTCTCTCTCTCTCTCTCTCTCTCTCTCTCTCTCTCTCTCCTGCATAATTCATCAGAACACCTTGTCTTGCTTCTGCTCTCCTTCTTTCCCCCTCTCCTGCTAATATTTCCTTTTGTTTTTCCTCCTCGTTCTTCTCTCTATTCCATTTCTTTTCCTCTTCTTTCTTCTCTCTACTTCTTTCCTTTTCCTTCTTGTTCTTCTTTCTACTTTCTTTTTCCTCCCTATTTTTCTCAAGACTGATAATTTTTACAGTATAGAATTGTTCTTGTTTCTTCTTCTTCTATTCGTTTCACTTTCACTTGTCTAATTCCTTCTTTTCTTCTTCTTCTTCTTGTTCTTCATTCTCCTGTTCTTACTCCTTCTACTTCCCTTACTTCCTTTAGCTTTTTGGTTTGTTTGTTTGTTTTTTCTCTCCGGTTTCTTCTCCCTTTCTTTGTTTCTTCCTCCTGTTTCTCCGCTTGCTTTTCCTCCTCCTCCTTCTCCTCCTCTGATTTGATATTATTTTCTTTCTCGTCTTTCTCCTTCTACTACTACTACTACTACTACTACTACTACTACTACTACATCCTCCTCCTCCTCCTCCTCCTCCTCCTCCTCCTCCTGTTCCCGGTCCTGGCATCAGTAGGCCGGCAGATCATATCATTAAGGTTGCACCAGAAGTTTGGGCCAGGAAGTGAGAGCAACTTGGATCATGTAATCAAAGTCAGGAGAGTTGGCACCCTCATTAAATATTTGCATATCATATTTTTCCTCTGATGAGTTTCTTAGGTTTTGAGCTAATGAGAGAGAGAGAGAGAGAGAGAGAGAGAGAGAGAGAGAGAGAGAGAGAGAGAGAGAGAGAGAGAGAGAGAGAGAGAGAGAGAGAGAGAGAGAGAGAGAGAGAGAGAGAGAGAAACTTAAATTTAATTCTTGTTTTTGAAAAGCATAACATCGAAAAAAATAGCTCCACGGGTGACAGTTCATGTATAAGACATGCAAATACCTATTGAAAAACCTCTGCTTGAGCGAATACGGGCGATTTCTACCTGAAAAACCCTCTGTTTAAAGTAAATAGCGGTATTTCACGATGTTTTTGCCGCTGTAGTGGCGTATTAAGATACTGTAGGCTTCAAGTGACCAGCCGTGTATCAAGGTTTATGTAAGGTAAGTCACCACCCAACACCCGCGGCGCCATCTTGGATTCTTATTTCATCGGTCATTTTAAGCCATATCTGTCAATCATTATAGGCTCATCTTGCCACAGTATGCAGCAATGGTATTAAGCTTTCATATGAGCCATTCAGACATAGCTTTCGTGGTCAAGTTTAAGTTTAATGAAGGTGGGGGTGAGATAGGAGGGGGGGGCCGTACCCCACCACGGGGCCTCCGCCAGCCGGCTCATTTATCAGGATATTTTCTTCATTTCTGGACTGTTTATTTGGGATTAATAGTCAAATTTAACGCTTTCTATGAATACTGCGGTGAGTTTCAAATCATTTCCGTGAGTGTAAGGGGTGGAGATAGCTGTGGTTGGCGTTATTAGGGTGGTAAATAAGAGGGGATTTTTGCGCTAAATTTCTTGGAACGCCCAATGCCCTTTTTTATTAAAGGCTCTATCAAGTTGTTATTATTTGCAAAAGATAGTTCATATACAATGATGTTTTATGCCTAAATTTCAGTGAAATGAGTGGAGAGGAAAAGTATTATTTAGCGATGTCAAAGTTACATTAATAACTTATTTATCAGCCTGTCAATAGTTTATTTCTGCCTCTAACTCACTCTAAAGTGTTTAAAATAATTAAGAATAACTAATCAATTGTTTTGAAATGGGTTTTGGTTCCTTTGAAGTGGTAGTTAATGGATATTTAACGAGTGTTAAAAAGGGTCATATTTTATAAAACACGTTTTTTCCCCGTAGAATTTCTTTAGAATTACTGTTGTTAGGAGTGTGTTTATACTTTGGGAATTAGTTATCCTATTTATCACGTCGGAACAGATACATTAGTTTGATCTGACATCGTTTTATCGAGGGGTCATTTTTAAAATGGTTTACGCTACGTAAATATAGAGCACCTGTGACGTCATCAGCCGTGACGTCATCAGCTGTGACGTTATCAGCTGTGACGTCACAGGGCAGTGGGCGCCTCCCTGCTCCCTTGCCTTCCTGACTTATATGCCATATATAGCATGAGTTACTGTATGCTTACCATGTGTGCGTGCGTGTGTGTGTGTGTGTGTGTGTGATGCTGTAATACTGTTATATTGGCTCTCCATATCTAGCATTGTGAAGTTATTTTTTCGGGTATTTTGAAGTGTGTGTGTGTGTGTGTGTGTGTGTGTGTGTGTGTGTGTGTGTGTGTGTGTGCCTCCCTACCGCCCCCTTTCGCCTCACCGCCCCCCAAGATCGTTTCACCGCCCCCAAGGGGCCGGTACCGCCCACTTTGAGAACCACTGGACTCAATTCACAGTATAATATATCCAAGTAGTAGTACAAATCTTCTATGATAAAAATTCCAGCAAAGCTCATTATGTTGTATTATACTCAATATGCATAAGAAAATGGTGTTGCATTTTTTTATTTCCGTTTTCCCTTCATTGACACTAATACATTTGCAATAAGATTCGTAATTCAAATACTGTTTCTGCCACTAAGTCTGTTTCTCTGCTGATTTGTTACATAATTATTGATAAGTTAATTTTTCTCAATAAATATATGTATTGTCTAATGTTTTATTCAAGGCATAATAAATCAATGAGATAACTAAATTTCGTACCAAATTAAAATAAGACTCTTGTACATCACGATAGCTATGTTAGTCGCATCCCAAATTAAGAAATGCAGACGAAAATGGAAAAAAAGGAGGAAAATCAGAAGGAAAGAAATGGGGAGGGGAAAGAAGGAAGAAAAAAACAACAAGGGATAAGCGAGATAAAAGAAGGAAGCAAAATAAGAGAAAAGGCGAGAGAAAAGAAGAAAGAAAAACAATAAAGGAAAAGCAATAGAAAGGGGGAGAGAAAAGATGGGAATAAAACATTAAAGGAAAAGCGAAAGAAGGGAGAGAGAGAGAGAGAGAGAGAGAGAGAGAGAGAGAGAGAGAGGTGTGGCCTATCGGTGCTCAGCGAGCGATCTGATGGAAACTTTTCATTAATTTTTTTTCGTTTTTTTCTGACTTGATTTTTCCTCCTATGAAGTTTTAGTACGTGAAGGTGGCGAGAATAAGGATCTTGGAGGAGGAGGGGGGGAGGAGGAGGAGGGGGAGGAAGAAGGGGGAGGAAACAAGGAAGGAAGGGAGGAGAGGAAAAATACAAATTTAGAAAAGGAAGGTGAAGAGAACGGAAGCAAATAAAGAAAGAAGAAAATACTGGAAAGTAATGAAGGAAAAAGTGGAAAATGTGAAGAGGGAACACACACACACACACACACACACAGCCACTACTTTCAACTCACGCCAAAGAAGGGTGAACGAGATTTATCGGAAACACACGCTATGTAATGGAAACTGGAGCCAGGTCTGCCCCGCCGCGCCACCACGTGAACTTTTTAAGAAGTAATTATTGGAGGGCAGCGTGGCGGTAAATTCGCCTCCCTGTGAGGATACACTTAAGAGGAGAGGAGGGCTTTGGCGGCGTCTCGGGGACAGGAGAGAGAGAGAGAGAGAGAGAGGGGGGGGGGGGGGATAATATGCGTCCTCGGTAATGTGAATTTATGGTTTTATATATAATTGGCTGGATTTACAGGCAAAATATATTTCTGGCAGATAGTTCAAGTTCCTCCCCCCCCCCACCCTGACTTGTTGAGAACGGTCTGGCAGCTCATGACCACTGATTGGAAAAAGACAACTCACTATTCTGAATTCTACTACACTCTTGCACCCACGAATAATAGAAAAAATTTGACGAAAGGTGGCAAACAAGATTAAACCAAAAACACTAGTCTGTACTAATTAAGATGAAATATAATATGAATTATAAGACTTAGATTAGGACAGATTTTTGGCTGACCATGTTGTTCTTTCTGAGGACTGGCAATTAGTGGACTTTTTTTTGTTGTTTTTGAGCCTCTTACATTAAAAAAACACTAATAATCAAACCAGGCATGAACAACTGCACTTTTTATTGAAGACATTACAAGGTGACATGCAGAGCACAACTGGTATCTGCTGCATGAGATTCACTTGTTTGATTTGGCCTACAGTACAGAGACATTCCACCAGTGGCTCTCACACACACAGTGGTCCCGCTGCTGATAAGCCGGGCAGGGCAGTGCAGACCTCAGCTTTGCATGACTTTATCAAAGTGACAAACTTGCTTCATACTATTGTCAGATCACAGACTTGGTGTTGGTGTGGGTGTGGGTGTGGGTGTGGTGGCAGCTTTGGTTTCAACTGGACAGCTTCTACATATGAAAATAACTGGCCAATAGTGAGCCATTACTGGCAAGTTTTAAAGCAATCATTGAAAAGTTCTTTACAATGAAGTAAAAGCTTATAGAGAGCAGCGGAAATTCTAGCAAAAGATGAAACAAGTACACTATTATCTCTTAAAAGACAAAGTAAAGTGAATCTGTTAGTGGATTCAGAGAGCAAAGCTGTCCATTACTGTGGCCATACTGACTGGAGACTTTAAACACTACTAAGTCAATAATTATTGTCTTTGGTAATTGTATACAGTACTTATAGTGGCAGTCCTTCACTCACAATCATGGATGAATGCCACTCTCCCATTTCTTCCTTTACCATCAGTCAGACAAACTGCTCTATATTGATGGATAATAGAACTGTGTATTGAAAATATCTACAGCATTACACTCAAAATGGTTGTAGATCAAAAGAAAGCACTTGAAGTATTAGCATCAGTAATGGATGTAGAAATTTCAGCATTCATGTTAGTGAATGTGTCACTTCTGATGTGATCAAGCTGTCATTAGTAATAAGGAGTATTTTGATGAGCAATGCACTCAAATAGATATGTACCATTGCATTTAGCCACCTGGCCTTTGTCATTT
>CM035184.1:16336157-16371329 GCA_020233015.1 Callinectes sapidus
ATGTTTTTACTGAAATGGCAGTATTTCCTATTTTTCAAACCAAGTTCTAAGCACCTTGTAAGGATAAAGTAGTGATCCTCTGCATCCTTATCAATATCAAACTAACAAAACTGGCTTAAGGCACAACAATGTATTCTGAGTTTTGATATAAAATAGCATGCTTAATTTGGTGCCAACACTGAATAAGATTGAAATTATTATTCAAATTCAGATAAATATTGAATGATTATCCTATAAAATTTCAACATCTACTCCACTCACTCTCATTGCATAAAGGTCTTTCAAAATCTAAAGAGATTAGGAATGACAATCTATCTACTTATTATCTACAAGCTCTCTAGGATGTCCTCAAGAGATGTCACAATACACTCAACAGCTCCAGTACAAACACATGGCAATCTTTTCAGTCTTCCAATCTTCTCATCACTGTCAAGTATCACAATAATGTCTTCCTTGCTTATAGAGAACATTTTGTTGTGTGCTAACAGGATCTACTTCACAAACACTTCAAATTTATCTCCTTTCCCATTCTCGACATAATTATCAAGCCACTTCAGTGTTAGGTTAGCCTCAGAAATCTTAAATAATCTGAAATACTTGACACTACTTCCTTCTGCTATCAATTCAAATATTAACAACTGACAATATAAAAACCTGCAATGTAGACATGAGGTCCCAATTAAGGAATGACATCCTGGTGTCTACCCCCAAAAGACTGAAATGTTGCTACCCACAGTTTGTAGTGGATGAGGAGACATTCCACTGATAACAAGACTGAAGAGCCATATAACACACACCTTTCAGCCTTAAATAGCTCTTTCTGTATTTCCACAAAGGTGCCACAACAGCAATGCTTTTCTATCTTTCTCCTCGTAAAATTAGTACCTAACTTATCAATTTGTGAGTTTTGGAATTAAAAAAAAGAGTGCTTGTATATCATTCTCCGCATTGGGTCTATGTGTAAAAAAATAACAAATAACAATAATAAAAAAAACATGAAACACTATAATTATTAAGCAAAGATCCTCTACATCTTCCTATAACTCACATATGCATCTTCAAAATTGATATGCAGCATAGAGTAGTTGTTATATTAGGAGTACATTTGGCCCTCTATGACAGCCTTGAAGTGTGAGACTCTATGCTCCTGGAAGCCAAGTCTGCTCTATTCACCATCACAACACTCATTTCTGTTGCTCAGTCCTACAACCCTTATTTCTCTCCCACTTCCTCTGGTTAATGCACATGTTATATGCAATAATTGTCCTTATCTTATGTATTTTCAAAAATCTAATCATTACTTATTATTTTCTGATTCACTAAAATTATGCATCAGTAACTGGTAAACTGATGGGAGACCACCTATTTCAGTGCTCATATAAATAGCAGTGCATCATAACTGTGTCTCAGCCTTAGCCAAAAAATGCATAGCTGTGAAAGGTACTGGAAAATAGTTTGACATTCTTAGACTCGCTTTTTTTCCTAATTACAGAGGCATATTGTATTCAAATTAATCATACAATAAATTATTTTTCAATTCCAAATTAATTGTAATGAAATGTCAGAGGCAATGAGGTAATAAGAGGAAGTGATCTGAGTCAGGAAGTGAAGAGTACTGTTGTGATGATGAATGAAGCAAGGAATTTCTCACTAAGTACCAATGAATAGTGTGGATTTTGTTTTCTCCTTAAAGAAGTGTTATCTGAGTAATCTCAGTCTCAATTAATGTCTAGTATACATTCAATTGTGTCTATATATTATGTGTACAACAGTAACAAAAATTCTGATAGTAAAACTATCATATCACAAAGTAACAGGAATTGATATATAAAATGTTTCTGTTTGTATTTCTATAGTATAATATGCATGATGTAGGGAAGCAATATGAATAAAATATATTGAAATTATTTTAGAGGCTGAACAAATCTTCAATATTAGCAGCCAACAACAACCTTTGGTACATCAAGGGTTTGTAGCCAGAGATGCAAACAATGATTAAGACAACATACTTAATAGCACGTCTCCACCTTCTCTATCACAGCAGATGCAGGGATGTGTGTCTTTCAGCCTCAGCATAAGGTATAAATGATGGTCCTACTCCTGAGGATCCAGTCTGATGTGTTGTGGTCTGCAGACAAACCCCCAAGACAAGTAATATAGGCAAAATGCTCAGAATCATCATCTATTGGTTCACATCAGCAGAATAAATGGATAAAATAAAAAAAATCATGGATATATTAAGCATCAAAATAGAGTATCTGCATTTCTTCCATTTCCTTCCTCCATGATTCATTTAAAATGCGTTATCATTCTCTACAGATTACTGAGTGGGATGGAAGAACTAAATAAGGAAGATCTATTTGTAATGAACAAAAGAGAAACAAGTGGACAAAGAGAAAACTTATGGCAACCATCTGTAAAAGGGACATAAAGAGGTTCAGCTTCCCTCAACAAAGCATTGAGGCATAGATAGACTAAAGAGAGAAATGGTATGTGCTAGAAACATTCATAACTTTAAAAAAAAGTCAGATAAAAACATTTATGGATAAGGAATAGTACAAGTTAAGCTCCTTTCCCATATACCAAAACACACACACACACACACACACACACACACACACACACATGCTTACATATTAGCTGCTTCTGACATCCCATCTTTGATGTCCAGGAAGTAGGCTGTTTGTTCTAAATGCTTGGATATGATCTGTAAAGAAATAAGACAACCATATAACCCAACTCCATCCAACCCAATGGTTTACTCTCCATCAACTTAAAATGCACAAAATAGTGAAAAAGAAATAAATCACTGACAATGATTCATTTATATAACTGTCTAGTACTGGTTAAAAAAGAATGCCATTAATCACTGGTGAATGAGTGAGAATATTTATAGGTAATAAATTGTAAGAAAAAAGTTTTTTTTAAACTAGATACTAGTTTCTAAATTACTATGGAAAACACGGGTCATGTTGTTTGTTAACCTCTAAGTGTATGATTAAATCAAATATTCCACACTATAAAACACCTAAATAATGGAGGTGTAATTTAAAAGTAATATGGAAATAGCTTTAAGCAACAACATCAGCAACAAAAAGTAAGCAATTTCTGTTATTAGATAAAATCATTTGACATCCCTTGAGAGACATTCTTGGTATTCTTTCACCATACCACAATTTTGAGATGATGGATTTGCCTTTGGTGGTCACATACAGTACACAAGTGATGCTTTATGATAAATACATGAGATATTCATGGTGAGATCTTTCCACAGAATCATGCAAAATATCAAAAAGTTAATTCAACCTTTTCTATAATCACTTAAATATAGTGAACCAATTTCAAACCTTTACAAACAAAAAGCTTAATGTAATATTGTGTTACATATAGACTTCCCAAACATTATGAAACACTAATGCAAACAAGATAAACAGTATAACAAGTACACATTATCATCCACAACAATGAACATAACAAACAAAGAAACAAATCTACTTACTTACACCCAAGGCATGCAAACAATTATACCAGACAATATCCAAAAACTATACCTACAAGGAGAAATGGCAAAATCATCAGTAAAATCTCAATATAATGCACCCTGATACAGTACATATTAACAAAACACAGTTTTCAAGCCTGAAAAAACAATATTCTCATTCCAGGAACTCTAGATCAGTGAAGGGAGAAGAAGTTTACTAAATAAAGTGGAAATACACAAAGAAGTTGTCAGGTTAATGAAAGGCACCTAATGTTGACCAGAAGAGCAGCATGAGATGTCCTCTACCGAACTGCCTGGGATTTAAAGATTATGAATTGCTACAATACATACAAGAGAACACTTCACCACAACCAAAATGACAGTCTGAAGAAAGACTCTCAGGACAACTGGATTCCACAAGGAAGCTGCCTTAGCTACAAAAACAAGTTGAGTCTAGCTGGTTTGAAAAGTCAGCCACCCATTCATCCCTGGTCCTCACATGCAGATCATAGCTATTATTTACTGATAATCTTATTCTAGCAATGGTTTCTATGATTATATGTGAGCTGGCCACCAACAGGGTGAGTAAAAACACCAAATAATTCCCAAACAAATCTTAGGAAAATTGTTCTTGCAATCTACAGAATTTTCAGTACAAATTATGCAGGAATTTAAAAAATCAAAGCATTAAAGACAACATAATAATACAAGAGCAAAGATTGTTCCAGCTGGTTACTAACATGCTATCTATTGCCTTCCTCTGAGAAAGATGCATGGGGAGTGTCAGTGCTCTAAGTGGATGTGCATGCAGAATCATACTAAGTATTGATGTAAGAATAAGAAGAGCGACACTTTGGCAGATTATCCATGTATCAGAGTAGTGTATCCCATATAACCTGGCATGCATGCTCAATGACATCAAACATATATACCTTTTTTATGTAAAAAGGAAAGCTTGCCAATGGTAGTATAAAGAGTGCAACTAAATAAAAGACCCACTTAGTTGCCAGTCCCTTTGCAGGTCCAAGAGAGTTAGCCAAAACAGAGGGATGTCTTGAAAACTCCCTCTTAAATGAAGTCAAGACATAGGAAGTTGGAGATACAGAAGTAGGTATGGAGTTCCAGAGTTTACCAGAGAAAGGTATAAATGATAGAGAATCCTGGCTAACTCCTGCATTCGAGTTGGACAAAACAGGGTTGAGAGGAAGAAGAAGGCCTTGTGCAGTGAGGCAATGGAATAAGGGGAAGCATGCACTTAGCAAGATCAGAGGAGCAATAATGCAAAATTACATCACAAAATGTTTAAAAAATCACACATTCTTAGAAAATGGGCAAGTGACTTAGGGAAGTACTTTATAAACTACTGCATCACCTTAAAACTATTTATCAGTCTGATCTATAAGGAAGGGATTGAATAAGAATAACATTACTGTTGCAAGGCATTTTCTGAAATGTTATAGAGGGGCATACTGAAAGTTTTGTACAGGACACATACCCCTCAAAGCTGTGTTGTAAGGTAGGGCTAATATCATCCAAAGTTGAAAATCCAGGCAGCTTGAAAATAGAAAATAAAAAGTTCATGTCATGAGAGACACCACTCTAAGAACAGCCTGTCTCTTCCGTCCCATTGCTGTAATACAAGTCTGGAGGGATGATGTAAGCTGTTAAAGACCAACAAACCTTTAATACAACAAACACATGTCTCAAAAAGCATCAATGAAAATTAACAGACAATTAGTAAAATATATCATAAAGCTAATTACTTCAGTAAAAGCAGCCAACAAACTAGTTTTCACTCAACATATTTCAACCTTTTGAAGTTTCCGATGAGTTTTTCTCCATCAGAAGTTATCTAATTCATTAAGTTGAGGGAAAAGAAATGAGAAACAACATTACGTCTAATCATGAAACTCTAACCCAGACATGGTCAACCTAAGATCACACACCACTCAATGTAACCTTCAAGTCACAGCGTACATAGCACCTTTTGCCACGGTTTAGTTTGCAGATGTGGAGCAAGAATATAAATACAGGCACAAGTGAGAAGAAACATGTAAATTCTTCTCAACTAGCCCAGGAATGGAGATTGTGGTGTGTGTGTGTGTGTGTGTGTGTGTGTGTGTGTGTGTGTGTGTGTTTGTGTAATTCACTGTCTCGGTCGCCTGCTGGTTACCCAGCCAGCCTTCACCCTACGGAGCGAGCTCAGAGCTCATAGACCGATCTTTGGGTAGGGCTGAGACCACATCACACACTACATACCAGGACAGCGAGGCCACAACCCCTTGACTTACATCCCGTACCTACATGCTGCTGCTAGGTGAACAGGGGCTAGATACACATTAAGAGGCTTGCCCATTTGCCTCGCCGCACCCGGGACTCGAACCCGGGCCCTCTCGGTTGTGAGCCAAGCGTGCTAACCACTACACTACGCGGTGTGTAAGTGTGTGCGTGTGTGTGTGTGAGCGTGTGTGTGTGTGTGTGTATGCACGTGTGTGTGTATGATTTCTACTTCCACATAAAAATCAAACCAAAGAGATGTCTATGAAGTGCACTCTCCCTATTGGTTCTCACCGGAATGTTGGCGCAGATGTTGATGCCAAAAGCTGCCACCAGGAAGACTGTCAGATAGATGATGAGGCTGAAGTAGAACACACCACAGCACACCACCAGCAGGTATGCCCACCACTGCCCATGGAGGGTTGTGTTCAGGAAGTTGACAACAAACCACAAGTTGATGGCAATGATCACCAGTGAGAGGAGTGATGCCAGAACTTGGGTGAATCTGAAGTATGGAAGCAGGAAGGTAAAAATAATGGAGCTTATAACATATGAAAGTCTTCTAAATTTCCTTCTACCATGAGTAAATTATATGTTATTTAAAGACATGTCTTCTTTCTGAAACCAAAAGAGTATCATCTTGTAATTGTATTTTTGTAGTTTGATACAAAAATAACACTGTATAAACAATGACAATATCTGGTATTACAATATATGATGAATGAAAGACAAAACAAAGTAAAAACCAGAGCCAAGACTGTTGAAATAGAGTGGCATGATCAACATAATAATAATCTGTAAATATATTCCAGAACACAGGACCCAAACTCACATTCCATTCTTGAAGTCACCCATGACCTTGTGTGCCGAGGTGAAGGTGATGGTGGGAATGAGGGCGAAGGGCAACTGGAGTGACATGACAGCATTCAATAGGTCATTCATTCCTGTGAGGTCATTGATGTCCTGTGGGGCACCAAGAAACTTTGATTACATATGCAACTCGGATATTCTCTCTGTAATATATGATTTAGTTCACTTTCCAATGAGTCTAACTTTATTCTCTTCAGTGTGTACTTCAATTGTGAGTCGTCCCAGTACGTATTCTCTATCCTCATAACATCACATCCCTCTCTCACGAGTTAAGTTTTCAATCACTTCTCATAGAATAACTTGTTTTTCTTCTATCTATTGCTTCCATTACCATCTCAAATGATTTAACTTTCTTTAGTCATAATGTCATCCACCCAATATCCTTCAATCATATCCTCACCATCCTCTTTCACTTAAATATACATCTTAGTCACAGTTTTAAACAAACTCATACAATAATGACTCTTACTAATCTCTTAACTCTTGAGATCCATCAGTGACTCAGTCAATCTGAAGACATGGAGCTTATCTATATAACGAAGGAAAAATGTAGAGACCTTGAGACAAGTTGGAGGGAGAGATACAGGGAAACACAAGTGTGAAGAGTTGAGTTTACTACCCACTCTACTACTCTATAACATAGATAGATAGATAGATCTCTCAATTCCTTAAGAAGTGTGTTGCTGAAGACTTAAAAAAGAGATGGTCCAAGATATTTCAATATCCTCAGGTGATCAGGTGACTCACCTGATAGAATGCAATGAAGAAGGTGGGAGTGATGGCAATGATTCGTGTCAAAAGAACTCTCTGCCATCTCTTCCAGCGCAAATTCAGGAAGCCCTGTAATAAATTGATAATAATCTCATTTAATGACTATCTACGTAATGACATACACACACACTCACACACACATACACACACACACACACACACACACACACACACACACACATCTTTTTCTAAAAAAGAAAAATATATTAAACAAATAGTAGAAAAATCAAGACATGAAGAAATATACTTAGTCAACATAATGTTAAAGAGCTGAGTGACCTTGGCAATGCCCAATGACATAGAACTCTCAGAGAGAGAGAGAGAGAGAGAGAGAGAGAGAGAGAGAGAGAGAGAGAGAGAGAGATAGTGTCAAACAACCACAATACATTTCTCCAACATGCAGTTTACTGTGTCAGACAACTTTCCTGTATAATATGACTTAGGATGTTCACAAAATAAAGATAGCATTTGACAATTTTGAAAAATATGGTATAGGTTCAACCATTTCTCAGTGCATTGGAAGTTTCTGTGGTCAATACATATCTATATTCTGTTGAGTCTCCTTACCTCCATAGCAAACTGTCCTACATAGGTGCCAGTCATGGTGGAACTCTGTCCAGCTGCCAAGATGCCCACAGCCCATATATACATGCAGGCGACACCATAAGTGCATCCCAGAAACACTCCAGCCTTATAAAGATCTGGATCCACAAGGTGATCATTATCCTGTATTGTGAATGAAAGAACGGTCAGAAAACATGTACCTCTATAAAGTGGTGTAACTTTTTTCCAATAAATATTTTCCAAACATCAGGAGTGACATATAAGAAAAGAGAAAAATATTGGAATGTAATGTGTTTGTTTGAAGCAAGTTCAAACAAACACCTGACTTGTCCTTGTGACAGTATTGTTAATCTTATCAACTTTGTCATACAACTTCACACTTGTAACTCACTTCAAAAACATCACTATGGGTGCTGTTCATGGAGACGCAACGCTCATGCTGTAAAAGAAAAAAGGGAAAGAGTCAGTGTTGTGTCTCTACAGAGTACATGTATTTATATGTGCCATTCATCTACAGTCATCTGCTATCCATCCAACCAGCCATTACCTACAGAAAGAGCTCAGAGCAACCAATCTTTATGTAGAATTGAAACCACTCACACATCACACCCCAGAACAGTGACTTTACAACTCCTGGGCTCACATTCTATACCTACTTGCTGCTAGCTGAACAGGAACTATACATTTTCATTGCTACACCTGGCACATGGCTTTTTCTCTCCCCAGTCTAATTGTGACACATCTCTTGTTACATCACTCTTTGTAAAATAAGGTCTCTGCTGACCTCTCAGCTACCCATTATTCAATTCCTTTATAGTAAATATCAAGAAAGGTGGTCCACTTTTCTTACATGTTGCCCGTTTGAAATACTTCATTGAAATACTTTTTAAGATGTCCAAAGTTTGTCTTACTGTAGTTTAACCATTCTCTCCAATGATATTTTCTTTTATTGATGCTTTGATCTCTTACTAAGAATTCAATCAATACCTGATCACATTTTTCCTATTTGTGTGTGTGTGTGTGTGTGTGTTTCCTGGATGTAAAGTGAATTTAAGATAAACTGGCAAATACTCACCACCTCATGATTAGTAACTCCAAAGAGACCTTTGGCGAAGACACCGACGACAAACACATTAATAATGAAGGAGGTGAGGAGAGCAATACACGCCTCAATGAAGAAATACTTGTTGGCTTCTCGCACTTCCTCCTTCTTGGTGCGGTCCACTTCCCGTGACTGTTTGAAAGAGACACACCAAGAATGTTAAGATTGCAGTGCAATGATTACCAAACAACGCAATATAACACACTTCAAAGTCACCATTTCCAAATTCTACCACATAATTTCCTAGATGTACTACACTGAAACCTGAGTCTTGTATCTGGCACACTGATCTTCACTTTTAAGATGTAAGTTTTAAATAAGTGCAGATCTACCAGTTATATCTTGATACATCAATTCACCTTGATCACTGGAATACACAAGTCTTTGTTCCCAGCAAGCATGTGTCATGCTGGCTTATAAAAATACAAACTTTAAATATCTGTATATGACCAAACTGAAAATGAGGTTTTTACACATCTCAGTCACATAGTGTATTCATTTATGAACATTCAGTTTCTCAAGCAACTGTAAACATTCACTCATCTAAAAATGCATTCATAGTACATTGAAATATTTCATTCATATTAAAATTCTATGCTCTAAAATGGAACCACTTTCAATTATATAGCTTAAATAAACTTCACAAAATGTCAATATCTGAAATTAATGGTCTCATTCCACACACACACACACACACACACACACACACACACACACACACACACACACATATTGTACCCACCTTGACAAGAGCAGAATGAAGGTAAAGGTTGTGAGGCATTATGACAGCCCCAACAATGCCCACCGCCTGTAGCAGCGCTCGATTGTCACAGCCTGAGCATCCCGGCACAAACAGGCCCTTGAGCACCTCCACTTGGTCCGGCTTTGAAACCCCATACTGATAACCAAAAGTGATGGCCATCACAGTAATGAGGAAGCCAAAGAATGCTTCCAGCTTACGCAGGCCATAGCGGTCCAGGGAGAGAAAGGTGAAGGTGTCAGCCACAGTCAGGAGCACACCGCCCCAGAGAGGGATGCTGGAATGGCAAACAAAACCCGAAATTAAAAAAGAGGGATGAAAAGGAGGGAGAAAGATTTTTTTTGTTCTATGAGATATCTAACAGCAAAACCTTTTAGGCTTGCAGAACATCACTACATTATTTTCAAAATCACAAAATAAAATAAAGACTAATAACAGCTTGCTTGTACAAGTCTAGTTTATGTAACCTCTTACATAAAAAAAGTGAAGTTATTCCTGTACTATATATATATATCTGTTTCATAAGTATGTACAGTACCTGTTATTCTATTATGTATTCAAAAGTATGTTTGAGGGAATACGTAGGTTAATATCTGAATGAATTAAAAAATTAATTTTTTATTTCAACGTCTAATTAAAAGTATATTTCTTCTATTCCAGCTAAGAAAAGTTACCATAAACTTTAGAAATGCTATGAAAAGAAAAGGGAAAGATGACCACAAGAGGCAAAAAAGTCAGTCAACTTACGCCTTATTGGAAAGAAGATAAAGAGCAATGGAGGTGCCAATGACCTCCTGCATGTCTGAGCCAATGATTGCTATCTCCACCATGATCCACAGCAGGAGTCGCGGCACTTTGGGATAATAGCGGTAACACACCTCAGCCAAATGCAGACCTGTTACTGTACCCAGGCGGGCTGACAGCCGCTGCATCACTAGACCCAGTATGGTAGCCCACATCAGCACCCATAGCAGCTGTCACACACACACACACACACACACACACACACACACACACGCACACAAAGGGAAAAGCATAAAATTTGATGTTAATACATTTACTGTGACATTTTGGTTCATAAATCTATGAATTGCTGTTGATTTAGTGGTGCTACTAATCAATTTATTGTTTTCTATCATTTAAAGCCAACCAGCAATCCAAAATAACCAAATATAAAAAATGTTATTCTAAGTGATGCCTTATTAACCTATTCTGAAGTATTCTCTCTCCCTGCATGATGCAAAGCACGCTATTGGTTTGCTCTCTCTCTCTCTCTCTCTCTCTCTCTCTCTCTCTCTCTCTCTCTCTCTCTCTCTCTCTCTCTCTTTCTCTCTTTCTCTCTCTCTCTCTCTCTCTA
Source organism: Callinectes sapidus (assembly GCA_020233015.1). Taxonomy (NCBI): domain Eukaryota; kingdom Metazoa; phylum Arthropoda; class Malacostraca; order Decapoda; family Portunidae; genus Callinectes; species Callinectes sapidus. Next base: position 16,347,340 of record CM035184.1, read on the forward strand.
CCTTGTAGCTGGCAGCTGCCCCAGATTGCAGGTCAGACTCAATGTTCCCTGGGTCGAGGTAGGCAATGCTCATGAGGAATCCTGGGCCAGTAAACGCCCACAACTTGCGGAAGCTGAACAGTTTCTGTAGAGGGAAAGTCAGGAGTAATGGTGGTGCTTCAGTACTTTATACCACAAAATAAAACCCATTTGTACCAATAATCACCCATTAAATGAAGTGTGATACATCTCATAATGATTCACATCTAAATCCACAACCACACACATGAAGGTAAAAGTAGTCTGCATATCCAAATGTTAATGTTTCAATACACAATTCTAACAACAGCCAGATTTTACGAGAAATACACATCCACCTTTATGGAGATCTGAAATTTAGTGTTTATTACATTACTATAATATATATAATATAATATGACTACTACATACCATCTATTAGATCCTTTGAAGTGATGTTTTTCATGCCCTTACACTCATAAGACTTATTGATCTCATGGAGTCCCTCGTATAGCTCTGTGTAACTGCCTCTATGCTTGCACCTTCCCTAGTCAAGCTCTTCCAACTCTATCAACATCTATGCTATAAGTTTGCCTAAATATTCAATCAAATATGAAATGCTACATAGCTTATGGTGTTTGTAATTCCTGCTTCAATATTTTTCCTTTCTCACAAAGGATTATTCAGGTAATCACTGCAAAGCATTTTTTAACTAGACTTCAACACATAAGATTAACAATAATGATTTTCCCATCTACAAGATAAATCAAACATGAATTATTTACCAGCCAGATCTACATAAAGAGAAAAATATTAAATAATACTTACATTTTCAGATTCTGGGATGATGATCCTATCATTGTCAAAGTATGTTTCAAACTCTGCATTGGAATTGAGGTACGAGTTTTCTGTTGCACCAGAAACTGCATTTGTGGGAAATGTTGGACTTGCCAAGCTTGGACTTTGAGTAGGACTTTCTTCCGGTGTCCTTCTCTGGTCTTCCTCACTCTCTCCAAAGTTTATTTGTCCACTCATCTTTGCTGGCACAAATCCTGTATTGAAAAAAAAACTTTATCTATTAAAATTACAGGGAGAGAACATACAAGCAAGTATATCATTCCACAAGACTATCCCTTTCCAGGGTGGTTGTGAGAGTGAGTGGTGTGAGTGTGTGGTACTTCACTCAGGCTACTCCATGTGGGGATTGCCAGCCTTATATATATATGTATATATATATAAACAAATATAGACAGAAGAGAATAATGATCAAATCTGACCATAATCAGCCTACTTAGTAATATCTTATTCCAAGAGCAATAACTTTTAACCACTATTGTATATACCAATTCACATGCTTACACTATCCCACAAGAGAAGGACAATACAATTCACACAGATACAAGTGAGTAATACAACACCGCTTATCTGGGCACTGATAACTTGTTACCTTATCAGTATCAGACTGATAAAGGTCAACCTTCCTCACTCTGAAGGTTCACCACTCAAGAGTACACTCTAGTGATTTCATGATTTCCCAATAGTAGTTCAAGATGCCTCTTATGTTACTATAAAGGTAAATCATACATCTCTCCTAACTTTTTTGAACAAGAATATTGCTTTTAATATGCATTTCCAGGATTCTAAATCATCATCAAATACGTAAAAAGAAATTATTTATATATATATATATATATATATATATATATATATATATATATATATATATATATATATATATATTTATTTATTTATTTATTTATTTATCTATTTATTCACATATTCATATATATAATGTATATGCTTTACAAGTATTTTTATACTTCATTAAATAAGAAAGTACATATTAAACCAAATGAGAGGAATCACCAAATAGCGATAAAAAAACACCTTCATTACAAGTACTTTATTTTTTTTAAGAGAACAATCACATTTTGATTGAGTGACCTTGAGAATGGTCAGTGACCCTCCTCTCTATCTCTATCTCTATCTCTCTCTCTCTCTCTCTCTCTCTCTCTCTCTCTCTCTCTCTTACTTTTCAGATACATGATTGCTAATCTTGTCCATTCAGTTATAAAATCACATCATAGGAAAGTGGAAATACAGAAACAAGCAGGGAGCTCCAGAGTTTACCACAGAAAAGAATGGATGATTAAGAAAACTGGTTACCTTTTCCCTTAGAGAGGTGGACAGAATAAGGGGAAGAGAAAGATCAAAAGAACAGTTGCCATGAAAATATCAGTAGAAGCAAGAGATACAACATTGTGTCAAAGATAAAGAGAATCAAGACAGTTAATTAGAAAAGAGGAGTTCATGAGATAAGAATCTTTAGAATTTTCACTCATGAGATAAGAATCTTTAGAATTTTCACTCCACCTTGTCTAAAAAGGCAGTAAAAATGGAATTCCTGCCCACCCACCCTCATACATGGATGGGTAGGGTACGCGTACCAATGGAGACACACTTACCCTACGCAGACGCATTAGACACAAAAAAACTTCTACCTGCTGATGGTAAATAGATAGGAGTATGATTACAGGCTCAAAAAATCACTTAACTATCCCCTCTTAATGTGACAAAGTCTTACCTTCCTAATCAAAATAGGTACTTGACAGCAGCAGATGGAATAAAAAAAAGGTACTGTTTTTAAAAACATCCTTACGAAAACCTAAGAATTTTATTTTTTAAGGGTTTTTTTTAATGTTCCTTAACAGATTTTTATTCCATTTTTTTCAGGTGGCTTGTACAATGCTTTATGTACACTAATGCATCAGAAACTGCTTCCCATTGCATGCATGGAAGGGGAGAGAGGGTGCATCCCTATAGGGCATGAAAAATGGGTTATTTCCTATGCAGACGCACTTTTTCAAATTGATGTTAGAAGGTCCTAAACAACATTGATGAAATGCTCAACCCTTGTCTATGTTCAGTATAAATAAGGGTCAGTTTCCTTCCCTGTTTATGGAGATATGTCTTTTTGACCAAGGGGGTACATCTGGCCCAGGAAGACGCAGTGCATAAGGCCAGTGAAAACGTGCATCTCCACTGGGCTTATGCACTGCGTCTCTTTAGGATATTATAAATGAGCACTTTTCCTTAGATAGTATGTTCACCTAACCTAACCTAACTATTTTCTAAGGTGCATGAAACCAGATTTTTTATCACCTCTCTGCTGGCACTAAACAAACATGGCTGGAAAAAAAACTGACCGAGCAGGGGAAGCAAAGATTTGCTGCTAGACTTCTGTTGGTTTTTGTAAGGCAATAGAAATTAAATTAATAGTGCTGCTATTCCATATTGCATTAGGTCAGGTCGAGTTAAATTTAGTTCAGTTTCTTCTTATAATTTTTCTTAATTACATACTTTCTTTTTTTATAGTTTTCCCTAATAAAGGCAAATTCTGTCCCTAGAGTTTTCCCCTGATTGCCATATACCGCCTACTTGATCCTTTCCGTCCCAAAACCCCCGATCTCTCAGTCCCCAATGCTTGCTGGGGTGGGGGATGGGATAGAGGACACCGGAGAAGCCCAATCCTGTAGTGTTACCTTCATTAGGGCTACGACGGTGCCTAAGGATGACGGGACTTGGGTTTTGGCATCTGGGACCCAAATATCCACTATCCTACCCTCGGACCGTGGCCAGGATTCGAAGCCATGCATCTGACCCCCCCTCACCACTGACACATTTCCATTAGATCACATGACTTGAACAATGACTGAGCGACGGTGAACTCAGTGGTAGTAATGACTAGAGCACTACTGTTAAGATCTCATCAACGCCGGTGCCAAGATAACCCAATGCTACATGGCTGGAGTTATGCAAAATGATACTTGCCTTCAGTTACACAGATTTGGTAAGGCTTTCCGCACTACACGTCCATCGTTTTCCTGCAGTGACTGTGGGTAGTGATTACGCAATGCACCATGCCATCTGGCACTCCTCGAGTCCTCGGCGAGTCGGTGTGTACATCGCTTAAAATGCAACTACCCAAGTCTTCTCATAGAAAATGTAAAGTATTCATAGAGTAACTACTTTATTTTATTTTTATCTATTTATTTTGTATGTATTTACCTAGTTGTATTGTACAGGGATCGAGTGGGCTCATAGTGTCCTGTCTCCATATCTCCATATATCCAACATTTCCTTGAATTTATGTATACTGGTTGCTGTAACAACCTCCTCTTTTAATCCATTACAGGTGTCTACAATTCTATGTGGATAACTGTATTTTCTTGTGTCCTTCAGACACAAGAAAAGATATTAGAAGCCTTGGGCGTATCTCCAAGACAGTCAGGAATACAAAAACGATGTTACACCAGTTGCTTAAGATCATGGAAGGCAGTAGAGTTAAAGGCTAGCTCAGCAGGATGAGGTTGGTCAGTGAAGGGAGAGGAAAGCCAAAGCTGGTGGTGAACAATGAAGTCTCCAAGGATGGAGATCTCTGCGAGAGGAAAGTCAGAATGTACTCCATTTTGCAAATTAAGTAGTTAAAGAATTTCTTATAGTAAGAGGAGTTAGATGAGAAATGTAATGCACAGATAAATTTACTTGGAGTGACTCTGGAGCCAGATAGTGGAAAACTCAAAAGATTCTAGGAGAGCAAGTCAAGTCGTTGCGCACCTATTGTAGACGCAACTTCCAGCTCTACAATGAAAATAAAGATAGAGAAAGGAGAAAGGAACTGCGATGATGAAGAGATTATCAAACAAATTTTGGATGAACCAAATGAGTCATACTGCGCGTAAAACAATGGCAACAGTTATCACTCTAGTCATTCTCTCCTCAGTAAGGTACAGTGCGTAGAGAGTATGAGGGAATAATAATTATTGTGAGAATGATAAGGGAATGACATTAGTACCTCCATTGTTGTACTGTTAAGATACGCACATAATGATGGATGATAGATATAGGGGAGGAGGGAGGAATGAAAAGAATCTCTTGTCATGCTGATGGAATGAAAATGGTTGCTGTTGCTATTGTTACTAGTGTTATTATTATTATTATTATTATTATTATTATTATTATTATTATTATTATTATTATTATTATTATCATTATCATTATTATTATTGTCATCACCATCATCATTATTATCTACTTATCTCATTTTATTTTTATTTATCTATTAATTTATTAATTTTATCCATCCATCTATTCATTTACCTATTACTATATATTTCCTTATTCAATATTATTATTATTTTTCTTTTGGTGTCCTCACAACCAACCTCTTATGTATTCGGCATTCCTGCGGGCTGTGGACGGCATTGTTGTTTGATAATTTCCCCTTCACCAGGCGAACAATGGTGAGGCGAGGCAACCTGTGTGAGTAGCCTTGTAACACCATCCATTACCAGTCCACCCTCCCACCGCCACCTTCAGGAGTGACCGCCGCCCATCTACCCTCCCACCGCCACCTTCAGGAGTGACCGCCGCCCATCTACCCTCCCACCGCCACCTTCAGGAGTGACCGCCGCCCATCTACCCTCCCACCGCCACCTTCAGGAGTGACCGCCGCCCGTCTACCCTCCCACCGCCACCTTCAGGAGTGACTGCCGCCGGTCCACCCTCCCACCGCCCCATGTAGGAGTGACCGCCGCCAGTCCACCCTCCCACCGCCCCATGCAGGAATGACCGCCGCCAGTCCACCCTCCCACCGCCCCATGCAGGAGTGACCGCCGCCAGTCCACCCTCCCACCGCCCCATGCAGGAGTGACCGCCGCCAGTCCACCCTCCCACCGCCCCATGCAGGAGTGACCGCCGCCAGTCCCCCCTCCCACCGCTCCATGCAGGAGTGACCGCCGCCAGTCCACCCTCCCACCGCCCCATGCAAGAGTGACCGCCGCCAGTCCCCCCTCCCACCGCTCCATGCAGGAGTGACCGCCGCCAGTCCACCCTCCCACCGCCCCATGCAGGAGTGACCGCCGCCAGTCCACCCTCCCACCGCCCCATGCAGGAGTGACCGCCGCCAGTCCACCCTCCCTGGCTCCCACCGCCCCATGCAGGAGTGACCGCCGCCAGTCCCCCCTCCCACCGCTCCATGCAGGAGTGACCGCCGCTGTTTGCTTTGCAGTGCGTATTTCCGCTCATCCCATCTGGACTCATTACTCCAAGAAAGGCGGCGTTATGGCTGCCCAAAACTTTATTCCTTTAACAATTTGACAGAAGGAACGCGTATATATATTGGTGCTGAGGACATATTCCTGTGGTATGTTCATAACTGCACTGAATAACATTTGAACATCTAACTTTCTAACAAATATTCATACCAGAGTTATGGATCCTACTAACGAAGCCAGCCCGCTGCTAGGGCCATCGGGGAGCAAGAGAAGCATTTCTGCTCCAATGAAGGCTCCGCTGCAGCCACCGCCGCCTCGCACAGGACTCTGCCGCTATTTGTCATTGGTGACAGTGGAGCCTGCTCTTTTTCTGCTGGCGATGGGTTATTCCATTGAACTAATCTTCAAGACCAACATGCTGGTGGACAAGTCCTGTTCTGTCCTGCTCCATTACTCCCCTGATGTCTGCCATGACTTGGACTCCGGTAACTACAAAGCACAGCAAAACTCCGTGCAGAAGCTCACTGCAAACTACAACATGTACTGCCAGTTACTTGAATTACTGCCCGGCGCTCTTCTCATGCTGCTGCTTGGCACGTGGAGTGACACGCGCGGCCGCCGCCTGCCTCTGTTACTCCCTCTGGCTGGTTCCACGCTCAAATCCTTCGGGCTGTGCTGCAATGCCTACTGGTGGTTCCTGCACCCTATCTACGTCACGCTATCCTACATTCCCTTTGGCCTGTCTGGGGGAATGATGGCAACCTTCATGGCCTCTTATGCATACGTGAGCGAAGATTCTAGCGAGAAGGGACGGACCACGCGCCTCTCTATTGCGAGTATGTCATTGTTTGTGGCGCTACCCTTTGGCAACAGTATTGGAGCAGCACTTTTCTCCAGCGGAGGATATGTCGCTGTGTTCGGCCTACAGTTCATAGCAAACTTACTTGGTTTTATCTATATTGTGATTAGACTTAGGGAGGAAAAACCTAAGCAAGTTAGCAGGACTACACTAGAAGGGAAGAGCACGACGACTCTAAATCGCCTACGGCAATCACTGACTACGGTGCTATGGCAACGGCCAGCTGGCGGGAAAGCTCGCATCCTGGGACACATCTGCTGCATCTTCCTCTACATGATAACCTTCGGTGAGTATGGTTGATACCCTTCAGAGAGAGAGAGAGAGAGAGAGAGAGTATTCATCACGATAGGAACACGAGCATACAGAAAGGTTTGATGTCGGCAAAATTATGACAATTCGTGTTTTCTTACCTTCAGGAACAATCAATTTCATGGTGCTGTACACTCGAGTCAAATTCGAGTGGGACTACAATCAGTTCACTCCCTGGATGATCTGCAACTCCTGTGCCAGCATCGTAGGTAGGGGAAAGTGTGACCATCATGTGTATGAAATGAAGCATGCACTAAATGTATGTGGCTATGCATGTACCGACTGTTTTATTGATGTTTTCCTTCCTCCCACAACCTCTGTATAAGACTAGTTTCCTTCTCCCATATTGTCGTAATGCAAGTTCCGGTTACATCATTATTCATCCTTTTCAGGTATAGTCGAAAGCTGCTGCTGTTCCTGTACACATTTCCACCTTTGTAAGATTTGAACTCTTTCAAAAGGGAGCTCTCCAGACATTTATCCTCTTATCTTTCATTTATAGTCTTTGACATCTTTTTAAGAACTGGCACTGTTTTTTCTTTCACTTCTTGTTCACCTTGGCTAGTGCCCTTCTTACATGAAATAATTAAAGAATAGAAAAAATAAGATTAGCAATAGAAGGTCATGTATGTATGTCTGACTCATTGAACTGTGTGTGGGATGAACAGCGGCTTGTGTGCTTGTGCCACTGTTGAGCCTGCGCTGGCACATTGATGACACAATACTGGCCTTCTCTGGGGCAGCTTCCCATGCTTTCTGTGGAGTGTTAGTTGGGACAGCAAACAAGGCATGGATCCTCTATTTAGGTGAGATACAGTGATTTTCAGTTTTAGTAATACATGTAGTAGTAGTAGTAGTAGTAGTAGTAGTAGTAGTAGTAGTAGTCACTGGTAAACTTTGGAACTCCTTATCTGCTTCTGTATTTCCCCTTATGACTTAAATTCTTTTGTTAAGGAAATTTCAAGATACCTCCAGTTTTACTTAATCCCTTTTTCTTTTTCTTTTGGGAGTGGCCAGTGCCCCTCTTACATTTAAAACACTACCTGGTGGTGGTACTAGTACATAACATGTAATGCTAGTAGAAGAGAAATAAAAAAGCATAATCATCATTGGTATATCAGTGTTGTTACATTTATCTCCACTTCAGTGTTAAGGGAATGAGTTTTATGTGTTTCCACCAAGGTCAGGCTTATCCTATTTCCTCAATAATGCAGCCACTCAACAAACCTTCAAGGACAGAATAAGACACATTTCTTTTCCCCCGGTGTGGCTGTAGCGGTGGTCCTCTCAGCTGGGGGAGGGATCACCATCTCCTGTTCCCGTGGTGCTCTCTCCAAGTTGGTGGCACAGGATGAACTGGGTGCTGTGTTCTCTGTGGTGGGCATTTTAGAATCACTGGCACCCATCATCAGTTCTCTGGTTTACACCCCCATCTATAACATGACCCTGGATGTGTTCCCTGGCACTGTGTTCCTCATCAATGCCGCCATCACGCTGGTCATCTGCTGCATCTACACGTGAGATTATGGAGCAATCATGTTGAATCCGAGCTCTTGATGTGAAATATATATGTGTTAGTGTGCATTGCCTTTGTTAAAGTTGATAAATGAATCTGAGCTGTTGATGTGAAATGTATATCTGTTAGTGTGTATTACCTTTGTTTAAGTTGATAAATTTCATACAGGAAGAAAATGTTGCAGTTAAAAGAAAGATATAAGAAAGGATGTAAGAAAGTATTGAAGATATTCCCAAACCATACCAACTGAGTGGAACAGGTCTAGTATATTAACTATTATTAAAAGAAAACAGTACTTGCAGTAAACATTCCTGGTGACCCAATTATCTTTCCAGATGGCTGGCGACTGCTTTCCTCATCACGCCTGGCACTGTCTATAAGGAGGAACAAGGCTGAGGATGTATCTGTGCACCACCATCAGCATACTTGGAAGGAGACTTTGTAAATATAATAGGTCTTTGTAATTTATGTAATGAGTGTGACTGATCTAGAACATATGCTTTCAGGAGGTATCGTGTTACATAATTTGTTGGTTTCCTCCTCCATGATGGAATGACAGACAGTGAATGCGAGTGTGGCAGACGAGGAGAGTGCATGAGTACAGCCTCCATTGACATGTGAAGGCAGTGTTGAGGTGTGTGCTAGAAATTACTCATTTATTCAGGGAATGTTTACCTTTTTTTTTTTTTTTTTTTATGTAGAAGGGAGGCAGCCAAGGGCAACAAAAATAAAACAAAAAAGCCCACCATGGAAACCAGCTGCATGTATTTTGTCTTTACTCACCAATAACTTTTTTCAGTCTGGAATAGGAAGTTAGAAGAAATGTTATTTTTAGGTATTTTCTTTTATTAATTCAATTACAAATATGTATCTATAGTTTTTAGGATCTTTGGGGAAAATTAATAGGGAAGATGTCTGACTTACTATATTATGATTTAGTTAGCTTGCAATTCAGTTTCTAAAGCTGTGCAGAAGAAAATACTCATTCAATTATGATAAAAAAGAATGTTGAAATAAAATATATTCAAGTAAAAGAAAGATGAGATTAAAAAATGCACCTCACTAATATTAAAAAACATTAATACATAATTGATAATGTAAATCATACAAGAATGAATTATAAAAGAAAAGGACCATAAGAAAGTTATGTTCCCTAAAGAGACAGTCACAGGTTGTACTCCAATTAGGCTTTCCTGTCATCCCCACCACAGATGCATTACAACTCTCCACTGTGACATGGACTGATACAACTGCATGCATTTCAGAGATGGACATCAACACTAGTATTAGAATAAGGCACATTTTTATCTACCTCCAAGAAATAAAAATTGTAGTCATATAAATTGGAAAGATGAATAATAAAACTGGAATTTCTTTACCTTCCTCTAAAAATATAAATAATACTCAAACAAACTGTAATATTGAATAACAAAACTAGTATTCAAATATACTTTAAGGTAAATTTTCATAACTTGTTCCTTAAAAGATTTTAACATGCAATCTGAGCTTAGAAATATAAGCAGAATGTGTGTCAGTCTCTTCCATTCATCCAAATATAAAAATTAAAAGAGTATAACTATAATTAAATCATAACAATAGTATTCCTTTGAGAGCAATCTACATCAACAAGACAAATTAGGAGGTACGCTTGGTGGCACTTAGCATCTCCTTCAGTGTACTTCTGTTTCCCTCATTTTGTAGTCCCTCTCTAATACTGGTAATCTTCCTCATGATGGCATTCTGTTTGGCGGAGTCTTGGTTCAACAGTGCCGAGTCACAAAACTCCAAAACCTGAGGAAAGACGAGTTCATGACACACACACACACACACATCAACACACTTGGTCTAGTCTCCTTGTAACTATCTAGATATATGTCAATATACATATGTAGTAAATACAAATGCCTCCTGCCACACATATAACAAGACAATCACCTGCACAAAGTACTCAAAGGCACCCCACTGGAATCCACAAGCTGATATAAGACCCTGAATTATCACCAACAGGATCTGTATCTTGCCGTCTCTTTCTTTTGTCTTGTTCTGCATTCTGCCAAGAGAGAACATTACTTAAGCTTGTAAAGGTAAATACAATGAGTAATGACTTTTTCTCATACAAGTGGCCTGATGGTACAAGGCTCAATAAATAAACTCCTACTTACTGCATCAGATTATTGCTCTGTTCTCCTCCTTGCATGAATCTGTCTTCCAGTGCCTCCCATTTTGACTTTATTTCCTTAAGGACGGATGAGTATTTCAGGCGGAGGTCAAGGATCTCATCCCTCAAATCTGCTATTTCCTTTTGTACACGGGCAAGCTGTTTGCATGAATCCAGGTTGCTGCTGCAGTGAGCCAAAAAAACCCTGCCAAACACACTAATATAAGTACAAAGTACAATGCTTCCCATTAATATTACACATCTTGAAAATGAATTATGCATTCAATGTTACTTTTCAATACAATTGATCTTTGTTACATTGAATTTCAAGCATGTGCTGTCTGATGGTTACAATGGGGTGATGAACTGAGTGCTACAGTGATGCTTAATTATTGTTGTGGTATAAAGTCTTACTGGGGTCACATCAACTGTTAAGTCATGGTATTGCATAAAAAAAAGATTAATGACAGTATAACACTAGTACCCATAGTTATGAAAGTAGTGAGTAATTTACATATGACAAAAATCACATTAAAGACAACTATGCAAAAGTTACTACTGATAGGACATAAAAGTAACTGAATAGCTACAAGTGGGATAAACTGTTAAATACTAAGCAACATTATGGTGAAAAGTGTCATTAATAATCCATTACATACTCGTGACAAAACCATCAAGGCTGAACAAACATCAGTCAAGCTTTGGAAGTCATCTTGATGAAGCTGATAACATGTCAGAGTTGAGTTTACTGAGCATATCCTGACATGAGCTCAATCCCCACTAACAGGCTCTCGTGACCAGTCTATCCCACCTTAACCCTTTCAGTACAGTGACACATTTTCATATTCATTCTGGTTACTATTGGAAGATTTTATACAACTTCAGAAACTCATATGGGGATTAGAATAGTAGACTTGGGTCATTAATCTTTTGGCTTCCATAGATCCTTTCTAATGTCAATACAATCCTATCATCATACACAAAACTCATGGTAAAAATGGGTTCCAGTACCGAAGGGGTTAAGGAAATGCTTACTAATAGCAAGCATCTTTCAGAAACTACATTGTGTAATATGATCAAAGAAGTGTGAATGACAGCAACAGACAGACAGGCAACTCACCCACTTTCTGTCAAATTATCCATTGTTTCATGTAAATCAACCTTTCTTAGACCATTGTGAACTGCCTCTTGCATCTAAAAAAAGAGGGACTTTTATTATATTTCATCTTCATTCTGGTTAAAAGATAAATTCAAATAATGAAGTTCCATGGCAATACACATAGCCCTCTTCTCTTTATATTTCTCAATTTTTCTGATTCCTGAAGACACTGTATATGTAATATTACAGATGTACACATGAAAATTAGAGCAAAATATCACTATCTTGAATTTTTTTTACATTAGAAACTTAAATATATGATTGCTGGACTATCATTATAGCATCATGAACTCAACAGATATAGTTGGAGGAGAGGAAAATATTCTAATATCATAACCAGCTATACTCTAAACAATATGAGAAAAATATTCTAATTATTATAATCCGCTATACTCTAAACAATATGTTTTATATCAGTGCCTGTAAGTTGAAAGATGCTCTCTGCAGTGCATTTTTCACTACTCTGTGGTTGATGAGAGCAGTCTGCCGATCATCAATTTCTAAGTAGAGCTTGTCTATCTGGACCTCAGGTGATGGAGCCTGGCCGTCCTCTGTATCCCTTGGTGGACACTGGCGCTCCTTCTTGGCTGTGGAGCAAGGAATAGTGTCAGGACAATAATTGCTATACTCTGTAGGAAATCATTTAGAAGTCACTTTATGGTTAAAACTACATAATATATTCTACAGTAGTGAAGTTGAATAAGACAAGCTACAGATGCTAACCTAGTATCATAGCAGCCATCATCTGCTCCTTCTGACTGGCTAATGAACACATGATCTCCAGCTGTGGGAGGAGTTTCTGCTGCTCCTGGCTAATGACGCGCTGTAAGGCTGCCTCCAGGTGCTCCTCCATCTTTTCTCTGTCCTCCGTCTTCATTTCACTATTCTTGCTGCGTAAGGAAACAATAATTTCAAAGTTTTCTTTAGTTTTTGAGATAAGTTAGACATTGTGACTGCTTGCGCTCTGGGGTCTTGGGATCCCCGAGTGCATATTTTCAAATACTGACTCCGGTCCAAGTGGAGATCGGGCGTCCACTTGGGGTAATGGTTCCCAAGTGGGTGGGCTTTCAGATTGGAGGTCTCCATTAGGTGGTCTCCTTCAGCCCATAAATTCTCATAAAAAGCCAAGATTTTATAAATTTAAAAAATATAAAAAAGAGGCTCACTGTAAATTGGTAATATGGCTACTCAGGGGATGGAGATAAAGCAAATGACGCCAGTTATGTGTAGGAGAAAGTCACTGTGTGAGATATCCAGCAGCAACAATATTCAAGATATAATGTACAGACGTAAAGAAAAAGTTCCACCGGTTCATTAATGAAGCTGCAAAGCTGTACACATCTCCATTGCCCCAAGATTCTCTTAATCTCCCGGTTAGATATAATAGTGTAATTTATAGACATTTTCTTGGGTTAGGTTAGGTTAGGTTAATGTCCAGTGGGAGGAGATCCTGGGGGCACTAGGAAAGGTCAGGTTAAAGGAAAAAAAAAAAAGCTAACATTAAACAAACTCCCTGTAGCTTTCTCAACAGATGTATTTTGCGGATTTCTCGAAAACCACCCCAAAGCCCCGATTCCCCACATGCCCCCAAGCTTGTTTAGGAGGGGGGGCGGGGGGCGGCTAGAGGAGAGTGGACGCATTATAAAGAATTAGCCACCAGACTCACAACTGATCAACGTCTCTCTCTCTCTCTCTCTCTCTCTCTCTGTCAACTAATTTTACACCTCACCTCATCTTTATTAGAAGAGACGCAAATTGTCAATATTATCGGCTCGTGTGTAGTTCCCAGCTCCTCCTTAGCTGGTGCCAGGGAAAGGGCGGCTCTGTCAGGGTTCCGTGACTTGACTCCCGCCCGCTGGCTTTCAAACTCCAACCCACGAGACGTAAATAGACGTTAAAATGGACCGTCTCAGCCTCACCAGCATGCCCTTATTCTTTACCAACTTGCTCTCTAAATTGGGTTTCCAGGACAGTTTTTCCTTATAATAAACTAGAAATTTTCCAATCCATCACCAGAACCATAACAATACCCTTAACAACACGAGTATCTCCAATAAATAGAGCCTTTGGAAAGCAGTGATGGTGAAGGAGTAGAGCGTTTCGGAATATGGGACTGTTTCAAGACTCCAATAAATCACATTTAATAAGGATATTATAGTTCAGATGTAATGGAAAATGAATATTTTTTATACAGTCTTCAAAACTTCATTGGCCACCATTCACCTGGCAGTGGCGGAGGAGGTGGAGGGCGTGACGGGAAAATATTTTGTTGAGTGCAAGGTAAGGACTTCACACACACACACACACACACACGCAATGTTAATGGTAAATTTATAAATGTAATTCATAGTATGTATAATAATATCAAGTCTTGTGCAATGATAAACCAACAAACGTCGGACACATTTACATGCAATATGGGAGTGAGACAGGGAGAAAATTTGTCACCATTACTTTTTTCGTTTTATGTTAATGATTTGCAGGAAACTTTTAGGAGAAATTATTGCAATTGCCTTGATTTTGATAACAATTTCCTTAATGCTCACCTGAAATTATTGGTATTAATGTATGCAGACGATACAGTGTTATTATGTGACAGCGAAGCAAGCATGAAAAAGGCACTAATAGCGCTTCATAATTATTGTTCGGAATGGAGGCTAAAAGTTAACTGTGACAAGACAAAAGTAGTTGTATTCAGCAGAGGACAAGTGCAAACAAGTAGGTATAATTTCCAGCTAGCGGGTGAGGCCATTGAAGTTGTTAACGATTATAAGTATTTGGGTGTTTTGTTTAATATTATTATAATGGAAAATTCAGAAAAGGGGAGTTAGCACTTAAGGAGCAAGCAACCAGGGCTTTGTATTCAATAGTAGGAAAGTCACGTAAATATGATTTGCCTGTTGATATTCAAATAGAATTATTTAATACGGTGGTTGTACCTATAATGACTTATGGTTGCGAAATTTGGGGTGATAATATTATACGTGAGGCAGAATTATTACACATGAAAATTTTAAAACATGTTTTGTATGTACACAAATATACAAGTACTGATACAGTGTATGGGGAACTAGGCGTCTATCCTCTTGATATAACTATCAAATGTAAGATGATTAATTATTGGTCTAGACTCATTATGGGTAAAAACACTAAACTTAGTTATGTAATGTATAGATGTTTATTTCAGTTATATACAGACAATATTTACATGTCACCATGGTTAGAATGTATATGAAATATATGTATTGAATGTGGTATGTCAGGAGTGTGGATGTCGCAGACTGTTAACAACCCTAAATGGTTCGGGAAAGCAGTGGAACAGAAACTAAGAGACATTTGGATAACAAAGTGGTATGGAAATATAACAAGCAGGGCAGTTTGTAGTACTTACAAATTATATAAAGAAGTTTATGGGATGGAGGAGTATCTGGTTAAGCTTACTAAACATAACCGTATATGTTTGTCGAAGTTCCGGACAGGAAATAATAAGTTACCAATTATTGCTGGTAGATATAATCAAATAGAGAGAGAACAACGTTATTGTACAAAATGTAATGAAGGATTAGTAGGTGATGAATATCATGTATTATTACAATGCCAAAGCCAAGAAATTGTGCAGCTAAGAGACAGGTATTTACCGCAGTACTATAGACTACACCCAACTCAATTAAAATTTATTACGTTAATGCAGAGCAAAAATGTAGAAGTACTAACAAATTTAGCGCAATTTCTTAACGTGTTATTAAGAATGTTTAGGTGATGTGGTTAGTTACTATTGCACACTGATTTTATTGTATTTCTTGATTTTCTGGTTGTTTTTCAAGTGTCTAGTTAACTCTGCCTCGTTTGGTGCTATTTTCGTGAAATAATTTTTTACCTTGACGTTTTAGGTGTTTTATATTTATTTTTCCATAGTTCATCTGTATTGGTTGCATCACCTACTTGATTTCTCGTTATCTCGTTAGGGTGCAAAAGGCTGGGGAATTTTGTCATTTGAGAAGTTCCTTGTATCTTAATGAGTCTCCCAGGTGACTGTCAGTTTTATTTGGTGAATCTCCGTATTTTTTTTTTTTTTTTTCATGTTTTCCCCACTTTTTTTCAATTCTTGTCTTTCTCTATCATTGTTTTTTGTTTTTCCTATTCTTATCTCTTATTGTTTTTATTATTTTTATTATTCTTGTTGAGTCTCCCAGGTTAATATTAGCTTTCTTTTGGTGAATCTCCGTTTTCTATCATCTGTTTTCATGGGTTTTTATGTTCTTGTCTTTCTTTTTCTTTCTTTTTCATGAATCTCCCAGGTAAATGTCCGTTTTCTTTGATGAATCTCGAATACTAAGACTCAGTGGTTCATCCTTCACTACTGCTGTGAATTAAAGAGGATCAGAGAGACAAGTAGGATTCTGTCTTTAATGAATAGAATTGGTTGTTCTTATTGGGTGTTTTGTGGAGTTAAATCTGTTTATGTACTTCTCTCTCTCTCTCTCTCTCTCTCTCTCTCTCTCTCTCTCTCTCTCTCTCTCTCTCTCTCTCTCTCTCTCTCTCACTTGCGAAATGGAAAAGTATATTCATTTGTTTGTTTGGGGGGTGTTTACTTGTTGTTCGCTTTTTTACTTTTCTATATTCTATTCCTATCAAGCAAAAAAATAGAAAAATAAATCAGACAGAGTAACAGAGTCGGAGAAATGATCAGATCTTTTGTTAATAGAATCGAAACTTCCTTTTTTTTTATTCTCTACTTTTTTCATGACTTTTTTTAGGGGGGAGGCGACTATGACAAGAGTATGGAAGTTGATTTGACTATTTTCCCCTCGAGTTACTTCCTATTTATATAATCCTCTTCTTGTTAATTTTCAGTGTGGATAGATATTTCTTAACTTTCAGTGTGGATAGATATATACAAGGAATCCAATATATTTTTTTCCTTGTATAGGTGGAAAAAATATTACATCTCCTGTTTTCTATCTATTTCAGTAATCTAATCTTGGTTAATTATCAACCCATTAATTTTAGCCCTCATTTACTTTCACTTTCCAAGAATAAGACACACACACACACACACACACACACACACACACACGCACGCACGCACGCACACACACACACACACACACACACACACACACACACACACACACACACACACACACACACACACACACACACAAAACAGTAGTAATAGTAGCAGTAGTAGTAATAGTTGTTGTCATACCATGACCGTTATTAACCATTTCTATAACTACCACACCAATAATCATTCGTGGTGGTATGGTGGTGGTGGCTGGGGGGGGGGGGGCAGGTAATTGCGTTAGTGCGTGCGTGAGTGAGTGAGTGAGTGAGTGAGTGAGTGCGTGCGTGCGTGTGAATCTTCTTTTTCCCCCAACCATGTGGTGAATTAATGTCAAAAAAGGTGGATTTTGACTTACCCTGTCGATTTTAAGGAGAAATAAAGCTTGTTAACTATGGCTTAATTATGTAACTAATGAACTATCTAATTACTTCTCAGAGTGCAATAAAGGACAGACTTAACCTTTCCACTTGTCTTTCTATCGTATCCTCTCTCTTTTTTTTTAAGGTATTTGAAAGTTTTGATGTTTATCTCTATTGTTTGCCTAACCTACTTGATTTCTTTGCGTACATACTGTATGAATATAAAATTAACAAGATACGACTGTTGCTGTTTGGCCTGTGTCCTGTTGGTAAATGTGTTGGTTCCTGACGTCAGATCAGGAAGGGGTGGGGCCAGTGTTGGCTGGGCCAGGCTGTGTTCAGTGTGGTGTGGGGCAGGGTTGGGGCCGGTTAGAAGCGCCTAACCTACTGAGAGGCCTCTGGTTGAACGGATATGGTATTTGAAGTATTTCATTGCCGTTCTAGTGACATATCAAGATGATTTCTACATTCCAATCGCTCTCATTGGAGGTACAAGCCGTATTTCACGAGTGTTTTTTTAAGCATCTGAAGACAGAATAACAAGACTGCTGGTGGTTATTCAGTGTCCAAGTCATTTTATTAGTGGACTAAAGCCGCAAGATGGAATCACAGAGGCTGGAATACGTTATCAAGGTGACTACCCACTGTGACACAAGGCTTTACCGTGTCAATGTTTATTTTAGGTGAGTTGCTCCTCTATAGGAGGGGGGCAACCCCTTCACAGACCTCTGCGCCAACTTTGATTCTTATTTCATCGGTCATTTTTACCCTTATCACTCATTATTATAAGCTCATCTTGCCACAGTATGCAGCCATGGTACTAAACTTTCATATTAGCCATTCAGACATAGCTTTCGTGGTCAAGTTTAAGTTAAGTGAAGGTTTAAGTGAGATATGAGGGGGGGTTCGTGAGCCAACCCGGGACCCCCGCCGCCGCCGCCGCCCGCGGCCGCCCGCGGCCGCCCGCTAGCAGGCTCATATTTAAGGACATTTCATTTATGCCTGGACTATTTATTTGGGCTCAACAGTAAAATTTAATGCTTTCTATGAGTACTGTGGGCTGTTTTGAAGGTCTGCCATGCGTGTGGGGGGTGGAGATAGCTGTGGTTGGCGTTATTATGATCGTAAATAAGGGCGGCTTTTTGCGGCAAAATTATTGGAACGCCCAAGACCATTCTTTATTTGAGGCATTATCAAGTTCTTATTAATTGCCAAAGATAGTCCATATCAAACTATGTTTTGTGCGTAAAGCTCAGTGAAATCAGTGGAGGGAAATTTTTTTTTTTCTAGCGGTGTTAAAATTGCATTAATTATTTACTTATCAGCCTGTGAATGATTTTTTTCTGCCTCTAACTCGCTTCAAAGTGTTGAAAATAATTGAAAATAACTAGTCAAGTCTTTTGAAGTGGTTTTTGGTTCCTTTGAAGTGATCGTGAGTGAGTATTTAACGAATTTTAAAAAGGGTCATATTTTTATGAAATACTTTTTTCTAGTAGAAATTCTTTACAATTACTGTTGTTTAGAGTTTGTTTGTATTTTGGGAATTAGTTAGAGTATTTATCCAGCCGGAATATGGCCAAATCTTTGGTCTGAAAGGGTTTTTTCGAAAGGTCATTTTCAAAATGGTTTCCCCTAAAATACGTACGTAAATAAGAGCACGGAGCCTCCAGGCTGTGACGTCATCAGCTGTGACGTCATAATGGCGGGCCCTGCTCCCTTGCCTTCCTGACTCTTATCTTACATATTATATCATGATTTACTGTATGTTTACCGTGTTTGCGTGTTTGTGTGTGTGTGTTGCGTGCGTGCGTGCGTGCGTGTGTGTGTGAGTGTGTGTGAGTGAGTGCTGAGCCAATAAACTGGAAATGAGAGGTGGAAATATATCGGTATATTTATGTTTGATGCAGAACCTTCCACCTGCAGATCTGATATCTTCTTGCAGCTTCCTGTATTTTCTTGTGTTGTATCAGAATCAGCTGTCTGTGTGAATACTGTTTACTTATCAACATTGTTAATATGCTTCTCATCTCTCCTCAGCGCCTCCTCCACCGTCCTTTCAGTTCCCCTTGACTAGCCAGCTGCTGGTCCCCCTTGCTGTCTGCTGGGTCGTGGCCAGACAGCCAAGGACAAGGTAAACTATTTGCTGCCTTGTTTATTTCTCAATGATTATGCTCTCTTTACTGTTTGACTTCTGATCTCCCTAAAATTTGAGAGTAAAAGTTGTTATTAGTCGGTCATAAATTCTAACCTTGCATCCATCCATTAGCAGGACACAACCTTCCGTGTACATAACTATTCTCTCTTCCTCAGTGACACTCCCCACTCAATTATCTCTTTCTTCCACTGAACATCCTCGCTGTCTTTCCTCTACTTCTTTCCTATACTGTACTTATCTCCCCATTAAACTCTCAGCACATCTAACCTCTCTTGTTTAAACTCATTCTGTGTGACCTTTCTTCCACAGCAGGACTCGGAGAAGAGGAGGAGTGACGAGATGAGAGGAATAGGAGAAGAGGAGAAGAAATATGAAAGGGAATGAAATCACCGAGCACTGGTAAGCATTTCTCTCTCTCTCTCTCTCTCTCTCTCTCTCTCTCTCTCTCTCTCTCTCTCTCTCTCTCTCTCTCTCTCTCTCTCTCAGATACACTTGTTAACGCACACACACACACACACACACACACACACACACACACACACACACATAACAACAAGCAACAAGCAACAAACACTAACAATAATAAAAACAAACAACAATATATCCTTCTCTTCTTACAAACACCACAAAATAACAATAATAACAATTAAAACAAAAAAAACTAAGCAAGACGAAGCCGAGGAAGATTGCAAACATTCAGACCGTTAGTTGAATAACCCAAAATTAACACAAACCCGATTAAAACACATTAAAAAACCACCAAATTATAACCAGAAAAATACCCAAACCCAGAAAACCCCTTCAAAGTAGCAAAAATAAGGAGAAAACAGTCAAAAATAGAAAAAAAAACGACAAAAGAACTCCCGTATAAAAGACTTAGCCCATGTTTACCTCATCACGTTGGGGTTTGAGAGAGGAGAAACTGGAAGGGCTGATGTTTTTTTGCATTTTTGTCCCTTAATTCTTTTCCCAGGTATCAGGTGAGCATCAGGGCAGGTAGATGAGGGGCGGACAATGCTTCACTGTCATTTATAAGGTGATACGACCCTAATAACAGGAGATATAAGGGTCATATTCAGTTCCGGTGTGTGACAGAGGGGGAGGGAATGAACCTTTACGTGTTATTTCATCTTTCTTGTATTTTCAGGTTCAGAATGGAGAATAAACGTGAAGATTCCTTATTTGTCAAGTATGCCAAGGTTGTGATGGTTGTGGTATTGTACTGGTAAGTGTGTGTGTGTGTGTGTTTGTGTTAGATTATGTTTTGGGGTGTTTAAGAGGGTTTTAAAGTGTATATTTGCCTATTTGTATGTTATCTAGTTGTATTCCACAGGTTAGGAATGGGGTTTATAGTGTCCTGTCTTCCTATCTCCATATATCCAACATTTCCTTGAATTTATGTACATTGGATGGTGTAACAACCTCCTCTTTTAATTAATCCATTCCTGGTGTCCCCCATTCTATGTGTGGAAAACTGTACTTTTTTGTAACCTTTAAACACCGACTCTTTCTGATCTTCCTTGAGTGTCTGTCCTCTCATCTGTCTCGTTTCTTCCTCTGCCTCTTAGGTTAGGAAGAAGAAGAAGAAAAATTAATATCTCTCTCTCTTTCTCTCTCTCTGTCTCTGTCTCTTTCTCTGTCCCTGTGTGTGTGATTGAAGAAAAGAGATCATTTGCCAAAGAAGAGGAGGAGGAAGAAACAAAGAAAAAGAAGAAAATTTACTCTCTCTCACTCACTCTCTCTCTTTCCTTGGCAGGGTAGTGTCAATCTCCATGGGGTTTGTGAACAAGACACTGCTGGGTGGTGGTTCGGTGGGCGGCAAGACGGACGCACCACTGTTTGTCACTTGGTTGCAGTGTGTGGTGACGGCCGCTGCTTGCCTCGTGGCCGCCAGACTCACTAAAATGGCCCTAACCTTCTTGCCTTCCCTGACGTGGGGGGCCATATTGAAGCGGCCACTGTTAGGAAGGGGGGTTTAGGAGGGGGGGAAATATTAGGTTAAGGTTAAGAGGGTTTTTTTTATTTTGTGTGTTTAGAAAACATTTACGCACATGACCATACCTCTCTCTCTCTCTCTCTCTCTCTCTCTCTCTCTCTCTCCAACTCCCTCTCAAATTAAAGATATCTCTAATTTTCTCTTAACTTCTGTACTTAAAAAATAGTCAGAAACCCGAATTTTTTTGTGCACCACAACGTTCATGTATGTATAACTTTGCACACACAACACCTATGTATGCAAAACTTGGTGTACACATAGACCAACCACCCCTGCACACACCCACACAACCTGCATTGCCCTACCCACCACCAAATTAAAGTTAGCTCACTTTCTCTACAGATTTTGCATCAATGGATTTGCGTGGCCCAAGATTCTGAAGATATCTTACAAGCGGTCTAATTTCTACATCAAGATACGGCCGGGAGAGAATTTGAGACTTTCGAGAGTACGGTGGGGATCAAACTGACCAATCACAGGGCAGCTAAGAGACTGTGGAAGGTCTGCATTGAACACCTCACTTTCTTCAGGTGATTATTTTAGATTAAGTTCGGATTAAGGTTAAATCAGATTAGGTGAAGTTAGGGTGATTTTTTTTGTTTATTATGTTAAGGATTATATTAGGATAGGGTGTTTTTTAAGGAATTCTTAAGGGTTTTTAAGGGTTTTTTGCTTTTTTAGGTTCTGATTAAGGTTAGTTTAGGTTTTTTTTATTTATTATTTTTTTTCAGGATTAAATTAGGTTAGGGTGTTTGCTAAGGAATTTTTAAGGGTTTTTCGCTTTTTTTAGGTTCGGATTAATGTTAGTTTAGTTTTTTTTCAGGATTAAATTAGGGATTATATTAGGTTAGGGGTTTTCTAAGAGTTTTTAAGGTTTTTTTGCTTTTTTAGGTTCAAATTAGATTAGATTAGGTTAAGGTTTTTTTTCAGAATTAAATTAGGTTGGGGGTTTTTAAGGGTTTTTTGCTTTTTTAAGTTTGGATTAAGGTTAGATCAGATTAGGTTAGGTTAGATTAGGGATTTTTATTTTTTTTCAGGATTAAATTAGGTTAGGTGTTGTTTAGGGAATTTTTAAGGGTTTTTAAGGATTTTTCACTTTTTTAGGCTCGGATGATGGTTAAATCAGATTAGGTTAGGTTAGTTTAGTTTTTTTTTGTTTATTTATAAGGATTATATTAGGTTAGGTGTTTTAAGGAATTTTTAAGGGCTTTTAAGGGTTTTCTGCTGTTTTAGGTTAGAATTGTTGTCATTAATTCTTTTGTGGGATTATTTTTAAGGATTATATTAGGTTAGGTGTTTTTAAGGAATTTTTAAGTGCTTTTCACTGTTTTAGGTAAGAATTATTGTTATTAACTCTTTTTATTGGTTATTTTTAAGGATTTATTAGGTTAGGGTCGTATTAGCTTAGGAATATTGTAATTTACTTATTTTCTTTATTTTTTTTAGGAATTAGGTTACGTTAGGTTAGGAACACTGTAATTAACTTGTTCTTCTGTTTATTTTTAAGGATTACGTTAAGTTTAGGGACGAAATTAAAGTGTTTTCATTTAATTTATTTTTTGCGTGGTTTTTTGTTATAATGGTGTTTTTTTATGTTTTCTATGTTTTTACTGCTTTTTCAATGTTTTTCAATGTAGTTTTAATGTTTTTCAATGGTTTTCCATGTATTTTTAATGTATTTTATCATCGTTTTAGGCTGATGACTCCTGAACACCTCAAAGACAAGGACTGTGGCCCAGACTGGGCTCCAAGTTCAGATATTCAGGAAGAACACAATATCAGAGCAGGTGAGGCCTATTTTGACTATGATAGGGTGGAGGGAGGATGGTCAAAAGTGGAGGGAAGGTGGAGGAAAGATGGAGGAAACTCTACCAAAGTGGAGGAAAGTGGAGGTGGCTTGTGGAGGGAGATATGGAGAAAAGTACAAACATTCGGAAGTAAAAATGAGAATTTTTTTTTTATATATTTTTTTAAGGTTTTAAGGTTTGGTGGGGTTAAGTTAGAGTTTTTTTTTGCTTTGTTTTGAGGTTAGGTTAGATTTGGTCAGGGTTTGGTGGGATTCAGTATGTGTTTTATATGTTTTGAGTGTTTGTGTGTGTTTTGTCTGTTTTTGAGTGTGTTTTGATTAGGTTAAGTACATTTTGGTGTGGAAGATGTATTTTGAGTGCGTTTTGGGTGTATGTGAGTGCATTTTGGGTGTATTTGAGTGCGTTTTTTGAGTGTAAATAGCAGTGTGTAGATTAGGTTAGGTTAGAGTGTGTTTAAGTGTGTATATCTTGGCATTTCAATTATTATTTTATCCATAGGATACATCTTTAATGTTCCTTTTTGTGCAGGGTGATTGTGGAGGTCCTCTGT
>CM035184.1:16428474-16458024 GCA_020233015.1 Callinectes sapidus
TCAGGCTTTGTTTGTGTATAAGAAGAAACCTGATTAAGATCAATTTTACTAAACAGAGGAGTATTTAAAAGATGTGAGGAAAATTTAAGGAACCTAGGAGGAGAATAATATAATGGTATAGGTAAAAGCAGTGGACGCAATGAAATAGTTGAAGTTTGAATGGAAGATTTTCAAATGCCAGAATTAAAAAAAAAAATTTGTCCGTGTAATAAGACAATGAATGATATGAGGAACATGCTATGACTAAGAGATGTTCATACTAAATCGATAAATGTATTTTTTCTAGCATGCCAATATACCTGACCAGTGGCTAATAAAAAATTAATATAACCCACGCAGTTTTTGCCGAGTAAAGAGAAAGCTGAATGAAAGAAATACAATCAGGTTAATCAGTTTACTTCAAAAGGTATTTCGATTCCCTTGAACCAGATCAGGAAAGTGTAAAAGATATGATCAAGGAAGAGCCTCATTTTATGCTCCACACTTGATAGTGAAAACAAGTAGAAAACGATCAGATTGATGAATGTACTGGCAACTTAGCGATGTATGTACCTTAAAAACTCTAGTAAACGTGCACCTTTTCAGTGTAATGAAGATTTTTTTATGTTCTTAAAAAAAGATTAGAAAAGTTTATTGTTGAGGATAATAAGTTGAATTGAGGTGCTTTGGTCTACGTGTAGATTGAAGAAATGCGTGAAAACGAAAGTCAAAGTGAAAGTAGTACTCATGAATTAATATAAGTTATGAGATGTGTTGCTTAGGAAGAACAGCAAAGCATCAGTCGAGAAGTTACTGAACTAGTCCCGCATTACGAAATACAGAAACAGGTTACAAAGTTTTGATATTTAGGTGTCAGCAATTTTACTACAGTGTTCAGCGGCTGCAGAGGTGAAATATCTAATAAAGACTAAAGGTTTGTGGCCAGTATAGCGGCAACGGAAGGAGAAAGAAAGAAAATAGAGGTTTGTCGTTTAAAAATGCCTTAAAGAAAAACTGAATGCAAGGAATCATAAGAAAGTAAATAATAAGACTAAAAAAATATTTTAGAGTACTGAATGGTTAAGCAAAAAAGTCTATGTAAAGAAATATAAAATAGAAATTCATAAATATTAGAAACAAGAAAACAAACTTCTTAAAAAGTTGTAGTGTTGACAGAATAGCTGAACTTGAGAATCATTCGAAAGGAGGTGTAGGGAGAGAAAAGGATGTGAGGCTGACTGATCACAATATGCGCACTTCTGAACAAGGGATACAGTTTAAGTAAAAAACAAGAAGAGGGAATGAAATTTATAGGATGGATTGGAGAGAGGTCTCTGTGTAACCGTCAAAATATATATGATGATAAATGAATAAATGTATGTATCTATGAAGAAAGCTAAGTTCAGAAAATCAAGAAAAGAATGAGAGGATCGCAGAGAAGCAGCGCAGCCATGGAGATGTTATTGTATGGAAAGCTAGATGGAATTGGTGGGAGTTAGTGAGCGAAGAGTTGATTGAGCTACTTACTCCAAAGATCAAAGCAACGTAAGGAAAAAAAGTGGAGAGTGAGTCGTTTGATACATTTCTAAAGTTTACTTGTTTGTCCATATTGAGATTAAATAGATATTAGATTTATTAAGAAATAGAAAGGGAATAAAGAAGTGACAATTCATGTGATTGTGAAATATAAAAAATGGTTAGGTTAAAATTCAACACTCGCGTAAATGTGAATTAAAGGTGACTGTGTCAACGTACGATTTAATGCTTAACAAGTTTGCTTTATCTATTTTTTTTCGTATCAATGATTTGAACTTATAGCATAAGGAAGTTCACTCAAGCATTATTATTATTATTATTATTATTATTATTATTATTATTATTATTATTATTATTATTATTATTATCATCATCATCATCATCATCATCATTATTGTTGTTGTTGTTTTTGTTGTTGTTGTTGTTGTTATGTTGTTTTTGTTGTTGCTGTTGTTCAACTTTTTATTGTTACCGAAACAAAACGTAATACAAAACATTAGTTACGTTGATCCGATTCAACTACTTTTAAGTTGATCCTATGTCATCAAGTGGATATTGGACGCGTTGCTATCTTATCATTAATTTCGTATAATTAAACTGTGTTTTTCTTGTTACGTTGCCCGTTCCTTTCATTTCAAGTACTTGGTTATCCTGATAAAGAATAATTACATGCGTGGAGGTTCCGTTATCTCATTTCAATCCTCACTGACATTATTTCCTACTCACAAGCACGCCACTGAACACAAAGACTGCCACCTTACATTGCAGGCGAATTGTAGTGAAGTTCAGAGAAAATTGAAAGAAAAGTAACTTTTGGAGGATAAATAATGCATGCTAGACGAAATAAATACAGTGATTACAGCAAGATAGTAATAATAACAGATCTGAACTCCACAAAGCGAGTCACTTAGCCTCCCCCATACCCCAGCAGTCAGCTTGTGAGGGGGAACCGGTTAAGACTGACCAGCGTAAACCAGATGTGTGTTTTTTTGACGTTTTTTCTGGTTACTGATGAGTCATGTTCGCTTAAGAAATCCCTTGCTTATAAGAAATAGCCCAAACTCTTACTTTACCTGCTGAGAAAAAAAATCCAAAATGTGTCACGTAATTTCCGTCTTTTCCACTCTAATAAGTTCCTTCGCTGCCTTATTGCCTTATTGCACACTAACTCACCTCGAAGCCTCTGCCAGTGTCGGTGTAGACGGAGGTCCTCACCACGCCGTCAGGAGAGAGGATGCTGTAGCTGCCCTGGAGAATGCCGTCCTCAACAAACTCAACTCGGTTATGGTAGTTTGTTGTGGCGTCGTCTTTAACTTCGTATGCAAACTCGTAGGGCATGAGTGGCTGGGGGAGGATATGAGAAGACAGAGTGAGTCACCGAATAATACATGTTTGTCATATTGTGTTCGGGAGATCCCATACAGTGAAACAAATAATACTTGTGACTTGAAATGATGCCATAACATTGTTTAATGAATTGAATTTTAGGAAGGGCTACTACTATGAATAGAAAAAATGACAATGATGTATTGGAAAATAGATAAGACGATCCTTTGTCTACTTAATTGTAAACCTGGTTAATATGTTTCAATTTTTTAAAGAAATTGAAATGGGGAATAAGGATGAGGATATGTGAAGAGTAGCTAGATTTCTTCAAACTTGCTGATGATATTGTTAAAGAGACCATGAAGATCCTAGCCTGGGACAACTCGCTAGGATTATGAGGAAATTGCTTCTAATTATGCCATTACACACTTTACTATCAAACCACGATGCACAGGTAGAGAGAGAAAAAAAGATAAGATCCTCGAATCTGTCACAAGAAATGCTGTAAGTTGAGATTGATGAGAAGGGAAAAGCGGAGGAATAACGTGCAGTTGATGTAAAACAAGCTTTATGGAAATTTAAATTATTCATATTTATTTCGGCAAAACGGATGTCGTGGGAGTCATAAATAGCAAGGAAATCTGTGGCTCAGTGGTGAAATGGTGAACCGGTAAGACTGGAGACAGAACCGAGAAACGTCTGATGCGATTTTTCAACTCATCGAAGACAATTAGGCTTTTCTTCTTTCACGGGTGGCCCGTGTTCTCCTTGAAGAGAGTAGGTAGAGAGCATTGAGTGAGGAACTGAAATCTTGTAGCAAGAAAATCTTGCTTATAATCCCAAGATGCCCCAGGCCAGCGCGGTTAGACATGTAGCCTAATCACATCTCATAAGCCTTGAGCACGCTTTTGTCCTGTGCTGAACTAATACAGCCCAATGCGAAGCCTATGAAATATTTTAGGACGAAATGACGGAACCTGATTCTTGGCTCGAAAAGAAAATTAGCAAAAACCAAGTGATATCATTATGTTTCTTTTGCGGCACAATGTGATAATAGGAATGTTGAACTCTGGAAGAAAAGCTGGACAATAAAAAGGGGATTACTTGCAGAATATTTGCTTCATCATGCTCCTGAGGGGCTCCCTTCTGACCTTCTTTTATACATCGAATCCCACACCCACACAACCACACTCAGACACTCCGCGTGAAGAGAAAAATGTAAAGTCTCTTGCAGGACGTGAGATGAGAGTAACGCAACAAATTAAAATAAAGTCGCGTTAGTATATGAGGAAGAGATACATATCAATAATCCAGTTAAGTATCTTAGTGAAGGGTACACTCGCTGTTGAAAGGTGAGTGGTGGTAGAGGAGAAAGATAGTGAAAGTTTGTCAGGTCGAAAGGTGAAGAAAGTATTTTTTTACGAATAATGTAAGCCGCAACATTCTTTTTTTTTTTTTCCTTGGTCGAGTCAGTAATGGGAGAAAGGTCATCACATTGACTTTTCCTGCCGAGGCAAGGGAAGGGCCTCGCTCCTGCTGAATGGGGCATGAAAGTTGATTAAATGCAGAATGTGAGGCAGCGAGCGACGCATTATACAGGAAGACAAACCTGATTACCTAAAGGACTCAATGAACTGAACCTGAACTCTTCCTTCATGGAAACACATAGTGGCCACTTATATCCTTAATCATCACAAAGAAAAGTATAAACTGAAGAGGGCTAATTGCTTCCGAAAGAAGTGCTTTTTGTGGAATGCTTACTTATTTTGTCCTAACATTCTCTCTCTCTCTCTCTCTCTCTCTCTCTCTCTCTCTCTCTCTCTCTCTCTCTCTCTCTCTCTCTCTCTCTCTCTCTCTCTCAGACCTTACCTCATGGCTTGTGAAAAAATCGACCGGAAGTGATTGACTTACCGGGAATTCCTCGCTGCTGTAATCATCATCATCTCCTCCTTGGCCAAAATGACGCACCACATAGCCTGGGCCACCACGAGGAGGACCAACTAAGTCTCCTAGGCTTAATGACCCTCCTTTCTTCCGTGGGCCCTCCCCTCTTACTGCCACGCACACCACCGCAGCCGCCACCACCACCACCTGCAGGGAAGAATAGGTTAATAATGTATCCAGTGAGCTAACTATTGAGAAACTAACTCGTGAACTTGTGTCTACGCAGGTAAACTTTCGTAGAGTCTTATTTAATATGCAGATTATTGTCGGCTGCATCCCTAACATTAAAGGAAGAGTATGTGTTAGAGAAGTGATTATGTTACGTTCACCTGGTATGAATGTTGATAATTATACATAGTTACATGATTAGGTAGAAAGATAGGTGCATGGATAGGTAGATGGATATGCACAGATGGATAGATAGATGAAACAGATATGGGTAGGTAGTTGGGTAGATACTTAGATATGTAAATAATAAGAGAACAGATAAATTAATCTATAGATTTGCCAAACTACTGATCAAGCTCAGAAACTTATTAAAGAGAAAAATGCTCAATAAATACTGAATAATTATAAAGTGGAAGAAGATTCTCAGTCTTTCGCTTGGTCTCTTTTAGCTGTCTTTTATAATGTCCACAGTTGTAATCTTCTAACTCAGCCGCAAAGTGCAAGTGCAGGGTGTTTTCTGTGTCATAGAGGAGTAGGAGTAAGTTGATAGTTAGAGAAATGAATGTCAGTAAATACTGGTAGACAAGTACATATGAATCATTGTGAAAATTATTTGGTCGTGCATAGGTAATCTATAAAATGCAAATATTAATTCTTATTACTATTGTTATTTTCTATTTTGGTGGTCAATAATCAATTTGTTGTTGTTGTTGTTGTTGTTGTTGTTAATAAATGAGTCACTTTGAAATCTTTGAAACAGTTACAGTAATGTCCTTGTCTCTGGTATGGTCTCACTGATCACTGAACTAATTAAAGGGAACGTAACAAACAGCCAAACAAACTGACTGCGTAAAGTCACTGGCGTTCATGTGCGGAAGACCTTGTCCAAGTCCGGTGTTCTATCATGCGCTGTGTTCTCACTGTCCAGGAGGTGTCGGTCAAGCTCCGTCACTTGGCTCGCATATCGGGCACACGCACACACGGACACACATCCATGAAGTAAGTTGCTCTTCAGTACCTTCCACATTGTAACCCTCGTGTTCCTGTCCGACTCCTCAGCTTCCAAAACACTCCTGCTTGGCTGCTGGGGACGGACTTAATGTCTCACCTTGTTTTCGGCAGAGTTTATATACTCTCTCTTTCAAGTGGTCTGACCTAGTAACACCGTGAGGGCAGCAACGGACCCCACACCGCCCCTCCCCCCGGCCAGGGAGAATGCAGCCAATGACCGGCTCTCTTAGAACGTTCAAATCAGAAAAAGTGGTGGTGGTGGCGGCGGTGACGTGCGGTGGGGCGGTGGGAGTGAGGACTCGGTGCTTGCCGCTGACACTCCCCGCGGAGTTTTCTAACCTTTGGCAAAAATATGTCCTCGTGCCGTGTAGAGTTGCGTTTGGGAGTCATGTTACGTCACGCGCTCTACTGGGAAGACAGGAGGAGGTGAAGAATTGAAGTGTGTGGTAGTGACGGATGACGGTAAAAGGTGGGGAAAGTCAAATTCTCTCTCTCTCTCTCTCTCTCTCTCTCTCTCTCTCTCTCTCTCTCTCTCTCTCTCTCTCTCTCTCTCTCTCTCTAGCTCTCTCTCTCTCTCTCTCTCTCTCTCTCTCTCTCTCTCTCTCTCTCTCTCTCTCTCTCTCTCTCTCTCTCTCTCTCTCTCTCTCTCTCTCTCTCTCTCTCTCTCTCTCTCTCTCTCTCTCTCTCTCTCTCTCTTAGCTCTCCACCTTGGTTTGCAATCAGATAATGTTTTAAGATATTCCACGCACTGATGACGGTTCGCCAATATAACCGGTTACTCCCACCGGGCGCTAAATATCCAGCGAGAGATGATAAGAGGCTGATGCGATAACGTTTGATCAACATTATATTTTTTCCCCCCTGCCTGAATAGCTTGTGAAGTACCCACCACGATTCCTTGCAAGACCATCTCGTCCCGTCCTTCCCCCCTCCCATCGTAGCCAAAATATACGACTGCTACTCTCCTGGTCGTTTAAATTAGTGACTAGAACAATAAGATGATGGAGGGACGTAAATTAGAAGGGATGTTGATAAGGCAGGCTAAATATGATTAATGTTATGCCCGGTATTTTGATTGTGTTTAAGTAACCAACATAAACAGGGGGAGTAAAAAGCCACAAGAAAACAAGTGCCTCAAGGTAAAGTAAATAAGACATATCGGTATAACAAGTAAGCCATCAAACAAAACATTAACGTCAATAAGGAGAGGGGAGAGAAAATATAAGACGAAGACAGCCTATCAGACAAAACCTCAACACCAAGACTAATGATGAGCTGATAAACCAATACTTTAATAATTACACCAGCTGATCTCACCGACACAGCACACGGCCAAGACTTAGCCAATATACAAGAACACACATAAAAAGGACATTATTTGGTACTAAAATATGAATCTCTCTCTCTCTCTCTCTCTCTCTCTCTCTCTCTCTCTCTCTCTCTCTCTCTCTCTCTCTCTCTCTCTCTCTCTCTCTCTCTCTCTCTCTCTCTCTGTGTGTGTGTGTGTGTGTGTGTGTGTGTGTGTGTGTGTGCGTGCGTGAGTGCGTGCAAATACCTTCGTAAGGACACAGTCACCTCACCCACCTACTTTCCCATTTAAATGCGTCGTTAGTGGAATCATAATTAAGTTTCCTTGCTGGTGCTGTTGTTTTTTGTTGTTTTTCTTGGTGAAGTTGTTGTTGTTATTGTTACCTCGCATCCTTGACATCAGGTTTCTCCCGGGATGGCAGGCGGCGGCGTGAGTAGCGGCTCTTGTCCTTGTTTGGGAAGCCCAGCCAATTAGTGCTGCACGATGGTCAACCTCCCTTCCTTGAATTTACGCCTCGATTTAAGCCTGCGTGCATGTGTGTGAGTTAATGTCATGGGCAGTTTTGGTGTGTCAGTTTCAGTGTTCTATTTCTTTTGTTTATGGGTATGCTTTTATCTTATATTTGTTTCATGTTTACCTATGTATGTTTCATATCTTATCTATCTCGATTTATCTATCTATATGTCTTTATCTATCTATCTTTCTGTCTGTTCATCTATAAACCTATCTATCTATCAATCAATTTATTTATCTATCTATTTATCTATCCAATGTAACTATGCTCTTTAAGGATCATTACGTATATCAAGTATACCTAACTTCTATAGTCTCTCTCTCTCTCTCTCTCTCTCTCTCTCTCTCTCTCTCTCTCTCTCTCCCTCTCTCTCAAGCTTGTGGGTGAGAGGGAGAGTGAGCGTGCTTGCTTTGACCTCCAGGATAGGCGTGGAGACCCTTGGTTGGGTGGGAACATAGCAGGGCTTGGCAGGGCGGGGCGGGGCGGGGAAGGTCACGGGGGCCGCCAGTGACTAGGACCAAGGCGGGGGTGAGTTCAAGAGAAGGGTAGGTAATCTAATTTGTGCAGTGGCGTGTCTTTGACCTCTTGGCGCTATCTATTGTTTATGTGTGGGGGTTTGGGCGGGTCGGGCCGTAGGCGTGACCCCGCGTCGACACCCAAGCAGCTTATAGCAACCAACCTTCAGTGACTTAACTCCTGTCACCTCAGTGAACTTTTCTTATGAACTAATTCCATCACCTTTTGTGTTTGCTGCCAATGACCTTGCCCTGAGGGTGATCATTGTGACGGGAGAATGTTCTAATAAAATGTTATCTGGAGACACTGAAGGAGGTACTCGTAAGGCACGGAGTAGTGTTGATAAGTTGTTGTTAAAGGAGAATTATAGGGTGGTTGTGGTGTTAATGGTCGCTCATGAGTTGAGGGCATCAAAGGAAAAACTGTTCTCTTAAAAATGATTGAAGTGTTTTGTATACTTTCACTCTTTTTAAAATATAGTGCCACTGTGTTGATTGATGAGTGAGGAGGAACAAGTATTGACAGCTGTGGCGGTGGTGGTGATGGTGGCAGTAATGGTAGTGACAGTCATTTTGGATGTGCTAATATGAAACAGCCTATTTCTTTTTTATATAATAGTTTAGATATGATTATCAGGCAAATGTTAGGGTTTCAAGATAATCCAGTAGCATTCATCTCTCCACCTTGACTTTTCCTTGTATGTCACCCGGTAAGAGAAAGTCATTGTCATAAACAGCCTCAAGTGATGCCGAAGTCACAGTTGAACCTCACCTTCCATTGGCACTGGCATTCCGGGAAATCATACATCAAAATACGAAATGAGAAATAAGATCAAGAAATAAGCAAAAATGATCGTGAAAGGGAAAGGAGGCAAGATTTCACTGATGGACAGGACGATCCAGAGAGAACCGTAACACGATACCACAGATAACAGTGAAAGGTTTGTGTTATCTGCGAAAAAAATATTGAGGAAACATACCACAAATCTGTTAAGTAAGTCATAGAATACGAATGGCCAGGCAAACTGGATTTTTTTCTTATCAATGAATGTAATTATTGAAACTACGGGGATCAGATAATATTACATCTATCCCGGTTTCATATTCTCGACATTAGCTTGTCTTGCAGACATTAAAAACCTCCATAATGCAAAAATGAAGTCCTTGAAGTAGACGTTTTTGACCCTTATAACTTTTGGTTTGTGAAAGTTCCTCTATAGGTAAACCTCAGGAGTCTCTTTACATCACTCACATCAACTGACAATGGCCTTCCCGCTGGCTACCATGCACAGACATCCCTTCACCGTAGTCTAGGGAGGGAACAATAGTGTGGTCTTAACTAGGCTAACCACTCTACTAAAACCACTCACCATTGATTTAACTTTGATCTGCTACATTTAGGAGGCAAATAAGAATGGGTACTTTGGTTTTTGTTGCCTGGTTCACCTGGTTCTGCTCACCTTCACTCATTGCGCTTTCCTTTCCAGTCACAGCACATCACACGTGTCCTTCCTACATTCCCTCACGGATTCCTAACTTATGAAATGCTTTATGCTTCTACTCAACTCTTCCTCTCATTTCTTTTTTCCCATCCACCCACTTCCCTGTCCTCATTTTGCTCTTCGAATTCCCAGTGTTAGTCAATCAAGACGTAGAGTGTACCCAGGGAGGAATGGACCATTTATTCAAAGGTCAGTAAGAGGCTTTTTACTCTGCCTGTGAGAAGGAAGGAAGAATGTCCGGTTTTTCTGCAAGTTACTCGGAGTTGGCAGCCGGTTCCTTCCCTCTCTCCAAACTGTAGAGGTGGGAAGCCTGTCTCTCCTGCAGGGAGTGGCGAAAGGGAGTGCTCTCTCTCTCTCTCTCTCTCTCTCTCTCTCTCTCTCTCTCTCTCTCTCTCTCTCTCTCTCTCTCTCTCTCTCTCTCTCTGATCAAAATGTAGCTTATAATTGAGTTTACACATTAGAGAGATGTATAGTATATTGCATTGCTAAACGAAACATCTTGAAGTGACTTATAATAAGTTGTCTATTTATATACAATATCATTATATCAGCAATTTTGCTTTCGTCTTGGCTTGTGCATTGTCACCTTCTTGTCAGTCTGCCAATTATATCTTTGCTTGTCTGCTTTTTTGTTTATTTGTTTGTTTGTTTGGTTGTGTGTGTGTGTGTGTGTGTGTGTGTGTGTGTGTGTGTGTGTGTGTGTGTGTGTGCTCATTTTTTTAGTGTGTTAGTTTTTACAAGCTTTTTTCTAAGCATAATTTATTAGCATGCAAGCTGATGCATTCTTATATTAATTTATTCTATTGTTTTGTTTATTTTGGTATTCGTCTCTTAATTCTGTATAATTAGCATGTGTGTCTGTATAATAACCAATGACTGCTTGTCTGCTTATGTATGAGTGTACAAGTGTTCCCGTCTGTTTATGTTTATCAATCTCTCTCTCTCTCTCTCTCTCTCTCTCTCTCTCTCTCTCTCTCTCTCTCTCTCTCTCTCTCTCTCTCTCTCTCTCTCTCTCTCTGTGTCTGTATAATAACCAATGACTGCTTGTTTGCTTATGTATGAGTGTACAAGTGTTCCCGTCTGTTTATGTTTATCAATCTCTCTCTCTCTCTCTCTCTCTCTCTCTCTCTCTCTCTCTCTCTCTCTCTCTCTCTCTCTCTCTCTCTCTCTCTCTCTCTCTCTCTCTCTCCTTGCTTCCTGTATCTCCCTTCACCCTCTGAAGATAATTACGGCCGTGGAAAATGCCTGACCTGATTAATTCCATACCAGTATCTTTTACTTTTTGACCAGGTTCCCCTTTCTCCCTTTTTTTTTTCGTAAATATCGTGACCAGAGAGGCTACCGCTCACACACTCATCCATATATGCAACCTGTGAGGACATTTCTGAAACAGCCATCTATCAAAGGAGACACAATGCTCCTACTTTATTTTTCTCTGCTTTTTAGCTACCTTTGATATTAGCTTCTGGTGGTATAGTAATATCAAACTCTGTAGGGTTCATTTAAAGGTCTGTTGTTGTTTCCCTTGTAATCCCTAGTAATCATAGCATAAGTCCAAGGTAACTGGTGCAGCATGCCCTTCTCTTGTTATTTTGAAGGCGCTCGTGTTGTGAAACGGAGCTTGAAGTAAGACAAAGAAACTGAAAAAAAACTGTCATACAGGAGCTATTCAGCGTGATTCAGGTTGCTTATCCCCCCGAAGTGGGCATACTAGTTCTTGCAACGCAGACACCTAAACAACCCGCCTCCCCGCATGGTGCTGTATCCCGGGGTTCCCTCTACCTCTTCGCTAATGCCGCCGCCAAAGGTCGTGGCCGCAAAACCAAAAACATTTACTGCACCTGGATAAAGAGGTCGGCTCTGAAGGCACTTATCTAACAACTGAACTCATGTAATGGGAACTGGAACGGTTGACCAATTTAGAGATGTCTAGGTCGGTTTCTCTCGATGGCACAGGTGACGTTGTGGATAACTTATGATTACATGTCAAGGTTCACGGCCTAGTAGAGTTACGTGCTCCCAAAGCAGGTTACGTTAGTCGACCTGGGATTGACTTTTGTCCTATAGGTTGTTTGTTTGCCTTTGCTCTCTGTAGGCCGCTAGGTGACCTTGTTGGATGATAGAAAGGCCTGGGAGATGATGGGAGACACTGACCTGTGTACTTTTTGATGGGAGGTGTAGGGTCACGGTAGTGGTGGTGATGCTGTTTGATAATTAGAGGAAAATTGGTGTTTGGCTTTGAGAGATGATGGGATAGATGATGGTAGAAAGACGACAGATGATGTGTGGGGAAAGAAACGCACATGCACAGGCGGTGGGAGATTATATATGTTAATTAGAGATGGAAGCTAATGAGAAGCGATGATTTGTGACAGATGATGTTAAGAGATGGTAGAATGGTGATACAAAATGAGATAATAGGAAAGCACAGGCTTGATAAAAAATGGTGAGATAATAGTTAGTGGTATACAACAATGGATGCAACATAAATATCTTTAATATAGTGACGTGTTTTCATATTCGTTCTGGTTACTCTTGGGAGAATTTCTACAGCTTCAGAAACTCCATAGACCTCCACAGATGTTTCCTAATGTCAATGAAAACGTCTAACCACACCAAAAACTCAAACTGAAAAGGTGTCCCAGTATTGAAGGGGTTAAAGATATGAATACAACGACATCCTATACTGCAGGGTGTGGCTGGGATGTGCTAAGACACTAGACGATGTGAAGCAATGTTTGTTTGGGACTAAGCGATGTTAAGGTTTGTAGCACGAGTTGATTAGTGTCGGGACGTGCAGTGAGGTGATAGACGGCAATGGGTGGGGCTGGTCAGGGCTGCTTTCGGTGAGGCAGTCGAAATGCTTTGTCCTTGATCGGAATTCAGATTATTATTATTATTATTATTATTATTATTATTATTATTATTATTATTATTATTATTATTATTATTATCATCATCATCATCATCATCATCATCATCATCTCTATCATTACCATTGTTATTATTGCTACAAGAACAGCTGTAGTATTAATATTTTCTTTTTTATTCATTCTTAGCTGGAAATCTTTTGTATTACTTCTACCATATAGCATTATGATTAGGAGAATGTACGAGTATATGCTTACTTTTTGTCTTTAATGAGACAGACAAAGGAAACTACAATTTCTGACAGTGTAGGTTACGTGACTCCGCGTCCTTTCTTTCCCCGCGGTGACACGACCAGAGACAAGTGTGTGCTAACCACCTTTCGCCTCTCTGACACGTGGCAGCTGTTGGTGTGAGTAATATTAGCGCCATTATATTTCATCTTTAAATCAAGCCAACGTTACGCTGCATATACCTGCATGCTAACATGGTGTGTCAATTTGTTATCATCATTCTTTTTTATTGTTCTTATTATACAGTTGGTGTATTAGTTATTATTGTTTTTCTTGTGTTCTTCTCGTCATTGTTGTTGTTGTTGTTGTTGTTGTTGTTGTTGTTGTTGTTGTTGTTGTTGTTGTTGTTGTTGTTGTTGTTGTTGTTGTTGTTGTTGTTGTTGTCGTTGTTGTTATTGCTGTTGTTGTTGTTGTTGTTGTTGTTGTTGTTGTTGTTGTTGTTGTTATCGTCATCATCGCCATTAGTAGTAGTTTTATTGATCTGTATAATTTCTGCACAATATTCACTCTTGATTAAATCAGATTTCAGTAATCTTTTGTGACGAAGCTGACCTCGTCCCTAAGAATAATGTATCTCATTTTTTTTTTTTTGTCAAATGCTGATATTTACGTGGATTTTACATTTTCTATGCTAATATTTCATCGTTTATTATCATCAGTAGTATATTAATTAGTGATGATTAACCAATATATTATAATTATCAAGATGGTCTTATGATAAGATAAAATCCACTTTTCAAAATTACACATTTATCTCCTTTAACTTAATATTACTCGTTCATTCTCTCAGAGTAATTTCAGTGTAAACTCTTTTTTAGCGGTATGTTAGCGGGCGTGATGTTAATAACCAGATGACGATATATAGAGTAAATCTGAAATGAAGTGTAACGGGTGATGGTGCTAATTTGCTTTGGCATTTTACCTTTCACCTAACTTTTTTATTGTAAGAGGAGTTTTGCTCAGGGACCGAAAAAATGATGAAAGAAATGGAGTGCAATAATGAGATGAATCCAAAAAGAAATGAAAAAAAAAGAAAAACAGAAGTACAGTAAAAAAGTGTTTTAAAGTACCTTTTTGAAACTTACTTATTTGAAATGGTAAATTCAGAGCTGAGAATCATCCAGAAAGTACATAAAACAATTGCAACAAAGGTCTTGTTGCCTCCATTTTAAGTATGTTTCAAGTCTTGGGCAATAGAAAACACTGAAGAATCAGTCAGAGAGTTTTAAGTTTATCAGGAAAAGATGAATGAAAGAATGGCAATATTGGTTAGCTTTGGCTGGGCCTTTCATGATCAAGGTACATTTTGAATCATAGATAACAGAAAACACAAAATTATATAAACGGTTTAAGGTAGAATTTGCCAGAAGAAAACAAGAGAAATGGAAAAAAGACTGGGAATACTGGTTAGCTCATCTTGTAGCTCATGATACAGGAAACACTCGCGAGACCTTGACACATCTTATGACCTGATGTAGCTTATGATTTACCTCCTTTCTGGGAGCGATGCGTCAATCCATTCTCAGTAAGGCATAAACATGCTAACACTACTCTATGCCTTTGTGCGGAATATGTTGGGAAATTTAAGAAAGTGGATAGGACTTCCTCGCTTGCGTAACACGCACTTGACAGGCAAGTCTCGGCAGTGTCAGGGCCTCGTAAGGTGACCTACTGTAATCCCAAGGGTGGTGCTGCCTGGGCCGTGGGAGTTTATTGTATTGGGATTTTTTTTTTAATACTGCAGGAGTTATCCAATGTTCATTACATGGAAAGAAAAAAAGTTTTGTTATATCGACCAACGGAGGAACAAAAAACAAACAAACCAGTATATATATACACACACATACACACGTACAAACATACTGGTTATGTGAGCTGTGTATAAGAACTATTTTTCTTAATGAGAGGAAATGTATTTCAAGTTAAGATAGGACAGATTTGTATCAGCACGGGTTGACACACCGGCTTCCATGTCGCACCAAACCCACTTAGCGATCCGTGAGACTCTTCCACAAGCAACACTCACACCGCATGCCATACTTTGCGACTTCAATATTATTTTCTTTTTATATTGTTTTTATTGAGCTTACTCTTCTATTGTATGTGTGGCTGAGGCTTATTCAGGTAAACAACAGCTTTGAAGATGTAGTCGCGCATAATTTGCCCTTTTTAATAAAGGTAATGCAACAAATTTTTAGTGTGTTTTTTTAGTGTGGTTTTAGTGTGATCATACCAAAGTGCTATAGCCTGCCCTCGCCTCGCCCAACATACTCCGTCAGCACCAATAAAAATCGGTCCTTGGAAAAGAGAGCGGTGAAAGACACAAGTTTTCAATAAATATTTTTATATGAAATACAGCTTCAGAGCTGCTTGTAATTCACATTAATTCATCAATAGGTTACTAGCCATTTTGCTGTCCTGCCGAGGAGTTTCTTTTGTTCCCAAGTCACATACGTGTAATTGTTTATTAATACAGTTCTCTTGCATAAACTTCTTCTGCAACCACTTCCTTTCTTTCAGCCTGTATTCTATATGTCTTCCTTGTCCTGCTTGGCGATCCCGCTCCTGCGCCGCGGGGCAATCCATGCCTGACATCCAATTATCGCAAATCTCCCACGATCCGACAAGCCAACTCCTGCCCTGCTGGCCACCCTAATTAGTCTCTGAGCTCCAGAACACCTCGCCAGCAACCAGTGTTCCGTTTCACACCGACACACTGACCCTATGGTTCCATTACCTCCACTTTTGCGTTGTGTTTGTGGTGGTGATCGTTTCAGACCAGCATTTCATCAGTTTTTATTACATCCACGGCTTGTGACGCATCCTTTCCCTCTGCCTTACTTTTACTACCGGACTTGGTGTTCTGGATTTGGTTTATGCGTGCCAATATGGTTGCTTTTTCCTCTCTTTCTGCCTTACCTGCTCCCCATTCACCGGTCGTAGCCTTGAATACTGGTTCACCTGCTTCCCTTCTCTGACCTCCAGCACCGGTGTCTCTGGCACGTAGGGAACACCGAGCTGAGTGAGTCTTACTTAAAGCTTTTCCTTTTCGAGAACAGGGCGTGTCAGGTAGGGCGTCACACTTCGAAAGTCGTGTATCTGGCAAATAGCGTCTTTTTTGGGGTTTGGGTTCAGGTGACTGTTCTGGGTTTAAATTGCTGTTTATTTCCGTTGTTGGTGGCAGTGACTCGTCCGTTTGAGGAAGCGTGGTTTTGGTTTTATGAGTGTATGTTTTGGTTTTATGAGTGTATGTTTTGCTTGGATAGAGCAGATTGTGATTGTCATGATTATTTCTTGATTTATTCTCTTCTGGTGCATCCGTTCGCTGTTCCTTTCCGTTTCCTTTATCGTCGTCCTCATGAATTTCTTGAGGCTCTAGTTTGTAAGCACTCCTTTCCTCTGAATCTCTTTCACACTGCGAACTACTGGAGGAATTTGACT
This sequence comes from Callinectes sapidus, assembly GCA_020233015.1. Lineage (NCBI taxonomy): Eukaryota > Metazoa > Arthropoda > Malacostraca > Decapoda > Portunidae > Callinectes > Callinectes sapidus. Next base: position 16,444,881 of record CM035184.1, read on the forward strand.
CATCATCTCGAAAGCTATGGCTGGAAATATATTCCTGAATGAGTGTTTTCCTGGGTCGATAAGTGCACGTTGAGGAGAAGGACGAGGTATAATGCAAATCTGTCCTCTCCTTTCTCTCTGTGGGGCTAATTGGTCTCTTGATGTGTCTAAATTTGAGAGAAAACACAGACATACTAAAGTCATTCTCCACTGATCCCTCACAGAAAGCCGTTGCCTCAAGACTCGCTCCTTTGTTCTTATTTTGATCCTTGGAATCATTAGTGTCATCCTTTTGACCTGATGGAACCAAGTTTGCTTCGTCAGGAATCGCAGGTAAGGGCCTTTCATACGGTTTGATTGCCTTTGGATAAGAAATCTCAGAAGTGTTTGCTTTTTTCTCATTATTCGAATTAGTTTTTCCTATGACTGTATGAACATCATTATCACTTGAGTCACTCGTGTCGGAGTTGTTGCCGTTCACACGACTCACGTCAACCATTGACATGAGGGAACTGGGAGAGTCAGAGGACACGTGGGAAGCAGGAGGAGGAGGAGGAGGAGGAGGTGGAGTAGGAGATGGTGGTGGTGGTGGTGGACGATCCCTGGTTCTCATTTCTATTTCATTATGTTCTTCTGTTGTTGAAATGAAACTGCTCTCTGATCTCTCAGTGTATCGCCTGCTTTTGTTGTGGCACTGATTTTCTTGATGCCTCCCTTCACTGGCTTCCCCGTCAAGCTCCGTCCAGTAAGGCGTCCTGCCATACTTCGCATAGCACGACTTAATGACTTGGCCGCTGATTGCAAGGCCAACTACCTCGGCCTCGTCCACCACGTCAGGGAGGGTCGTGCCGGAGGTCTCAGGTAACAGTAGTGTCAGGATGGCTGCAAGTAGGCATCCTCCGGCTGAGACTAGCCATGGCACCGAGGGATACGTCATTTGAGCCTGCAAAGAAATGGTCGAATTGAGAGAGAGAGAGAGAGAGAGAGAGAGAGAGAGAGAGAGAGAGAGAGAGAGAGAGAGAGAGAGAGAGAGAGAGAGAGAGAGAGAGAGAGAGCAGACATAGACTTAGCTATAACTACTCACCATAATAGTCATAAAGCTCGCTAAAATTTCCCCGAGAGCTGCTTGGGCAGCACATAAACCCACAGCTGAGGCTCGGGAGGTGGTGGGCGTGACTTCCACCATCACAACGCCCAGCCCGAGCCTTGCACAGCCCACAGTGAAGACACCCACGAAGCGCAGTGCAGTGGCAAGAGACGTCACGTCCATCCACGCCCCTGAGAAGAGAAAAGACGAACAAGATACACATTCTTTTCCTAATTTCCTGACAGAAGTTAAATTCTGCCAAGCGTTGTAGGCAAGCGGAAGTTGAGTGCATGACAAAGAAAGCGAAGAAAAAGGAGTTAGCGAGAGAGAGATCTGCAAGAGTTAGGGCAAGGACGAGGTGCAATAGACACCGTGACAACCAAAATCTTTACAAATGTGGTAACCTTGAAAAGTGAAAACGGTATAAACGCCCTTGCGCCGACGCCATCAGAAGTGCAGACACATTCGAGAACGCGGGCAAAAAATAAAAAGAACTTGCTAATTTCACACCCGTAACACAATACAATTAAAGGACACACTCACGCCTCTCCGCGATAGCCACCCTGTGTCATCACCACACACTTGTCTGCTTGCATTGTGGGCATGGAAAAGCCTTGCTGGAAAATGGAGCATGAAATAGAGAAATAAAGTGAAATGAGAAAAAAAAGTCAGAAAAAATAACATTCAAGTACGAAACACAAGAATTAAAGGACGACAAGAAATTGAAAGTTAAGAACAAGTAAAGGACGAAATTTATAGAAAAACGCGAGAAAAGGAGAAAAATAAAGAAGACTCCCACATAGGGTTAATTAGAAGAAAACAAAGATACAACAAGAACAAGAAAATATGCAGCAAAAGATATAGCAAAAGAAGCAAAAGAAAACTCAGAAAGCTTGTCAGCATTAGGAGACAAAGTTAGGGACAACTAACTGAGTCTTCTCAAACGACACACAAGTAACTCTCTGGCAAGTGTGTGTGATCCATCCTGCTTGTGTCTGTCTCGTGTGTCGTGTGTCGAGTGTCGAGTGTCCACCACGCTGCTGCCAAGACTTGAACAGCACCAGAGAATAATTGATTTAATAGGAAACCATTAATTATATCTCCATGTCCACACACACCACATTCTCTCTCTCTCTCTCTCTCTCCCTCTCTCTCTCTCTCTCCCTCTCTCTCTCTCTCTCTCCGACTTTCAACCTTTAGTGTGCATAGTGTGCAATATCATATTTTCCATCTTATTTTTGTAATGGCTTGTGCGCGTCAACTTAATTTCCCGCCACATGACCTATTTATGTTGCAACTTCATTGAATTGAGAAGATAATCGTTATTGGCACGATTTTTTCTCCCTCTTTTGACGCTTTCTTGCATTAGTTTCATTTTTTCACAATTTGCTTATCATCAAAAGAGATAATGATTGTTGTATTTTCAGCAGTAGTAGTAGTGATGGTAGAAGTGAGAGAGAGAGAGAGAGAGAGAGAGAGAGAGAGAGAGAGAGAGAGAGAGAGAGAGAGAGAGAGAGAGAGAGAGAGAGAGAGAGAGAGAGTAGAAGAAGAATGATGGATATTTGGTGTATTTAAAAAGACAAATGTCGTACTGTTGTCAGTGTGTCGGTGAATGTGAGTATGTGTGATAACAGAAGATCCTTTTTTATGCTCCGCTCGTCAATGCTCGTCGCACATTTTTTTCCCCCCTTGAGTCGAACAATTTCTCTATCAAGAAGGTTCACTGTACTTATTGTATCCACTCAATAGTCAGCTCACACCTGAGGAATACTTTTTTTCCCTGGTAAAAGACTTGTGTTGCTATTCTTAACGTCCTCGATTTCTTTAAACTTTAGATATCACCTTTTGGACATTTTTTTTGTTCATTGCAATGTATCTGCAATGAATTAGCTCATTTTCTAGAAATTTAACAAATTATCTTTCTGAATAATCGTTAACAGATTCTCGTATTTTTCCAACTAAAATATGAATCTTGAGATTGTTTTTTCCCCGCACTTTATATATCATCCCTCCTTCACAAAAGGTTTTACCATCTTATTTCTAAGAGGTCATCTTCAATTACGAATCTTATTTTTTTTCATAATAATCTTTAACTCCTTAACTATATGACATCAGCTCTTTAAACAAATAAATAATACATTTTACATTCTATAAGTAACCAAACCTCAGTGTCCATAACATTTAACCTCAGTATATCCTCGCTAGAACAACTAAATTTCCCTATACAAAAGACGTACAATCTTCAATCACACAATTATTTTATTGGTATTTTGCCTTACCGTTCACCAGCTGCAAGACACACGTCACGGAGATGGATAGGGCGGCGCTGAGGAGCAGAGCCGCCACCAAAAAGGCTCGGCGGTACAGGATGGTGGTGAGGACAGCTGAAAACACCACCGCCCCTGCCTCCACCCCTGCCCCTAGCGCTGCCCCGAGGTGACCCTGCCCCCCAAGTAGCATCAGTTGCCACTCCTTCACGCCCATCAAGTCCTCCGTTACCCCCAGCTCCCTCCGAAATCCGCTGTCAGCCAAGGACACCGCCAGCCTGCAGAAGTGACCTGCAGAAGTGATGTGGTGAGTGTTAGTTTGTTTCTTGTTATTTGGGCGGTGCATTTATGAAGTGCTATTCTGGTGTTGTGATCGTGATGTTACGAGGAACGGGAGAAAGCAATACTGATTTGTTGCTTTTGGCGTAACTATGTGTGGGATAAATGGGTTGAAGAATAGATGGATAGGTAAATGGATGGGAAGATGTATAGGTAGAGAGATGGCTAAACAGATAAATAGATACACGGATGCATAGATAAATAGATGGAGATAGATAGATAGAGATAAATACATTGAAAGAGATAGATAGATAGATGAGAGAGAGAGAGAGAGAGAGAGAGAGAGAGAGAGAGAGAGAGAGAGAGAGAGAGAGAGAGAGAGAGAGAGAGAGAGAGAGAGAGAAAATGAGAATGTCTCCAATAGTGTTATCATTTACAAGACACGCTAAGAGTCTTGTTAAAGTTCTCTCAGAAACAACAATCTCATAGTTCAAAGGCGGACGTTAGTATATAAACTTGTATTGGCCTTTTTTTTCTTTTTCTTTTCATTTTTTTTATTTTATCTTATTTTTTAGCTGTTGTTACCTACGAGTTTTCAGTAGAAGTGGGAGTCGGGGAGGGAGGTAGCCGGGAATAGCAAAGATGAGGAGGTCATTTAGGCTCTTCATCAAGTAAAATAGGCTCCAGCAAAAGAACGTGCAGAAAATGCTCAAATACCAACCGGTTTTTGCAAGCCAGTTTGAGGGCATTACTGACTATCAAACATATACTTTTTTTTTCATCCTAACCGATGACTTGTATACAACAACGAGGGGAAAAAAATTCTCGGTTCTCTTTAACTTTGAATTCGGAGGCGTCCTTCTGAGGGTCTTGGAGTAAGTGAGTGGCCACGGCACGAGGGAGTGAAAGGAGTGGCGTGTAGGTTACTAGAGCAGAGCCGGGCAAACTGGGAGGCTGGGTACAGGTGGGGGCGGCCCGGTTTAAGGAGATTGATACAGGTTGAGAGGGGTGCAGGGGGAGGAAGGGTAGAAGGGAGGAGTCATTATGGTGGGAGGAGAGGAGAAGGGGTTTGGATGTACAAATGAGGTGGAGGAGGGAGTCTGGTGGTGAGATATCAAAGAAACAAGAAACCGGCTCGTTTTTGCAAGTTTCTTTGTGGGTGTATTTTTGCTCTCCGAAAGTAGGTCTCGTGTTTGTGATGCCGAACCAGTTCTCGTCTCATTTTACTCTTAGATTGTAGAAAAATACGTGATATTTTCTCTCACATTCAGTTTTGTCTTTAAAAAAAGGACGATGATGAGCAAAATAAGCATCCACAATCTATATAAGAACAAAACTGTCATTGAAAGTGCCGTTACTATGACAGGCGTCCCTTCAGAGGGCGGAGGTTCTCTCACCACATGAACATGGTGACTAGGATGTGTGCACGGAGACGAGGGGTCCTGAAGAGCGTGATGAGGCTCTCCCAGACAAGGTCGACGTAAACGTGAGCGGCAAGGTGGTCCATTTGGGCGTGAGCTGTGGGCGGGAGAGTGAGCAGGTTGTGGCGCGCCAACTGACCCGCCACCTGCTTCGCCCTCCGCATCTTGCCTCTCGTCAGCAACCATCTCAGGGACTCCGGCACCATCCTGCGGGAGGAGGCGTGTATGAGGAGTGCGGGAGAGGGATTATCCGAATGACCCTTAGTGTAAAGTTGGGCTGGTTGGCAATGGAACCCTAAACAGTTAGTAGATCTTCTCAGTTATGACTATGAGTGAAGTTAGGTGCCAGAGCGGAGCAGAGAGTACAGGATATTTAGTCATAAAGTTAACATGAAAATGGCCGTTTCGGATTAGGACATAATAAGCCTACCCGAAGATGGATATTACATGGGAGGCGCGGTGTAAGGAGAAAACATTAGAAAGTGAAAGAAACTCCAAACATATAACCCGCCCCCCCCCCCTCCACCCACAAAAAAAAAAAAAAAAAACATCGGAACGCTGTTAGTAATTCAGTAGTGCGGTAAGGAAAAGAAACAAAAGAAGCCAACAATAAACAATAACAAAAGGGGGAAAAATATGAGAGAAGGACAGGAGACTTACCAATAATACAAGATAGATAAAAGAAGCGGAATGGCAGCTGTCAGCTGAAGACCTCTCCAGTGCTGTACAGTAAGGCCCGCCGCAGTCCCTAGCGCCATCCCGAGAGGCCGCGTCATAGCCCCAGCGACCAGGGCGCGGCACCGCCACCGTGGGGGAAGCAGCTCGCCAAGGAGTGTCCAGGCAGTAACGTAAATTCCCTTGAAAAAGTAAAAAGGGGAAGTCTTGGTATGGGCTTTGTAACGTTTGTTGGCGCGTTCTCAGTGTTGTAATGGCCTGGAAGGCTTTGTTGTTTGGATAAAACTAGGTTCAGCTTGTTACTCCTCTTTTGATCCCTTTGTTTTCTTTTAAGTGAACCACTTTGTCCATATCACTGATTTTTCTTTTAGTTATCTTACGTTGCTTAGTTGGTAAAAACTTTTTGTCTCGTTGTGTGGTGTGGTAGAATGTAATGGGTTGCTCTGGTCCCTCCTTCTCCTCCTCCTCCTCCTCCACCTAAGCCTAGTTACCCAATGGGAGATGTAGCGTTCTCCCGCTAACCCTAGCGGTACCATATTACCTAAGCTGTTGCAGCGCCTATTGGAATCACTTTCATTTCCCTCCTCCTCCAGCTCTTCCTTGTATGTTCTTCGAGAAAAAAAAAAACATTACTTTATAGACTGTATTTACCTAACTTTTTCATTTTCATGTTATCTATTTCAATCAACTATGTATTTTCTCTATATCCTTCCTTTCACTTACCTTCGTATAGAGTGACAGATTTTTATTAAAGACGATGGAAACATGCTTGATCGCGAAAAAAGTGAAATTGATTCATGCACGGAAAGAAGATTGACATGTATACTCATAAGAAACAGGAAAATAAACGAGAGAGAGAGAGAGAGAGAGAGAGAGAGAGAGAGAGAGAGAGAGAGAGAGAGAGAGAGAGAGAGAGAGAGAGAGAGAGAGAGAGAGAATAATATATCTTTTAGTTGTATAATTTAAGTCTTAGGGCTCACAGAAGTATCAGGAAGAAGACCCAGACGTGCCCAGTGTCATGAGGTTGAGGGAAGCACCATGCAGGGGAAGCGGAAGGTGTCCACTTGGTCGCATCAAACCTGCTTATTATACTTCCTGGTTTCTTATTCGGCGCGTCTTTTGTGAACGTCCTCGGCAAAAGGTTGGCCTACCTGGCTGAACCTGGCCATTATCTCATTAAGATCCGGTTTGGTAGGCACTCACCTGCACAAACACAGCCTGCAGGAAGCGAAGGCCGAGGAAGACAATGAGCCGCCGGACGAAGTGAAGAGCTATCCCAGTGCAGCTGACGAACATCACACTCACCACTAGCAAGTTCCTCCGTCCGAACCTGCAAGACTTGAACGCTTATACTGACGAACGTTAAGGAATTCCCTGTTAGGAGAAATAGTTTATCCTCAGCAGTGATATTGTGTTGTTATTCTTAGCTGCATGTACGAAAAGGTATGCTTTGATTTATTACTTACTATTGGCTGTGAGACCATTGTTACTTGATCTAAGTAACGGTAAACTATAGTAAACACCTGTAAAGAATAAAACTACAAACGTTGAAGAAGTTATGGAATTCTATTGCTGCTTTCTCTAACTAATGATATCTTTTAGAATTTTACTCTTTAGCACTCGAGAAGATAAATCTGCTAAAAGTTAAAATGCAGTAGTTTCATCTTACTACGAGTTACATATTTTCTACCTTTCTCACAGATTCATGAACAAAATGGATTCCTTGAAAGTAAATATCTGTTTAAATTGAAGTCTGCAGTACAGTGAAGAGTCTCATATACTGGATAACTTAACTTTATTCAATAACCTCACTTTGCATTAAACTAAGCGCTATAATAATACAGTAGTTGCCATGAAGAAACTCTGGTGGGCAGGTTTTGCGGCAATTTTCTTACCTGTCTGCCAGGATGCCGAAGATAATGCCACCGACCGCAAGCCCGATGAGATAGGATGTGACCACCCATTCCTTGATCCACGACCTGTCGCACACGAGGTCCCACTGCGGAGGAAAGCGGTGATTCCGTTGCTTTGTGGCGATTGATTTGAACAGATGGAATGGACGCTGGCGTAATGAGAGAGAGAGAGAGAGAGAGAGAGAGAGAGAGAGAGAGAGAGAGAGAGAGAGAGAGAGAGAGAGAGAGAGAGAGAGAGAGAGAGAAACACACACACGCACAACCAAGAGATATGGAGGTCACACAACCCCCCCCACCTGCGCCGGTCTCATTACGACGATTAAATGTCACTAGTTCGGGTATTTCCTCCAACTCGGGCTCAAAAAACAACTTTTACTACACCTGCGCCGGACCCGGGTGTGCCGAACTACTACCAACCTTTCTTACGCGCATTCCTAGGTTCCTGCGCAAGAGCAACATGACTGCGAGGAAGACGGCGGAGGATGAGGTGATGTAATAACGTGTTTGGCGGCACGGCTTATCGTGAGTGCAAAAATTTTTCCTCGCCGCCACACTGCTCGCACCGAAGATGGACTCACACGTGCATGACAGTCGCTGCCTTATGTTCGACGATGCGTGAAACTTGTCTGAAGTTCCTATCAGGCAAATTATATGTCCTTGGATGTCTGAAGGTTTTTTTCCTCGCATTTTTGGGTCGGAACTATCAACTGGTATGTCAAGAAGACTCTGCAGCATGCGGCATTATGATGGGATAAGCGTTGCCTTTGATATCACCAGTAATCATCGTTCAAGGGTATTGCTCTATCACGTCCTTTAGTTTTCTCTCGACAAAAAGGCTCAATAAAGGTGCTGAGTGTTTGGGAGATGAACCACATTTGAAAAGGCCACGCCTTACTACACTCCGTGGGCAAAAATCATTGGTGGTTAAGAGCAGTTCTTGTCGTAGACCGGAAGTTGAAAGTCACGGCCGAGGGAGAGTAAGAGTAAAGGAGGAGGCTGTAATGCGTCACTAAAAAAAGAAATTATAGGTTTTATTGAAATGCATTTAGTTTGTGCTTGGGTTTCTGATTGGGAGGGACTGAATGAACTCAGTGGTCTGTGCGTCTAGTGATAGCTTTTCGTTTTCATAGAGAGGCCCTGAGTTAGCTAAGTTGTGAAGTTAATTTTTAAAAAGTGATGTTCATCAGAATAAGTTGCTTTTTCAAGTATCAAGTTAAAAATGAAATGATTAATCACCACCTATTGTCAAGGTGAGTGGGTTCAAATTCTCTCAAAGTTTCTTACTTTCCCACAAACCTGGTTAGTTGCTGAAAAAACGGAACCTGCTTTCGGTTAGATCTAGACCAGCATTGCACAATCTTCAAGAATTAGCGAGTAAAAAGGTGTTTTGGCAAAGGGCCGCGTAGGACTGCATTTCAGTCTTCGCGCACCATCTGACGTACAAAACCACTGCCTCATGAAAGTTCTTGCACTTTCCTAACAAGTGGTAATTCACATACAAGGTCAGGGCTGCGTTGTGAGAATCAATCACCGTCAATTCAAGGCTAATTTTTTCCCCCAAAGTGACACCTGGCGACGTAATTTTGTCAAACAAAGCTCCTGTTGGTGCCGTTAAGCTGCATGTCTTCACAATGTACAAATGTTAGGGTTACCTTTTCTTTGCAATCCCTGCTTATATTTCCGGGGCCAGGTACTATGAAACAAAACACAGGTTTTTTTCTATGGTGTTTGAAGTGTTCATATATTTTTTTAATGTTTCTGTTTTGACTACTCATTTCTGATCCCTTTAGCTCAGTACCAGTATCAACTTGCAAGCATCATATGACTCACATTAAACTATGAAGCTCAATTACTTCGTTTTATTACACAGAAAGATTCACGTAAGTACAGAATTGAAGGTAACCCGCCTGAATGGAACTTTTTTCTATTAACATCATTTTTTTGTGTGGTGTTAGGTTTGTAAAAACTTTTGTTACTCTTAGCGAGCTCTTTAGGAAGAAAATAGCAATCTCCGGAACAAATCACATAAAAAAAATACAAAGGCCTCTCTATCAAACTCCTCCCATCGTGACCCATCATACAGCACCCTGAGGACCTTCTACGATCCCATGACTCACTCCAGCCAGCCCCACGCAGACCCAACCCTCCACCTCCCACACTCCCCCTCATCCCCACACTCCCTCCACTTCCAGCTTCGTCTTGCCACGCGCCACGGAAATGGAACCGGGACCGCAACCCACCTCCCTGCAGGCAATACTTAATAACAACTCAAGCCGCGAACGTTATTTCTCGCTACTGTGCCAACATACCGCGACCGTTCGTGGGATTGTTTGTATAGGCAAGGAACACACGTGGTGGTTTCATCTCGTGTGTGTGTGTGTGTGTGTGTGTGCGTGCGTGCAGCTGCCTCCGGGTGGTACGATTAAGAGAAAGTGTACACGCCCTGCCTGATTTGGAGGCGAGGTGGTAGTGACCTCAATCTCTCTCTCTCTCTCTCTCTCTCTCTCTCTCTCTCTCTCTCTCTCTCTCTCTCTCTCTCTCTCTCATTTCTATTCGCCTTCTAATCTAACGATAAGTCTCTGTGTCTTAACTAATACTCCTTTCCCCTTAACTTTTTCTATTATCTCTTCCACCCGTCGACTGGCAAAACAACTCAACGCAGCCCCAACAAACTGGTTTCATTGTTGTTTTTCATTTGGTCCACACCTTTCCAGATGTAAAACGTGCACTTTTACTGTTTTTTTGGAGGGGTTTTCATATGATGGTGTAGTGAGTTATGATGAATTTATATTAACTGGAAGGGAGTATGATATCTTCAATCTTCATCACTTGTATATACTTGTAAAGGAATTTGTACGAGAAATAACTAAGAGCGAAGTGAGGATTAACATAAACGCTTGGAAGAAATATATACTTTTACACAGTATGTTCCCACTCTCTTCCTTCCTCTCCTCTTCTTTCTTTCTCTACTAATCTTCTTCCTAATCCTTCTTTTCTTCCCTCCGCTGTGTTCTTTCTGTACTTGTTCATTTCGGTTTCCATTGTCCGTCTTTCTTATTCGTCTCATATTTTGCAGTCTCATTGTCTCGACATCAATGCGCATCTCTTACATCAGCGCGCGTCTCTCATGCCTCGTGTATTGCATAGCGTGTCTTTCTAATTCTTTCTCTGGTCGGCTTCATCTTTCCATCTGACTATTAGTGAATGAATGGAAGAAAAAAAAAAGGGAAAGATGACATGGCATGAAAAACTTGTGAAAAAAACTTGTTTCAAGGTCAATGAACAGGTTTTCCTGTAACTTCTACCTTCGTGCCTTCCTTCCTTCCCTCCCTTTCCCCCCTCACCCGTCTTCTCTCCTTCTCCCCTCTCTTTCTCCCTGCCCTTCCTCCCTCCAACCGTCCTTCACATTGTGCACACTTACCTTGATCTTTCCTCTTCCCTCCCTCCCTTCCCCCCTCCACCTCACATCCTTCAACAGTCATCTTCACTTGCAATATTTTCTCCTTCATTCCTTCCTTTTATCCTTTACTTCATTCTCCAGACAAAAATATTTCTTCCTCCTACCTTCTCCCTTTCTTAATCGCCACACGTGGGGAGACATACAAAAAACAAGTCTTGCACAACAATCCAGAGCGTAAATGCAGACTGAGCTAAGAGACGAGGGTGGTAAATGCCAGAGTTTGCCTGCAGTAGGTTTGCTGATATTACACAAGCTGGTCCGTGCGTCTGTAAAGGGCTGGTCCACGTTACCATGTTTTTACCTAGTAGTGGTTAAGTAATTTAAGTAACCGATCGTAAATACATCGACGTAATAACTGATCAGTAACAAGAGGATCAAGCTACACCTACTATTTAGTTTGATTTTTTTCCCCCTTCAGTGCTACGTTTATGATGCAAAAGTATATTGCAGTCGATGTGATCAAAAGTGTGGGAATATTTTTTTCTAAGTTCAGTCTCATTCGAAAACTAATTAACCTAGCTTAATTCTTTAAAATGTATTATTTCATTTACTTATTTTTTTCAACTACTTATTCCCTTAGCTTGTTTCTTAGTTGGTCATATAATTAGGTTGCATTTTTTTGTCGTGAGTGACTTAATTGGCTTTTGAATTAGTTTCATATTTTTAGTTGACTTCTTATTTAGTCATATCGTCAGTTTTCGTTCACGTTTTTCTGGTCAGTACTACACTGATGCATCCTGACCATCTTTCCTCATCGTTTTGATAAAGATGTGTGAGAATCTGCTTCTTCTTACAACTTTTTTTTTCTTTCTCTCTATAAGTTCTCGTTTTTGATAGAACAAGTGGTAAAGCGTGGGAAGAGGAACAAGATTAGTCATAACGTGTTTGTTTTGCATTGTATTGTCTTCGCTGTTTCTCGCAATGTTCCTCCCAATCAGTCCAAGGTGGTACGAATATATAGTTTTATTATGCAGTGGCTGATTGAAATGAACTAATGTGTGTGAACCAGTGAATGCAACAAGCTGTGATGGGGGAGATGTTGAGAGCAAGGTTAGGCTAGCTTAATGAATGATTTATTCTCTCTCTCTCTCTCTCTCTCTCTCTCTCTCTCTCTCTCTCTCTCTCTCTCTCTCTCTCTCTCTCTCTCTCTCTCTCTCTCGTTCTCTCTCTCACTCTGTTCACTTTTTTTGGCTTTGTTTCATTAACTTGCCCGTCTCCGTTGTGTCACGCTAGCTTTCAGTCTTCATTAGTGTCGTTGCGTCTGTCACTGGTGTGTTAGCGGCGGTTATTGCATTATGTCCACTCACGCACAAAGGTCCTTCTGTATTGCGCTTTTTCTCTTTTGCTCACTACAAGTTTAATTTGGCTGGTGCACGCTGCATTTTCATGAGCACCATTGTTGTTATTATTATTATTGTCGTCATCATCGTTGTCGTCATTGTTGTTTTTGGTCTTGTTGTTGCTGTTGTTGTTGTTGTTGTTGTTGTTGTTGTTGTTGTTGTTGTTGTTGTTCTACTTCTTCTTCTTCTTCTCCTTCTTTTTTTTTTTTTTTTTTTTTCTTCTCATGGTTTCATTTTTTTCTTATTTTTTTCCTTTCTTTCCTTCACATTCACTTTCCTTTCTCTTCACTTCCCTACTCTTAAGCGTCTCGTTTTTGTTCATGTTCTTGTTCCTCCTCCTTCTTTTTTTCCCCCTTCTCCTCCTCCTTCTCCTCCTCCTACTCAGCCATCCTTATATCATGTCATTACAATCACTACTGTCACCGCCGTTACAGCTATTAACTATTAACCTCCACACCAAAAATCTAAATATACAATAGATAATACCACCTCTATCACTTCCATCGCCACCACCACCACCACCACCACTGCCATTACTTCAACCGCTTGCTTCCTTCAACAACCTCTATACTGGTTTACTTCATCTTGTCGCCTCCCTTCCCTCTTCTCTGCATTTAGTAAGCGACTTCGGTACGTATAAATATACCTCTTTTTGTCGCATTATGTAACCCAGTTCTTTTTTTTGTAATTTTCCTTTCACTCTTCTCTCTCTCTCTCTCGCTC
>CM035184.1:16498515-16503766 GCA_020233015.1 Callinectes sapidus
AAGTTATCTATTTGAATATACGCAAGGAGATAAACACACCTTCAAATAAGAATGAAATAGATAAACATTTAATAGTGAATACTACATTGTTACTGCAAAAACAACTACTGCTACTACTACTACTACTACTACTACTACTACTACTACTACTACTACTACTACTACTACTACTACTAGTACTACTGCTACTAGTACTACTACTACTGCTCTCTCTCTCTCTCTCTCTCTCTCTCTCTCTCTCTCTCTCTCTCTCTCTCTCTCTCTCTCTCTCTCTCTCTCATGCTTTCATTGACCTACCTTACACACACTCACACACACAAGGTCTGGACGACTTCGTGACTCGTCCAGGGCAGGGCAAGGTGTAACGTACGAACTTGCCTCAAGAGAAGGAGAAATGTTGTGTGACCTTTTCTTTCTCCGTTCACCGCCCGGCCTGGAGACAAACACTTCCTGTTAACTGACGCAGACACTCAATTAGATCTGCGCTACTCTGAACGTTATGATTTGACAGGGAGTAGGAGAGGATAGAAGGTTCGGAAAGGATGGGAGGAAGGGATGAGGTATGTAAGAATTTTTTGAACGGCTACTTTTTACTTATTGATCCATTCATTGTTTTTTTATATCCATTTTATTATTTAATCTAGTACTTTAAAGCGTGGGATGGCATATATAAGCATATTTCCTATGTAGGTATCTCTATGGATGAATTCTACGTAAAAGTTTAGTAAGAGTAAAAAAATAAGAGGGAAAAAAAGTAGAGGTGAAGGGAACGGAAGATACGAGGGAGGCGGATCTTGTGATGCGGTTAGGAAACTTTATTAATTAAGAAAAGCGAGGAACCGGGAAAACCTACAATGTCAAAACACTTTTTATACAAGTTTTGCTGGATACCTAGAGATTCGAGAGTGATGTTACTGAAGCTGTGACTCTTGCAAAGCTCCACCGTAAACAAGAGGGGCGTGAATGTGGTTGGCCTTTCAGAAGTGGAGGTGGAGGTAGCGACCAGATGTGAGAGTCATTGAAATGGGCGTGATGGGGCAAAGGTTTACTGTGTTGCTAGAAAGGACGAAAGATCAGTAAAATACATAACTTAGCCTAGGTTAACGCACCATTTGTTGCTGAAAATGGAGGAGTGGAAATAAAATCGACAAAATAAACATGTTAAGTGATGGAGAGAGGGAGCAATGAACCGTGGTACTAGAGTGCACGTGGAAGTGATAGAATGAATGTCGAGGTATCAATGCAATCGCTCTGAAAATGAAGAGGTAAGAGAGGAGGAACTGCAGTGGAATGATTGTGGAAGTGATATTGTCGGTAAGATTCCTAGAGTGGAGTGAAAAGTATTAATATGAGCGCGTATGATGATGTGTGACGCTGTGAGAGGTGTGGGATGGGCGACCAGAGACACAATGATAGCGTTGGGGAGATAGAATGATCGTGGGAGAGGAAGAGACGTTGAATGGGCGTATAATGAGTGTGGAGACTGAAAAAATGACCTGAAAGTGATGAAAACCCGTGGACTGAACATTTAGAGAACGTAAAATGGGTTTCTCGGGGGTTTACATCGGGTATAATGCAATAGGAAGGACATAGAAAGGAAAAGGAAAAAAAAATAAGTCGGCGTGAATAGAGTACAGGATAGTGGTGAAGTGAAATGGTCGTTGAGTGGTTTTGTGATGCAGGAATGAACGTAAGGTAGCTTCCATTCATCCACCTCCCTCCCTCCCCCCTCCCCCCCTCACACCTTCCTTGGCTTCGTGGGTTGTGAGGGAAGGGCGGAGGGAAGGTTGGGGGTGTAAGCGTCAAGGTAAAGGTTTCTTGCGCTGCACACTGTCAGAACGCGACTTTTACTCCCCTTCTATGCAGCTACGCCCAGTTAGTTCACTTCTCTCCATTCCCGCCCTCCCTGATTTTGTTTTGTGGCATACTTTTTGGACGAAGGAAGGGAAGGGGGGGAGGGGGGTGATGAGGTGTGTTGCTGTTTGTTTATGTATTCGTGTCTTTCAAGTATTTTTTTGTGATTTTTTCTTTTAAATGAGATCTGTGTTTTCTCTTTCGTTTCTTTTCTTTCATTTCATTTCCAGTTACCTTTCTTTTTTCTCAGTTTCTTTTTTTCTACTCCTCCCTATTTTCATTCTCCAGTTCTTTTTTTCCTTTTTTTCTTTTCTTAGTTACTTTTTTCAATAAGATTTGAGTTTTCTCTGGTTTTTCTTTTTTTTCAATTAATTTCCAGTTTTCTATCTTTTTATCTCAGTTTTTTTAGTTCCCTTCATTTTTATTTTCCATTTTTTTTAGTTACTTTTAGTTTCCCCTTTCTCTTCTGCTTTTCAAATCATTTCCAGTCTCCTTTCTTTTCTTTGAGTTCTTTTCTTGTTCTTTCTGTTCTTATTTTCCAGTCTTTTTTTTCTTTTCTTAGTTGCTTTTTCCAATAACATTCGTCTTTACTCTATCTTTTCCTTTTCCAATCTATTTTCAAACTCATTCTTTTCTTTAAGTTCTTTTCCACTTGTATTTCTTTTTTTTTTTTTTTTAGTTACTTTTTCCAACCAAATTTGTTTCTCTTCCTTTCTTTTTTCAAATTAATTTCCAAATCCCTTTTTATCCAGTTCTTTCTCAGTTCTTTTTCTTTTCATTTTCGATTTTTTTCCAGTAAAATTTGTGTTTTCTTTATTTTCTTTTCCTGCTCATTTTTCTTTGTTTTGGTGGTGATGGCGGGGGAATAGAAGCAGTTCTTGTGTTAGTCTGGCTTTTTCCATGCGATTTTCCTTGTGACAGGTGTGACGTAATGAGTCAATTTCAACGTAAAGTAGTAAGATTTTTTAATTAATGTGAAATGTCAGGTGATGAAGGCTGCAGTTTAACAGGTTCTTAAAGTGTTATATTAGGTCGAGCACTCATTTACGGCCACCTATATACTTTTTTTGTCTTAGTTTTCTGTGCATATGCATAATATTCCAGTCCTGCTAAACATGTTACTATTTCAAGCCTTCAGTGTACGTGTGAAATTATATACATGGGTTATCCCTAAAAAATTTAAGAAAACCATATCATCAGTTTCATTTTTAAGGGTGACATTTTTAAAACGTCAGGTGTCTCGCATTTTCACGATTCGATACATGAAAAGAGAATCGTGCAATTGCATTATTGGTAATATTTCGTTGACTTTTATCCTGAGTCCTTTGTGGGAATAATTGCTTTCCTCTTCCTTCTCTCTTTCCTCTCTCTCTCTCTCTCTCTCTCTCTCTCTCTCTCTCTCTCTCTCTCTCTCTCTCTCTCTCTCTCTCTCTCTGAATTTTTTCCCCCATTGCTGGTAATTAAATGTTCTTTATTCATGTGAGGCAGTAGAAGTTGACATGGCCTTCCCCCCCCCCCCCACCTGACATCCTTTAGGGGGGAGGGGGGAGGAATGATGTGGGATGCGGGAGATGAGGGAAGGAGAAGCTGGGAAGCACAATAAAGTATGGAGGAGCGGTGAGGGAGAAAAGAATGAAAGGAAAAACTGGTAATTGAGGAAGAGAAGGAGATAAGAGAGGAAATTATAATGTGGAGAAGAGAAGATGAGAGGAGGAGAAAGGATAAGGGTGAAGTGGAATGTTAATTTGGGAAGGGAATAGAGAGAATAGTGAGAAGAGGAGATGAGGAGATGAAAGGATAAGGAGAGAGTGGATGGAACTGACAAGAGAGGAATGATAAAAGGGAAAGAAAATGAGAAATGTAAGAACAGTAACCAGAAAAAGAGAGGAGTTGAGAGAAAGGATGATAACAAGATAGAATAGACGAAGAATGGTGAAGAAAACGGAAAAAAATCAGAAACAGCGAAAATAAAAAAGGAAAAATAATAGATTACTCATTTTTATCAACCTTTTACTGCGATACGAGACAATTAATCTGCGAGAGAAAAGAATGGATGAAAAGGAGTATATTTTGCAACTGCTTCTCAGATTAAAGATTTTAGGTAACCATCGAATAAGTAAAGACGTAGAATGAGAAGTTATTAAGGAAAGACGGAGTTAGTAGCAGTGAAATGGTTCATCCACATTTCCCTTCCATCTCATCTCACCATTCCCTATTTTAAAAGAAGATTGAACAACTTTTTGGATGATGATTAGTGGAAATAGACAGAGGTGTTCACATAGGGACTGCCGCTAATAGATCTAATGGCGTCTTGCAGCTTCCCTCATTTTTCTTACGTTTTTATTTACCTGCACACGAGTCACGGCCAATATAAAGGTACTAATGACCTGATTCCCTCCCACAGATGATGTCACGGCCTACCCTATTACCGGAGCTCGGGGGTGGTGACATGACCAAGCTTTGCAATCACCGGAGGAAGCTGGCCATTGCCTTCACGCACCACCTCCACAACAACGCTAAGAAAGGTAAGTCATCGCCCACGCCTCACTTTCTAGATTCATTTTAATGTTACCAGGGACAGGTTTAATGCCTTTCAGTGCTGTGACGCGTTTTTATACAGCTTATGTAGAATGCAAGGGGTGAGGAAAGGAGAAGCTGGGAAGCGCAATAAAGTATGAACCGGTTAGAGAGAAAAGAATGAAAGGAAGATGGTAATCGAGGAAGAAAAGGAGAGAAGAGAAGAAATTATAATATGGAGAAGAGGAGAAAGGATGAGGTTAAAGTGGAATGTTGAATTTTGGAAGAGAAAGAACTTACACATTCTGAAAAGCGTATTTTGAAACACTCCTACTCTTGCTTCTCTATACTACATTCAAAAGACAAATATTCAAAGTGACACAAATTATCTAGACCAGGTTTGTTTTTGTTTTTTTATAATAGTGACAAATCAACAAGACCTTTACATTATCAATAGGAGAAACACTTGAGAACTTACCTTGAGAGAACAAAGCGTTTCTGAATACGGACCTTTTTACTGTACACTCACGTAGGCTTAGAGAATAGGGTCAGTGAGAGGAGGAGGTGGTGTGAGGCGTACAGGTGAGCGGCAGGTGAGGGTGATCCGGGTGAGGGTGCAGTGGAAAGGTACACCCGTTATGGGAGTCTCCGGATGTGGGTGGTGGGTGGGAAGTGGTCAGGTGATTAGAGTTAAACACACCTAATTTGTTAAGTGCATAGGGTAGAGAGAGAGAGAGAGAGAGAGAGAGAGAGAGAGAGAGAGAGAGATATTCCTTCCCGCTTGAATCTACGTGCGTTTCAAAGGTTAGGTTAGTGAATAACAATAACAACAACAAAAACACCAACTACCACTACTACTCTCTCTCTCTCTCTCTCTCTC
>CM035184.1:16511604-16525782 GCA_020233015.1 Callinectes sapidus
GAGGGAGAGAGAGAGAGAGAGAGAGAGAGAGAGAGAGAGAGAGAGAGAGAGAGAGAGAGAGAGATGTAACGAGGCACAACTTCACGCCATGCTCACACCAACTAGTCTATACCTCCCCACTGATCTACCCCTTCCCACGCTTTGTAGGTCCCCCGCCGCCGTCCCCAACACCCCGCCCTATCCCCACGCTGCCGGCGGAACAGAAGGTAGTGGCGACGGTCATCTCCAAGTCAGCCTCCACCATCCTTATCATCTGCGTCACCATCTGCCTCGTCATCTTCCTCATTTTGCGCATTTTCACGCCAGACCGAGTGATTCAGATGAACATGGAGATAGCGCTCGTTTTGGCCCACGTTATGCTCATGTTCCCGCCGTCCTTCACTGAGACCCCGGTGAGATTGGCTCCTCGTCTCCCTTTTCTGGTTTCTGATCTGCCGAAGTTGTTGGCTGTAGACTGTTATCTTTTGTCTGTTCATATATCTTTCTATCCTTCTCCTAAAGTTCCCCAATGACTCAATACCTTTCAATTACCACATTATCTTTGAACTAACTCTTTATCCCTTCTTTAACTCTGGGAAATTCAACTCTGTCAGTACTGGGACGTGTTTTTATATTCATTTAGCTCATTATTTGGTGATTTTCTAAAACTTCAGAAGCTCATGTGGTAATTAAAATAGTACAATCTCTGGCCACTAACCATCTGACCTCCATAGATTTTCTTAATGTGAATAAAATCGTCTAATCACACCAAAAAAAAAAAAAAAAGTAGTAAAATGTGTCCCAGTACTGAATGGATTAATCCTGTTATTTCTTGTTTTCCCTTCATAACTGACCCAATCAATTTCCACCCTTTAGGAGCTGTGCCGAGTGATCTCTATCTTCATCCACTTCTTCTTCACGGCGTGCTTCATGTTCATGTTCCTGGAGGCGCTGCACATGTATGGATACGTGGCTTATGTGGTGAAGCAAGACGGCATGTGCTCCAGGATACAGAACACGCTGGTGGGCTGGGGAGTGGCCGCGATTATCCTACTCTTCAGCATATGCTTTGAGTATGAAAACTACGGTGGAGAGTACCAGTAAGTAGCTCGTGTTGCTTCCTATAAGAGGGAGTAATTGTTATTGTTTAATAATTCTTGGTGCTGTTTTGCAAGCTACATACTTTGTCCTATCTCTCCTCAGCTGTTGGCTCCAGATTGACACGCCGCTCTTCTATGCCCAGCTCATTCCCATTGTGTCACTGGTGGTTCTTACCTTCACTCTTATTGAGGCTGCGGGGTCGGCTGACTACAAGCCCCTCAGAGGTAAGACTGGGGGACTTAATGAGAGGATGTAGTAAAGAATAACCAAACTTGTTACAAGACCTAAGGAGAATGGTTATATTTAGAAAGAAAAGGGATCCATGAACGGCTAGAAAAGAGGAAAAGGGGAGTTATGTAAATACCTAAGAGGAATTATGAGTAAAGGAATAAAAGGATGATACTGGTAGAAATTTAGATAAAAAGTAGCATGGGTGACCAGAAATAGCTAGTTGGATACGACCATCTACCATTCTCCCATAAAAGAAAAAACAATTCGATAAATAAATTAATGAAATCCATAGAAAAATCTAATCAAATGTACCCTATAGGTCTGTTTATCTCCTATTTCTTCTACATTGTCTTCCCTCTTTATCATCATTCAGGTATCGACAAGAGCCAGAGAACGAGCGCCAAGTTCTCGCAGCGCACTAACCTGGTGGTGATGCCTCTGGTGTTCTGTCACATGCTGGTGGGGATGTTCTCAGAGTACGAGCAGAACCTCCCGCTGTACGGCATCTTCACCATCCTGAATGGCGTGTCGGGTGTGGCGGTGCTCTTCCTACACTGCTTCAATAACCAGAGGGTAGGCTGATGGAACACGAGTAGTAGTAGTAGTAGTAGTAGTAGTAGTAGTAGTAGTAGTAGTAGTAGTAGTAATAGTAGTAGAGCAAGAGGAATTTAATAGATGATAAACAGAAAGTAGAAATATTTAACAAGACCGTGGTTGATTCCTAAGAAAAACGGATCAATTAACTGCAATTCCTCAGTGTGTCTGTTTAACATTCCTACTTCTTTTCAGCATTCATATTTTTCTCCTTTTCTTCTCTCTCTTGTAGATATTGAATAGTCCTTTTGTTATTAATCGTGTTTGTTTTCAGGTGCGTCAAAAAATGGTTGGAATGTACAAGTCAATGTGCAAAGGCGGGGCACACTAGTATATCACCACACCAGCACCACAACACGGCCACCACGTCCTGCCCTGCCGCCTCGCCTCGCCAACCCATGCCTGAAATCGAGGTTCACCAGAAAGAGATGTTCTTAGCGTTGCTTTACCCGATTCATAGAAATGTGAGTACGTGTTCCGCTACAACGTTATCGTAGGGACTGTAGAGGAATAGCAAACTAACACACATTGACGTATCGTGGTCGCATTCCCCTTGCTGATTGATACACATGAGTAGTAATAAAGGGAAGCTCTGTTAATTATCACAGTTATGCTTAATTATATTGTTGATACGTAAGGTTTTCACTATTATTAAACCACTAATAATTGTTCACTAGTCTTGTCTTTTTAAGTATTAAGTAACCCAGTTTCCTCAGTGGTCAGTTTATTCCTTACATAATTATTTCAGAGAATGTTATGATTTAATTACTAGAACTATATTCCGTTTCAACTAAATCCCTGGAACATTGTGCCTTATACATAAGTGTTTGGTTTAATATTCCCGCAAACACCAAGATTTCAACAAGATTGTTTCTCAGTATAGTATTGTAATACTTATTGTAGACTCCGCTACAAAAATCGTTTTCTGTTTTCGAGATACGTTTTCTTTACAGTTACTTCCCCTAACTCGTGTGTATTTTGAGAAGTAGTAGAGTATACTAACATATGTATATAGTATTTATTAGAGTGTTTCAGGGAAAAGTATATATATATATATATATATATATATATATATAGGATATAGAATATATATATATATATAGATATATATAGTAGAGAGATATAATCTATAGTATCTATATACTAGTATAGATAATAAACAACAATGAAAAGGTATCCATAGCCAATGGTAAGGATTTATTGAGTTGTACTAATAGCTGATGACATGTATTATTATAAACGCATTACAAAATACTAACTGATCACATGTATCATATAGAACTAAGCAATATATCATCAGTATTGTTATGTGAGTGTGTCCGAGTGTCACTGTGGGACGAGCAGCCATACCCACTTCACTGGTGTGGTGTGAGTGGTGTGTATGGTGACGCTTGGTTCCTCAGAGTCAGAGCACCGCTTAGTGTGTTGGCACAGTGTGTGGTGCTGCACCCCGGTATTGTTTGGTTCAGACTTTACGATGGAAGATAACGCCAATGGTGCCTTACTGTTGTGAAAGAGAGAGAGAGAGAGAGAGAGAGAGAGAGAGAGAGAGAGAGAGAGAGAGAGAGAGAGAGAGAGAGAGAGAGAGAGAGAGAGTGTGTGTGTGTGTTGTATTATTTAAGTCACTTGACCGAACTGAGCACCTTGAATGTTTAATCATGCGAGTATTTCATTGAATAAGATGAAACGTGCAATGTATTTGTGTACATATAGTGTTCTTCACGTTTGTTTCGAGGTATAACTTGTGATAGTATATTTAAGAATATTTATTGATTTGATAAACATGTAGTGAATATTAATTGCACCATAAAGCCGTGTGCTGTTACTGACAATGATGATTTCCTTGTCCAAAATGCCGGAGTATCTTCTGATTGTTACTTTAAAAACTGACCAGTGATTCCCGACAAGAAGTGACTGAAAGATAGACATGCTGTAGCCTACATGTGATGATAATAACGATGACGTTGACGATAAAGTTATGATAATGATATTTGTCAGAGTAATGACGATGGTTGTGCATTTACATGTAGACTCACCGTCAAATGTCAATGATAAAGGTTGTTTTCGCTTTACTGTGGGTCGCTTATCGCAAACCTCTGTCCTTCTTTCTTCATCCATACAAGGCGATAAGAATTTTCAGTGAATTGATGAGAAAACACTCCAAAATAATCGCACCACTTTCATCGGTGAAAGTACAGGTGCAAATAACTACTGGTTCTATTATTTTTTTCTCAGACTGATGTTGTATCTGTGAATGTTGACGTGACAGTGTTTTACCTGTAGCATCTTTTTTTTTTTTTTTTTTTTTTGTTCTCCTTCATGAATTTAAACAATGTACTATTCATTAATTCTGTATGTTCTACTTTTGTATGTCAGAAGACTATATAAAGATGCAATTACTTTGTATAGACGAATATAGAAATCTAGATATGAATAGCATAAGTGAACGGGGGATAGGTAATTTCAAGAATAATGCAATTTTTGCAAGATCAGATCCTATAGGTGGTCATGAAACAGGTGAAGCAGGCGACGAAAAGGAGTGGCGTGAGGAGACTGACTAACCACCACCCCTCAAGTTCCCTGAACCGGTCCAAGTAGGGTGAGAAGTGTCGAGTGACGTAGACCAGGGACATGTTGAACAGGACCAAGATGAAGGCCCCGAGAAGTTCAGTCCTCAGAGGCACCCCGGATCTGAGACAGCAGAAAACGAAGCAAGCACAAACCCACAGCAGGGCGGCGCCGATAAGGCTCACGCGAAGGGGTTCCCACGGTGGAATTACGGCAATACTGTAGTAAATCTCTTCTGAAAAAGCATATACCGTCCAAGCGAACGCCAATACTGCCAGAATAAGACACCAAAACATACAACACTTTAGACCTCTCCCTGGTCCCTTCCTTTTCTGTACAGCGTCTCGCGCCTCTCCCGAAAAGACCTCCTCGTCTGAACTATACGAGGAATCTGAATTAACCTTCCGTCGGTTATTTATGTGTATTCTTTGTGGGTTTCGGGTTACCGTCTTCTGAGGATGGGGGACTGTTTGTGTATGTTTATTTTTGAGCCGTTTATTGTTCCTTGAATCCTTCCCTCGTAGAGCTGAATATGTGCTGCTGCCGTAATATGAATATCGATTAGTCCTGTGCCTTGTGTTGCCTTCTCTCTGCAAATCGTGGTCCTCTAAGTAGCTACTCTTCTCCTTGCCTGTGGCCCTCCTGCCTCTCCGCAGTCTTTGCCAAACATGAGAATTTTTCAGGCTTTGAGACTTTATTCCGTTAGTCAGCCTTTTGGGAGTCTTGCCTGCATGGCGTAGGAACTGGTGGTCGAGAGCCTCTGACTCCTTGCCCTCCTCCACTGCCGTCAGGTTTCTCTGGTCTTCTTTTTCTTTCTTTTCCTGGGATAGGGTAAGCACGCGCTTTTCCTTCCGCTTTTTCCATGAGAACCATCCACTGCAGCAAAACTTTCTTTTATTCTTGGTCTTGTTTTTGTGTTGGGTGGAGGGCGCGGAGAGGGACCCGTGTGAGATAAGGTTCCTTGAGGCCTTGAACGTCACGTCTTGCCTGTTCACTTTGCCACCTCCGCTGTTGCCCTGCTCACCCCTACGAGGCAGCGGGCTCATTAGTTATCTAATGCTCTAGAAAAGAATAAATTAGGAGCTCAGAACTTTCAAAAGACCTTAGCTAAAGAATATTTATTGGATGAAAATTATTATTTTTTATCCTATTCACTTGAGTGGTGGGGAAAGGCAAGTGTGATGGTGAAAATCTTATAAAAGACACATTGGTTACTTTTCAGAATTCAGTGTTTGCTTGGTTGGCTTAGCTTGCCTGAAAACACGTCGTATAAAATAAATCAAGTTTCCATTCCTTTACGATAATCGTTTTGCAGGAAGAGAGGGAAATGGGAAAAATGCTAACAAGCTATTTATTAGAATTTGTTTGAGTATTGGATTCGTGTGTGTGTGTGTGTGTGTGTGTGCGTGTGTGTGTGTGTGTGTGTGTGTGTGTGTGTGTGTGTGTGTGTGTGTGTGCGTGTGCGCGCGTATGTATTCGTGGAATCTTATTGGCCGTGAGGGTTCAAGGGCGGCTTGTGGAGGATTGAGAGTAAAAGGAGAAAACCGAAAGAAGAGAAAATGTTGAACTTTACTATTTTCAGCTACTGGAGAGGGAAGTAAGGAAAGAAACCACTCTGATTCCTCCTATTTGGCCTTCCAAAGAGAAGCGCTTGAAGGACGTCCTTGTCCATCCTATCCTACTCTTCTGCTATTCAAGACGAATCTTCATCGTGAGGCGCAGATTTAGCAATTCTGCTCGTCCTCATCTTTCTGAGTGTGACGGTACAACTTGACGACAGCCGTTACTGTGACTTTGCTCTCTTTAAATAGTTTATCGTTATAGTGAAATTCATGATTGTTGGTATTGTTAAATTCAAATGGCTCTGACTTTCGGGGAAAAAATATATATGAGCATAATCTTGATCAGAATAAAATTGGTGTATTGCATAACGCAGAACTTTTTTATCCATATTGCGAGAATGATGCCATACGTTCATAGGCACAACTGAAAGGCGTAAAGAGCGACGATAAAGACACGGGCATCTGCTTAACCCAACTATGATACATCATAAACTTCACGGCGTAGATGATAAAAAGAGACTTGACGAGAATGTGAGTGAAGAAAGTACGGTGTTACGGTCTATAAGCTCCACGGATCCGCCTCGCCTCACGTTGGAGGGAGAGGGGGGGGAAGGAGAGCACATACGGCATCAGTAACGATTCCCTTCCTTTGCCGCTGTTCAGGGAAATAGAAGTCATTTTTTTTCTACACCCATCGCCTGGACAGAATGACGTAGTTTTGGCGTGGTGTTCCCTTATCTGGCTGCCTCCATCCCCGCCCCATCGTCCGTCTGTCCGCCTCGTTCACTTTGTCAGGGGATTACCGGGAGAACCTCAGCGCTTCCCCACCCCAGAGAAGACACCCGCGAGCCTCCTCTGCCTCCCCCTACCAGAATTGTGTCATTTTTCACGGACCGCTGTTTGTTTGCTGTTGTTATTAGTATTGGTGGTGGTGGTGGTGGTGTTCTTGGTGGTGGTGGTGGTGCTACTGTTTGTGGGCTTGGTGATGATGGTGGTTGCATAATTGGTTGGTTGGTTAATTAGTTGGGTAGTTGAATTATTTCCTTATTTGTTGATTGGTAGATTCCTTGGTTGGTTGTTAATATGGTTGTTGTTGTTACTGGTGATGGTTATAGTGATGTTTTTGGTGGTGGTAATAGAGTTGTTGTTTTTGTTAGTGGTGGTTGTAAAAGTGGTGTTATTAATAGTGGTGGTGCTCATGTGGGGTGGTTGGTTGACCTGGTTATGAACTCCCTTCGTCTGCCCATCACATCCCTCATCCTTCTCTGCCCCCGTGTGTGTATCTTTCCTTCAGCCACACCCATGTCTCCTCCAGCACTCGCGTATCAGATCACGTGGTACCTCCCGACTCATCATTGCCTCCCCTCCACCGTGAAATATATTCAGCAACACGCACCCAAGTTTCCAGTGTTTGCTCCTCTTATTTTACCGTCCCAGCTTACTTTGGAGAGCCTGGGAACGGATATATCCTGGCAGCTCTTCCAAAAAAATAAACGTATATATATGATAATAGTGATAGACGGGGGTAATCCTTAGAAAATAGCAGCGCCAAAATTAAATGACAGGATTGTATCTACAGAATTCAAAATGCCATGTGGCCGTTTGGTTCTAGGAAGGGCTTGTGGGTAGCTCGTAGCATGTATTAAGTTTTATCTGTACAAAATTGTGATTGGCATTAAAGAAAATATTTGGTTAGAGGTTAGATGAATAGGTGAGTGAGGGCAGTGAGTGGTATGAACGAATGAATACTTATATATATTATTATGATATATAAAAGATTACGCGGGCATTTTTCAATGTGTTATGGGTGTTATGATGCATTAGTTATTCCAAGATATTTGATATATGCTGAGAACATAGTTGAAGTGTGTGTGTGTGTGTGTGTGTGTGTGTGTGTGTGTGTGTGTGTGTGTGTGTGTGTGTGTGTGTGTGTGTGTGTGTGTGTGTAAGATGGCCACAGAATGTCTAACACTTGCACAATGAACATCAGTAAGACAAACTGCCCAATAAATATCTTTAGTTTCCTGCGTTAGGCTGGAGGAGAAAGAAGGGAGGCAGAAGAGGAAAAGGGAAAGGAAGAGGAGGAAGAAGAAGAGGAAAGTAAGGGCAATAATAGAACATGAAGAAAAGCAAAAGAAAATTGTAGCTATTGTTATTGCAACAATAAACAAACTTAAGGTGTGTGTGTGTGTGTGTGTGTGTGTGTGTGTGTGTGTGTGTGTGTGTGTGTGTGTGTGTGTGTGTGTGTGTGTGTGTGATTATGTGGAGTGAATAACATAATCTGTAAGCCAAGATGATGGCAAACCCGTGGAGTAGCAAAGAAAGCAACAAAGGCACTTCCACCACCGTTATATCATTTTTGCCTTACACTCTGAAATAGTTTGTTTGTTATCAATGATGCAAGACAGATTTATTGCAAGATCTCTAACGAATTAATTACAATTCAACCGATTTTCTTTTTTGTGTATATCAATAAATACTATATTGTCAAACACTCAAAGTTAGTGTTAACATCATTGTATCCGTCGTTGCAAAAGTGCACATTCATTAAAAATGGTCTTTTTGTTACGCTTACATGATAAAGGCTGGACAAGTGAGTGCTGCCGAATTTTTCACGTCAGCGAGTGATTAGGACAGGCTTTGAGTGTTGACTTTTACACAACACTCAAAGTCATATCGCGTGTGATGCAACACTAGTGTGAAAAGCAATTTGATATGAATGTAGAACTTCCATGGAATAGACCGTTGTATGAAAATATTGCGTCTGAAAGTATAGTTATTTGTTTCACACATAATATATAGATTGACTAGTATAATATTAACATACTTTATTTTTTTCCATATTTCTTATGCGAACTATCTACGCTCATTCTTATATTTTTTACAATAAAGTCCATATTGGTCAGCAGCTCCAGTTAACTGAAGCCAAACATACAGCAAAGAGAGCCACACACAAAACAAGGAGATACAGTAATTACATTATACATGACTGTCATGGGTGGTACTGAATGCGAAACTGGAGATGTTTGGACACGCGAGTCTGTAATGGTGATTGGTGAACAATGTAGAATACTTTCTTCTTGATTTATTTATCAATGCCTTTACTGTAGTACTGCTATTTCAATTAGTTAAATTATTAGTTATCCATTGACATACTGTGGGCATTGGATATAATAAACACAAATTCAGCAAGGAGTGCACTGGGAAGGAATATTTAGTACAAAACAAATTGTTAGGAGCTTTCTGGGTGATGAAATTTTAAAAACGACATAAAAGTCCTTTGTTATAAAAATGCTTTCATGCATTGTTTGGTTTTTATCACTAGAGTTGTACCTTTGATCATCAGTATCGTTCTAATGTATTTTTATTGCGTGGAATTGGATGCACAAGAACTATATCTTTTTTTTACATTGTAAAACAAAGTTTGTGTAAATATGAGAATGTTCAGATTTTTTCCATATTAATGGAGAGTCGTTGGTTTAAAAGAAAAAGGTACTGCTACTACTACTACTACTACTACTACTACTCTCTCTCTCTCTCTCTCTCTCTCTCT
This sequence comes from Callinectes sapidus, assembly GCA_020233015.1. Lineage (NCBI taxonomy): Eukaryota > Metazoa > Arthropoda > Malacostraca > Decapoda > Portunidae > Callinectes > Callinectes sapidus. The sequence continues at coordinate 16,521,193 of CM035184.1, forward strand.
CTCTCTCTCTCTCTCTCTCTCTCTCTCTCTCTCTCTCTCTCTCTCTCTCTCTCTCTCTCTCTCTCTCTCTCTCTCTCTCTCTCTCTGTCATGGCTTTTGCATACATTAAGACACAGCAGTGCGTTGATACAAAAAGAATAAAACTCCTTTACCCTTAGAGAAAAAAGAAAAAAATGCGCATATACGACCTTAATTGCCATTTCTCAAACTCACACGTTGTTCATACGGACTTCTTCCCCCACACTTTTTTTTAACACTCACACCGTTAACTTTTTTCTACTTTTTTATATCATTATTATCACTTTTTTTTTTTTTTTTTTTTTTTTTTTTTGGTGCGTTTGAATATGGCACAGTATCTCAGTTTGATGAAGGAAGTCCGCTTGGGTTTGTCGATCTCACCCTAACTTATGAGCGGTCTTTATATTCCCCGGCAGCTATTAGCCACGTCGCTGATGCCTCCCTGATGGATGCTTGCCACTGCGTTATGGAGTGTAGCCTTATCTTACCTCGTCGTGTGTCTCTCCTGATGGCCCATTGGTAGCACGCTGCAGCAGAGGGTGGAGAGTTGGAGACTTGGTATGCTGTCCATTTCTATCTGTATCTTTCTCTCTATTTGACTTCCATCCCTTCGTGTGCCTTTGTTGCAGTTTTATGATGTCTTCTGTGCAGTCAGTTTGTTTCGCCTCTGGTTTCGTGTTCACTGAGTTATGTATGTGTTTTTATTTTGCCTTTCTTTTGTTTGTTGTCGTCGGTAGTGCTGTGGTTAGCTTTAATTATTACTGTGGCTGCTTACTTCATGGTTTTGAGGGACATATTTCGAGTGCATTTCAAAACACAAGGTTCAAAGTACATGTGATGGAATATTTAGTGACGCAATATAAAACTTTTTACTCGAGTTCGAGCTGTTTTAACCAGAACTCATATGAAAGAAATGTTATGTTTTGTTTTATAAATTTTCCTTGTGCTATTCAAACAAAGTGACATTAGCACTCAAAGGGTCAATGTCTCTCTCGGGTTTTTGTGTTGCTTGAGTCATATATTTTTATGTAATTTTTTTTTCGTACATGCATGTTTCTGTTGAGTGTCTCATGTATATGTCATAATACTTGTGTCTTTGTCGGCGCGGACCTGAGCTTTCTATACATGGCTAAAATATGATGATGATGATGATGATGATGATGATGATGATAATAATAATAATAATAATAATAATAATAATAATAATAATAATAATAATAATAGTAATAATAATAATAATTGATAATAATAAACGGTTTATTTTTTTAAACAGGCAGCTCGAGAGCTCAAAAATAAAACATTTTATGGTAGGGGAAGTCTAGTATCACAAATTTAGGATTACAAACTGAAAATTAAGTTTAAAATAAAGTGGTTAGAAATTTAGTATTATTGCTATTGATGGCATTGCACTCTTTTGATATTTATCTTTTCTTGCAAAGCTTTTGTGATTCCTCCATTCACAAAGAAATATTTCATAAAATAGCAACACTGGACTTTTAGAACATCATGAAACTCACTTTACAAATATCATCTTACTCTCAACCTAAAAAGAGTAAAATCTGCAACCTGTTTTTTGCTGCTTGATATTTATCTTACTGCAGCGCCATCCGGCACTATGAAATTGGAGAATGCACAGGAAGAAAAAAATGTAAAGAAGTGGAGGTAAAATTTTCGAGAGGAAATAACCGATGCACATGCAAACAGGAGCAGCAAACTCGCCAAATTCATGGGTAGCTATTTAAAGACCAGCAGAAGAGTCCCAGGTATTATCACAGCAACATTCAAATCAGACTTTATAAACCCACGCAGTTCACTCCATCCCCACGAAAACTCCCCAAAAAAGCTTATCGGATTCCTATTCGGAAACTCTTAACCAAAACCGATATTTCTTCTATTTCACCGCATTCAAGGCTGGCTATCTCTACCCAGCAGACCTTCTGGAATTACATATTTTGCTATTTTTCTCCTTGGTGTTTTGAACCAAGGTAGAAACAATGCACGGATTATGATGGCGCCGTGAGAGAAGTTAGATAAGTGGTATTGTTCTCGTTGGTGGGCGGGTCTCAGTGGTAGTTTTGGTGATGGTAGTGGAAGGGAGGACATAGTGAAAGCGGAGAATGCAACAAAAAGAATGCAGAAGATGATAATAGTAGTGAGGGGTGCGTTAGATTGGGGAGAGAGATGGTGCTGCAATTCGTAAAAGCTATGGATGAGAAAGTACGGATTAATGAAAAAAAAGTGGCGCTGAAAAGGAAATCGAAATATAGTAATGGAAGAAAAAATAAAGTAACGATCGATTTATATCATGGAGAAGGTAGTGGGGATACTGTAGTGGATAAACGTAGTGTTGCTGGTGTTGTTATAAAGGAACACCACTGTAAAAAAAAAAAGAACAACGCGATAAGGGAGATGAAGGGGAACGTAAACATACATACTGACGCTGGCCCACCGAAGACCTACCAATTCACTCGTCTGCAGGAGGGAATAAGAAAGGCAAATAAGGGGGACTGAGCGCCACCGTCCCCCGCTGAGTCTGGTCCCATGAATAACGAAGATGGCACCGCCCACCACGCAGGCTGAGGAGGTAAAGGCATTCCCAGTGTGTCCTGTTGCTGCGTGTGTACATTTTTCCTTGTTTTCCTTTGCCTCGCTCGTGTCCCGCTCCGCCTCCCTCTTGTGTGCTGTCTTTATTTAGTGCTCCAGGATTGTTCGCCTGAAAAAATAGAGGAAATTTTTAAAACAGTTAATACTAGAAGATATAAGATTTAGTTCAGATAAAAGAAATTATATTGAAATTTAGTCACTGCTCGTTTATTGGTGCCATAACTAGAGACAGGAGGAGAGCACCTGGTAAAATTTTATGCAAGTATTAACACGCCTACGTATGCTCATGCTAACACACACACACACACACACACACACACACACACACACACACACACACACACACACACACACACACAGCTTTTCTAGCACGGATTGCATGGAAAGTGTATTAAGTTTTAAAAATACAAAGAAAAACAAGGTACAAGTAAATATGGCCAAAAATTCATATTATCACTCATGTTTCTGGGAGATAATCTAGTTGAAATGTTGTGAACCATCATTTGCGTTGAAAATGGTGATGATAATGATGATAATGATAATAATAATAATAATAATAATAATAATAATAATAATAATAATAATAATAATAATAATAATAATAATAAAAGATGCAATTAGAGAGAAAATTACAAAGAAATACTCTAAATACTATATACAAGAACAGAAAAAAAACTAGACGAAAGAACGTAACAAATCAAAACGTTATATCCAATGAAAAATAACAATAATAATAATAAAAAAATATAAAAAAACAGTGAGTAGAGACAAAGAAAATGAATAATAGAGTGAGCCTGCGGTGGAGAAGGAGATCATGAATTAGAAGAAAGTCACCTTGAGGAAAAGAGGGACGGATTGTGGACAGAATAGAACGACCTAGGCAATGGGGTGGAGGAGAAAGATAGGTGTTATGGGAAGGAATGGGTGACGTGAACTGTTTCTTGAGCCTTAGTAGTTGTTGAGTACCGGAGGAGGGGAGGTTGCTCTCTCTCTTGTCGTCGTTATTGTTTTAGGTAGAATGTAGGGTAGTAGTTGCCGTAGTCGTGTTAGTAGCAGAAGCAGTAGAAATAGTATATATTAGTGCATTTTCTTCTCTTTATTTTGTTGATGGAATTTAAATTGTTACTAGTGATATATATAGTGATAGAAGAATTAGTACTAGTAGTGTTAGTATTAGTGTTAGTATTAGTGTTATTCGTAGTTATAGTTGTAGTAGTAGTAGTAGTAGTAGCAGTAGCAGTAGTAGTAGTAGTAGTGATGCCGGTGGTGATAGTGATTGTTACCGTTGTATACGTTGCTACATCATTACAGTTACGATGCGAGATAAGCAAGATTTAACGAATACTTAATGTCCCGAGTAATGTGCCACTTAATGTAATTACTCCCTCGTACACGTGCCTCAGAATTACGTGATAGCGAACCACAGCTGAGTAGCTTAACAAATCACTACCGCTTTTAATTGAATAGCAAGAGAGAGAGAGAGAGAGAGAGAGAGAGAGAGAGAGAGAGAGAGAGAGAGAGAGAGAGAGAGAGAGAGAGAGTGTCAGAACTATTCTTTCAACGCCATCATAAAATCATTCATCACATTCTAATGGATATTTTTGATTGATTATAGTTTCCTTATTAAATCATAGCAGTAACCCGGAAAACACACGTGAAAATTCCATCAACCTCTGCTGAAACCTCATCAAAATAACCGAGAGGAGACGCGAACCGATTAAAAGCACCAACATAAACGATGAGCAGCCAGCAGACACCCACCCGGATCTTGAAGAAGGGTAATGAGGCATGTGGGCGGCCAGAGAAGTGCAGCTTATAGCACGGGGAACATTAGTCGGTATTTTTAAGTCGTCTTCTCAAAATAACAGTGTTTAATCGCATCATCATCAACTCTTTTTCTCACCCTCGTCTTTGCTGCCATTAAGAGAAGCACCACCACCACCACCACCACCCCCACCACCACAGCAG
>CM035184.1:16539804-16544804 GCA_020233015.1 Callinectes sapidus
CGCTCTCTATCTCTCTCTCTCTCTCTCTCTCTCTCTCTCTCTCTCTCTCTCTCTCTCTCTCTCTCTCTCTCTCTCTCTCTCTCTCTCTCTCTGTCTCTCTCTCTCTCTCTCTCTAGTGCAATGTTCCAAGGCCATGTTCTGTGTGTCAATTAATGGTATTACCAGCAGCTCAAGTGGAAATAGGAAACTTCATTATTATATTCGTAATCTTCTTCGCTGTATTGTTGTTTTAATAAGAATGATTTGGGTGGTGGCGGTGGTGATGGCGGTGGTGATGGTGGTGCTGGTGGTGGTGGTGGTGGTGATGGCCAAGGCAGTAGTCCTGGTGATGGCAGTAGCTGTGGTGGTGGAGGTATTTTTGCTGATACTGCTACTAGTGTTGTTTTCGTTGTTGTTGTTGTTGTTGTTGTTGTTGTTGTTGTTAGCGGTGGCGCTGTTTTTGTTAATGCTGCTGGTAATGATATTGCTGTTGCTACTGAATACTACTACTACTAATAATAATAATAATAATATTGTTTTTGTTGATTATGTTAATGACGATATAGCAATATTATCAGAAGTATAATTATCATTATTAGTAGTACTAGTAGTTTTCAGTATTATTTTTCGATATTAAAAAGAATAGTATTGTTAAGAATAAAAATGATAACAGACGCAGTAGTGCCAGCAGTAGGAAAAGCAGTAACAACAATAACAACACTAATATCTGGAGGCAACGAAGAAGAAACATCTTTCAGACTAACACAAATCACCTACACACAACGTATTAATTCAATGACGCCTAAGGGCCTTGCTGTTGGTTATCATTTCTCACACTAATTAAGTACCTAGTTGGGTACGCGTTGGTTCTGCGTTTGGTGCAAAATCGTCCTGTGTTAGAGTCTTCGTCACGTTATCTCCCTTGGGTACGCCTTGGGAGGGCCACGTGGCTTGCAACTCCTAAAACAAAGTCTTCCCCGCCACGTGCTCTGCGTCAGATGATAATGGTCCTGAAGTTTGAAGGTTCTCATGTTGGCTCGATCGACCTCGTCTTATCTGGAGAGAGAGAGAAGAAAAGAATGTATTTAGAAACCCGCTTTTCATTTCGTCTTTGTTCCTTTTTTTTGGATAAAACTGGCTTTCATTTTCTTTTATTTATCATGCTTCTCATTTCTCCCTGCCGCCTCATTTCATCGTTAATGCGTCTTCTGCTTAACCCAATTTTCTTTCACAATTCCTGCGTTTTACTTTCATCACCTCACTGCACCATTCTCCTTCTCGGGCTCTTGCGTCTTCTTTTCTCCTCCAATATTCTCTCTCTCTCTCTCTCTCTCTCTCTCTCTCTCTCTCTCTCTCTCTCTCTCTCTCTCTCTCTCTCTCTCTCTCTCTCTCTCTTCGTCCTCTGTTTTACTCTTCTTCATTTCTGTCTTTTATTTTCTATTTTTGCGACACCTTCAAGACTCCTTTTTTATCCCCCTCACTCATTTTCTCATCTGCTTCCTTCGTCTTGTCACTTCTTTGTTGCTTCTTTCTCTTCACCCTATCTGCCACTTCTCCATCGCACCTTGCTTGTCTTTTCTCTCTCCCACTGCCATTGTCCATCTCTTTGTTTTCTTCGTCGTTCTTACAATATTTTCCTTCCTTTACAACCTCCTACGCCTTCTTCTTTTCATGCTACCTCGTTTTATGTTATTCCTTCCGTCCTATGAATCCTTGCCTCCTTCTCCTCCTTCTCCTCCATCTCCTCCACCTCCTGTCTCCTCCTCCACTACCTATTTCTCTTCCCCATCTTGGTACGTCTTTTATTTTTCCTCTCCTTTGTCGTCTAATACCCAAACCTATTTTCTTCATCCCCTTCTTCTCTCTCTCTTTTCTCCTCTGCGCTTTTTTCCTGCATTTACTTTTCCTATCCACTCCTATTTGCTTCGCGGCCTTCCTTCTTTCTTTAATTCTCCCTGACTTTTTCTTCTTTCCTTCCCTCCTTCTTTTTGCTTACACGTAATTCTTTTATAGCCTTCTTCTTTCCTTTTTTCTTCCCTTCCACTCTTCTACACACTAAATTCATCCTTTTCTCCCTTCCTTTCCTTTGCTTTCGATCCACTCTCCGTCCACCTATTTCATATTCGAGCTTCTTCGTGTGTGGAGCGACTAATCCATCATCCCTTTTTTTTCTCTCTCTACCACGGCCTTGGACGGGAATAGTTGGATGTGGAAAAGCTGGAGGTAAAATATATTGAAGGAAGGACAGCTGGTTAGATTAACAGACTGATAGGTTCATGGAAGGAGGGTTAATAATTACGTACATCATAAACATTACCTGCCGAGAAAGGAAAAGGTGTTTTTTCTGTAATAAACTGACAAGCAAGGACACAATATTGAAAACATTCCAAATATTGCAAACAAAAATAAACAGTGAGGGAGAGAGCGAGAGAGAGAGAATCATCACTCGCTTATCCTTTTTTTATAATTCTCCGGTTATTTTTATCTTCTTTCGCTTTATATCCTTACTTTACATCTCTTTGTTCCTTCACATTCTCGTGTCTCAACTTTGAAATTATAATCCTCCTCTCCTTAACTACTTTAAATCATTCTCTTTCTTCCCTCGTATAGCCTCTCCTCTCCTTGCTCCTTTTCTGCTTGATAGTAAAGACGGGATTGAGAAGAGAACCTCGTAAACGATAAGCAAGAAATCTCTCGTGGATGCCTCATAAATGGACGGCTTAGTGGGTGTGTCCATTATTCATGAGAGTGATGGAAGAAAGGGAGACCAGGAAGGAGGAAGGAAAGGGTGCACATAGATAAGAAAGGAAGCACGAAGGGAAGGTAGGAACGTGGCGAGAAGAGAAAGAAAGGAAGGAGGCAAAAGAAGGAGAACGTTAGGATGAGGTTGACAAAGAAGGAAGGGGAAAAGGGAAGATTTGGATGGAGGGAAGGAATAAGAGAGGAGAATGTGGTGTGTGAAAACGTGGAATTAGTAGTAATGGTAATAACAACCACAATGAATATAATAATAGAAAATAATAATAATATTGAATATAATAATAGAAAATAATAATAATAATAATAATAATAATAATAATAATAATAATAATAATAATAACAATAATAATAATAATAATAATAATAATAATAATAATGATAATAATGATAATGCTCATGCTCAGAATTTAATCAAGGAACAGATTAAAGTGTGTGTGTGTGTGTGTGTGTGTGTGTGTGTGTGTAGGTAGGTAGGTAGGTGGGCGTGTGTGTGTGTGTGTGTGTGTGTGTGTCATCTATATTCATTTATTCGTGTACTCGTGGGGGTACAATTCAGTAAATCGAAAATAAACCCAAAACTCTACAAGAAAAACATCCTTTAATACTTCCCACTCCCAAACGCCACATAAAGAAATCAAACTCTGGTATCCCTCGCCATCAAATTCCCTTTCTTGTCGAGCTCCTTCTTTTTTTGTGAGGGTGATAGGATTTGAGGCGTGTGTTTGCCTAGGTCAGTGTTGGCAGGCAGTTCTGCAGAGGACACTGAGAGTATTCGATTGCCCTTGTTGCCGATCTGACCCCTTACGAGACGCCACGAGGAGAACCAGCACAAAGAAAGACCCTCCTCCTACTCCCCTTTTTCCTCCTCCTTCTACGCCACCGTCAGGACAAAGAAATCTCCCTTTTTTTTACGAGTAAGAAGCGTCAGAAAGTTATGTGCCAATCCATCTTGTGTCAGTCCATCTTTTTCACCAGATGTGGTTTCAATAAAGGTTTGGGTTGATAAGATTCTCAGTTTTGAATGTATCATGCTGCTGTGGGGAATATGTGGGGAGGAAAAAATGCTGATTCAGGTTATTTGGTACATTCAATATGAAGTCAAATCACTTATTTTGTTCCGTCTATCTCTTCCTCTTCTACCTCTTCTTTGTTCCTGCATAGACCACCTCTCCATCAACTTTGAACTCCTCATCTTCCTTCTCATCTGTTTTTATTCACAAACTGTTCCCTCCCTCGTCCATTCTCTCCTCTCTCTTCTTATCCTCCTTCTCTTCCTTCTTGTTCTTCCTGATTATCTACCTCCTTTCTATATCCTCCTTCTACTCCTACTACATATTCCTCAAAATTATCCTTTCCTTTTTGCATGTATCCTCGTCTTTCTCCTCCTTGCGTGCTGATTGGTGACGGTGACATTGGAAATTGAGCGTCGTAAACTATTAGCAAGAAATCTGAATCATGGACGCCTTGCAATATTACACGTAAACACTTCGAAGGTGACAGAGCAGCAGCGTAATAACCTTGGCTTATCTGGGACAAGTAGAGCCTTTGATGGGCCACCGCGAGTAGTCAGGGAGTGAGCACGTAATTAGCTTAGTGAGCGTGTAATTAGCGTGAAGGCAATGCTTTGTTACCCTTGTCCCCTTCCCTTCCCCTCCCTACTCCTTCATCAACTTCGACTTAATGGAGCTGTTTCTAGGAGATTGCTAACCCGGAATGTTAACGTGTGTGTGTGTGTGTGTGTGTGTGTGTGTGTGTGTGTGTGTGTGTGTGTGTGTGTGTGTGTGTGTGTGAATTCCCTTATCTCCAATCACTATTTTTATTTTCCATGGAAATTTTCCTTTCTTTTACCTTTCGCGGTCTCATAATATTTATTCCCTGTTTTACTCTTTCTCCTCCTCTACTTTAACCTTTTTTCCTGTTTTTTCTTTCTCTCTCTTTCTTCTCTTTCATCTGTCTGTTTCTTTTCTTTGGTATATATGTTCTTTCCCTTCTATTAACTCTTTCGTCACTTTCAATCTTGCTGCTTCTCCTTTCTCATTTGCCTCTTTGTCTCTCCTTGCCTTTTTTCTTTAACCAACACGTAAATCCTATTCTCCTCTGTCCCTTTATTCCACCTTTTCATCTTGTATCCTTTAGTTTTTTAAGGAACTTTCATTTTATTATTCAGTTCATATTTTCTTTCACATTTTCGTCGTTCATTTTTTCGTCCTCTCTTTTGTCTCTCCAAACTTCAAAATCTTCTTCTCTTTGCATCTTTATCT
>CM035184.1:16549804-16557874 GCA_020233015.1 Callinectes sapidus
GACGAATACAAGGTTATACAGGAAGGTAAATATGATCTAGAGTGGGGAAATTTGTTGAGGAAAATCTGGTTGTCAATATGTAGACGTGTGAAATCGATGGGTATAACGCCTTGGAAGATGTATCGAGTAAATTTGATAGAGAGAGAGAGGGAGAAAGGTGATTGGTTTAAGAAAAGTTTGCATTAAAGTTTGTGTTTGTTTATATAAGGTAACTGTGTATTGTGGGTGGAATGACTAGGTATATACGTAAAAATGATGATGTATTTAAGGAATCAATACATTATAAAGAAAGGTAAAATTCAGTATAAGAAAGAGAAGTGATAGACTTTTTAAGACTTTATTTGCACGCGATATATCATGTGTGTGTGTGTGTGTGTGTGTGTGTGTGTGTGTGTGTGTGTGTGTGTGTGTGTGTGTGTGTGTGTGTATTTGTTGGGTGATTGTATACGTGTGGTCTTGAGATAGTTTCCATGGCCCCGTGGCGCAATGGTAGCGCGTCTGACTCCAGATCAGAAGGCTGGGTGTTCGAGTCACTCCGGGGTCAATTAATCTTATTATACTTATGAACATGAAAATATTATTCAAAGAAACGTCATACAGCCTTCGTTCTTTATCAATATCTGTATTAAATTTTAGAATAACGTTTGTGTTTTTATGCACAAAATTATTATTCTGAGTAAGTACAAGGTAGCGATTGAAGTACAAGAAAAATTAAGGTACATCAAGTTTAAAGTTCTATTCATTTCAGAAACTCAAAATGTATCCCTTAAGGTTTTATTTATTTTATACATAGACAGATAGATTATTTGGCAACACACACACACACACACACACACACACACACATTTTTTTTTTTTTTCCTTCTTTCCTCTCTCTCTCTCTCTCTCTCTCTCTCTCTCTCTCTCTCTCTCTCTCTCTCTCTCTCTCTCTCTCTCTCTCTCTCTCTCTCTCTCTCTCGTCAGATAATACACTAAACTTAGCCCGACCATCAGTGAGACTGCTGCGCCACCTTTAATATCACACACCTGGACTGCAATTAATTAGGGCAGGTGTGTGATCCTTAGCCAGGTCACCAAGGTCGTTATGGTCAAGTCGTTGTGCAATTTGCCAGGTTCGTAGCACTTCTGAATTGCCGTCCGGGGCGCTGTTAGGCGGGGACGGTTGTTAGGTAACTTGATCTGCTATGGCAAGGAAGGAAGGAAGGAGAGAGAGAGAGAGAGAGAGAGAGAGAGAGAGAGAGAGAGAGAGAGAGAGAGAGAGAGAGAGAGAGGAGAGGAGAGGAGAGGAGAGATGGGGGGAGGGTTGATAAGCAGAAGACAAGCAGGCAAGCAAGCACACTGATTGAAAGCCATACAGGGACATTGGTTAATACATTGGCAGCTATACGGAAGAAGGGAAGGCCACCATACATACATACATACATACATACATACATACATACGTACGTACGGACAGACAGACAGACAGGAAGCCAAACACTTGTAATAATAATGGTGGTCATCTTGCCATCTCTGCTCTGAATTGTGGGTCAAATCAGCATACACAGTACACAACACATGCATATATTAGCAGCTGGAGCACGGGGCGTCATGATCACCGCTAAACCGTGCCATTAGTAGTGCTGCCCCTCTTTGTAATGTTTTATCTACTGTGTGTGACCTATGCTCCTTCGGTTTGTTGCCCCGGCGAAAGTTATGTATGTATCTATCTATTGTTCATCTACATGCATCTCTTCATCTTGTTATCTATCCATCTCTCTATCTACTCCTCACTTTATTTACCTTTTTCCATATCTATCTAACTATATTTGTATTTACCTTTCGATGTACTTACTACTTATCTTCCTTATCCACTATGTATCTATCTATCTCTACACCCACTCATCTATCCATCATTTCTCTACACTACCTACATCACATGAAGCACCTGCCACATCCAGATGCTGCATCCCTTGCTTTAGTATTCTGCAGCAGCCACCAGGAGTCAGCAATGCACCACCACTGGGGAAGAGGGAAGTTTATGCCTCTCGGGTAGCGCATCCCATATGTTCTGGACGCCGCAGATAGCTAGTTTCCGTGCCCACCTGCCGTAAATATGGGACTAGGTCTGGAAACTATGGGCGTCAATCATGAGGTAGAGAAGTAAATGGGACGTAAATAACGGAGAGAATAACAAATAGTAGTAAATATGTTGGGTCTTACGGCGTTTTTTTTGAGAAAGGGTGCAATTTGTTCTGATTAGATAGATGAAGGATTGAGGAAGGGCGAAGAAGAAGAAAGAAGAGGAGAACGATAGATGTAGATTGAGTGAAAGGCCAAGAACTAGGAAGAGGAAATGGAGGAAAAGGAAAAAAAATAAAAGGATAGACGTAGGAGAGAGTAAAAGTGATAAAAGGAGGAAGAAGAAAAGGTGATCAAATAAGAACTACTTTGAAACACTGGTATTAGTGTTTATTCTGGAAAGTTAAACGTTGAGAGCGCTTGTTTCCAAACTTGCACTCGTGACTGAGGGCAAGGGTGGGGAAGTCAGGCCTTCTTTGGAGCTGCAAGCGAGGCTGGGGGCGGCACGTGTGTCTAGAAAGGGCAGAAGTTGAGGTGCTCTTGATGACAAGCGCAGAGGCAATAGATGAGACGAGCGGCCAGAATTGTGAATTGTGAAGTGAAAATGTCAAGATGTTTGCTTTTTCATGTTTTTGTTGTGATATGTTGTTTGTTGTTTTATCTAAATAGAAAATGTTTTGTTCTTTCTTTATTTTTTCTCGAACTTTTTCTTCTTTTCCTCACAGTAATGGCTTGGAATTTTTTGCGAGTTTCGTGTCAAATTAGTGTTAATATTGATGTAGTGTAAAGAGTCAGCAAAGCACACACACACACACACACACACACACACACACACACACACACACACACACACACACACACCTCTACTACTAATCAACTCCATATGGCCATGAGACCTTATTTTCCCACATCCATTTCAGCCTTACCACCTTTCCTGACCTCCTATCCACCCATCACCATCTTACTTACATCCTCGAGTCCCCCTTCCCTGTTTTAGCCTCACCTTTCCCTGCGCTCCCATCTCCCCTACACATGAGTATTCCCAGCGCGCCATTCACCCACAGGCAGTATGGGAGGTGATAGAGTTTAATTCCTAGGCATTACCCCAGTTAGAGGCCACCTAACGAAGGACACCCACGCGAGACTCTCAGGCGAAGGATAGGAAAAGAGAAGAGGAAGGGAAAGTGTAGTTTTGGAGAGGATGTGAAGTGAGATGGAATTTGGTTTAGATTTTGGTATTAGGGTTTTGAAAGAGAGAGAGAGAGAGAGAGAGAGAGAGAGAGAGAGAGAGAGAGAGAGAGAGAGAGAGAGAGAGAGAGAGAGAGAGAGAGAGAGAGAGATCAGAGATAGAAAGAGAGAGAGAGAGAGAGAGAGCTTGTACTGAGAACTGCTATGGTATGTTTTGTTTGTATGTGTTTGTTATTGAATTGAAGATAATATTGATGATCAGATTGGGGGTGTTTATTTATCTAATTATTTATTTATTCATTTATTTTCCATCCTTTCATTTATTTGTTTTAATTTACTTTCCTTATATTTACTTATCTATATATATTTATTTATCTAATTATTTTATTTATTCTATTTCATTTTATATCTTTTTATCTATCTACTTATTCATTTATTTATTATTTTTTGTGTGTGATTTGTTGCTTGTGTTGCCTCTATATTGTGGATGCATGTGGCTGATTAGGAAATAAATGAGGCAGTTATTGAGATAAGTGTGGTATCTATCACCACCACTACCCTCATCACCATCACCACCACCATCATCACCTCCATCACCACCACCGCCATCACCACCATCACCAGCATTACCAAAGGATAGAAAACACACTAAAAAACAATGCCTCATCTCAATTGAACAGATTTTGCGAACGGCTCGAAACAAAGACAACTCATTATTTCCCTTCACAAAAAAAAACTACATGCACTTAACCACACATACATTCTTCATAAAAAAAAGGACATATTTGGGGACGGTATCTTAGTGGGGCCTTTTTTTAATCACATTATATTTTGACAGTGGCCGGTTTTCAATCTTGCATTAGAAAAAATATATATACCTTCCAGAACATCTTTCTTCACACAAAACTACCTACAAATCACATTCTTCATGAAAAATAAGACAAATTGAGAAAAAAACACCCTAATTACTTAAAAACTTATTCAGGGTCTTTTTTTTATTATATGTTATTGTGTCCTTGGCCGGTTTTCCATCTCGAATAAAAAAAAAAATAAATGAATAAAATAAAATCTTCCATAACATTCTATACAGGAACACCACACACGGCGCCGCGCAATGCAGAACGCAGCGAGGCTTTGGGGGGATCAAATGGACCTCGGACACCGTAAGCTTTTCTCTATGCCTCTTTCCGTTTTCCATTTTTTTTTTTTTTTTTTTGGTCGAGTCTTTACACGCGTGACCTCGTGTGTTCCTGCGATAAATGTCTTTTGTTTTTGTTTACTGTTTCTTGCATGAAAAAAAAAAAAAAAATGGTAATAATAAATATATATCTCATCGATACTAAATTGAGAGAGGAAATCGTAACGGAAGTAAAAATATATATAATAATGTGCGAATAAGCCTTTGCATTTCTTTTTTGTATAGTTGAATGTAGGAAAATATGCAATGACTAAAAAAAAAGAAAAGGAAAAAAATAATCCTCTTAACCTCCCCCCCTTCTCTCTCTCTCTCTCTCTCTCTCTCTCTCTCTCTCTCTCTCTCTCTCTCTCTCTCTCTCTCTCTCTCTCTCTCTCTCTCTCTCTCTCTCTCTCTCTCTCTCTCTCTCTCGAGTAAACGTCATTTCCATTAAAGTTACACACTTCCCAACACTTTCCCTTTGAAATATTTGAAAACTTCCTGAAGCACAGTTTATACTAATTAAGTTCTTAAAGCCTTGAAGTCCAAATTTTTATCCTCCGCATTTTAGCTTCCTGTCTCGAGAGTAGCAACACGAGGAGGAGAGTACAAACAAGTTATTAAACCCCCAAAGTCCTTTAATAATTCTGGTGGAAAGCTCAATTAAGTCTTCATCCAGCCCTGTCTTGTTGCTGTGTGAAATATTTCCTTATTATGTTTGGCAGGGGGAATAGAAATAAAAAATGGTGGTTGGTGGTGTAGTAGTATTAGTAGCGGTGGTGGTGGTAGTTTTATGAGAATCTAAGTTATGGTGATGAATATTGTACCATAAGTTGTAGTAACCATTACGGCTGCGATAATGTAGAAGCTGGTAACAGTAGTAATGAATGTGGTATAACTGTAGGAACAACATAAGTGATGACTGCAATGATAAAGTAATACCGTGGTGATTATAGAAATGTGGATGTTTGTGGGATGTAGTGGTAGTAGTAGTAGTAGTAGTAGTAGTAGTAATAGTAGTAGTAGTAGTAGTAGTAGTAGTAGTAGTAGTAGTAATAGTAGTAGTAGTAGTAGTAGTAGTAGTAGTAGTAGTAGTAGTAGTAGTAGTAGTAGTAGTAACAACAACAATAATAACAGCAGCAGCATCCACAACAGCAATAACAAGAAGAAGAACAACAATAACATCAGCAGTAACAGTAGCAACAATGATATTAATCAGACCAATACCAATAAATAACACTAATGGCAATAATACAAATCATAAAAGTATATTAAGGCGGATAATAGAAAATAAAATATGAAAGATCGAGTTACGGTGAGAGTGAACCCGATAACCATCAGCCAAAGGATGAAAATAAGTCTTTTAATTAACCTCATTAGAAGGGGAGTGAGGAGTGAAAGGGGTATTGGTGTTGAGACTCCTCAGGTGAGAGGCAAGGTAATCGATGCGAAGGAGCACGATGTAGCTGTTTATATCACGGCGGAGGTGCCTCGAAGCGGAGCGTTAATGGAAAGGAGGAAGAGGAGGAGGAGGAGGTAATGGGCGAGGAGGTGCGGAAGGGAGAGGTGACGGTAGAAAAGGAATGAATTGATGTCAAGATAAATGAAAAAGGTAATGGTGGATAGTGATGATGGTAGTGATAGTTGTGATGTTAACAGGAAAAGGAAAAGGAAAATCACAATAATTAAAGTATTAATAATGATAACAATTATTAAAATGATGACAATTGTAAAACTAAAATAAAGTGAGTAAAGAAATAAAATATTACTTGGATCCAAAGGTGAAAAATAAGTAGAACGAATGAAATGATTAATATCTTCGTGATTAACGCGTTTCTCATCAAAATCAAGCGATAAAGAACACCGCTAACAAGAGAAAAGATAAATTATTACCTACTAATTGCACATAAACGAACATAAAGAAAATGTACATTAACTCAGAAATCAAGAGAGAGAGAGAGAGAGAGAGAGAGAGAGAGAGAGAGAGAGAGAGAGAGAGAGAGAGAGAGAGAGAGAGAGAGAGAGAGAGAGAGAGAGAGAGAGAGAGAAAGAGAGATTCATTTATAATATTCAATGACTTTGCTGCTGAAATGAACGATAAAAAGGAAAATTAATGATCCAATCGAAAGTTATTAAGAGCACTCTGACAAAAACAAAAAACAAAAACAAAAATGAAGTAAAAAGAGACAGAAGGACAGCAATTCATACGTAATGATTGCAAAGGTGAAAGGGATCGCGGATTGAGAGAGGCAGGTGAGTGAGAAAGGAGAGACGGACAGGTGAGAAGGAGAGGAGAGGTGAAGGGGGACGGCCGTTCATTTGATTAGTACATAGGGTCAAAGAATAAAGTGATTTCCTTGAAAGCGTCATCGAAGAACGTATCAAAGACAGGAATATTGAATAGGCAGCAGGGTAATGTGTTGCTGATGATATGCTCGTAATACTAGGAAAGAGGAGGAGGAGGAGGAGGAGGAGGAAGAGGAGAAGGAATACATACATTGTAGGAGAGACGATTGACAGGATCCTTTGCTATCTATGACGAGGCCAGTCCTTCATCATACTTCAACTTTGATAAATTGTGTTGTAACAGGCAAGGATGAGTAGTCGTTATGAATACTAAAATCCACAGAAGAATAAAATGAACCGGAAGCAAAAGGGAAGAAGAAGAAGAAGAAGAAGAAGAAGAAGAAGAAGAAGAAGAAGAAGAAGAAGAAGAAGAAGAAGAAGAAGAAGAAGAAGAAGAAGAAGAATATTATTATTATCATTATTATCATTTTGGCCCTGGTAATATTGGAAGAAAAGAGGTGTAGGTAATAGGGAGCCTGTTAGCTCATTAGGAGCTTACCTGCTCTGGTAAACTAATTTGGTCTTCTTATCTTTACTGCTGCAAGAGGAGGAGGAGGAGGAGGAAGAGGAGGAGGGGGAGGGGGAAGTGATGGTGGTGATCATGATGGTGGAGGTGGTGGTGGTGGTGGTGGTGGTGGTGATGGTGGTGGTGGTGGTGGTGGAGGTGGGTGTAGTGTCTGGGATAACATATATAAAAGTAGTAGAAATCGAAAACAAAAACACAAAGAAAAGAAAAGAATATAATTTTCAACGCTTAAGGAAAATGAAGATGGAAGAATAGAAATAAAAAAAAACAGGATTGATAAAGAAGAGGAAAAAGAAATATGAACAAGATGAGAACAAGACAAGAAAGAAAGAAAAGAAGAAAGAAAGAAAGGGAAGAAGAAAGAATTGTAATGAGAAACAGTAAAAGAAGACAAATACAAAAGAATATATTGATAACGAGGAAAGAAATGAAAAGAAACAGTATGAAAAAAGAAGAATAATCATCATTGTAAACATTTTTATTATTCTTGTCATTAGAAGGAGAGTGAGAAGATTAAGAAGAAGAAGAAAAAAATGAGAAAGGAATAAAACACGAAAAAAAGACTCATTAAAAAGAAAAGAAACTCACCAAGGAAGAAAATAATTACAGTTCCTATAAAGAATACAAAAGAAAACACGACAAAAATAATGTGAAATATATAAATGGGGGAAAAATAGCCGTGATTTAGCGCAAACTTGCAAAACGACGGCACAGAATTAGGGAACGAACAAGGGGAAAAAGAGAAAGGTTAATTGTTTCCAGCAAATTCAATTACT
>CM035184.1:16588378-16599304 GCA_020233015.1 Callinectes sapidus
GAGAGAGAGAGAGAGAGAGTACAGATGATAAACAATGAGAGAGTAAGTCATTGAATAGAAAACCGGGAGACAGACAGACAAAGGAGTTAATTGAATGTATAGGAAGAAAGTAAAGATGTGGAGGAGAGAAGAAGAGAAAAGAGAAAGTGTCAATGGTGTGGGCGTGAGTTTGACGTATTGATAAAGGATTAAGACCCATATAATACATAGAACAGAAGCTGAGGAAAAGTAAAAAAAATAAAAAAAAATAAATAAATAAAAAAGAGAGACGTGATGGGAAAAATAGAACTAGTTAAATTCATAGTAATAAAAAAAGAGAGAGAGAGAGAGAGACGTGATGAAAAAAAAAACAGAACTAGTTGAATTCATAGTAATCAAGAAAATATGACGTAGATTTAAGAAAGGAAGATTAACACTAACCCTCTATCTACTGGGATGCATTTTTGCCGTGTGTTTTGGGTACAATTAGAAGATTATATTGACAATGCTAAGGGTCTATGGAGGTCAGAAGATTAACAGCCAGGCGTCACTAGAAGTTTTAATTAAGGGCTGTACTTGATCGACAAATAATAAAGAGAATCAATAGAAAAACATGTCTAATTAAGTGAAAGGGCGTTAAGATCCACACTATTGCATGACTGTGGTGAAGAAATATGCACAAAAAAAAAGTGACGATTTAATAATAATAATAATAGAAAAAATAATAATAATGATAATAATAATGAATAGATACAGTGAAGAAGATACCAACATTTACAAGAGGAAGGTGAAGTCAGGTGGCGGGGCTGTGGCGGGGCTGTGGTGGGGCTGTGGTGATGAAGGTGGTGTAGAGGGGGGGGTGGGGGGTGGGGGGGAGGGGGATGCTGTGGTCTCCCTCAGCAGGAAATGAAGACCATTCTGGGCGGCCGTTTCTCGCGCTCCAGGGTTCCGCGCCGCGTGATTTAGGGCTCCAAGGGCGTGTGGGGGCGTGGTGGGGGGCGGGCGGGGGCGTGTGTGGGGGTGTGGTGGGGGCGTGGTGGGGGCGGGGGTGTGGTGTGGGGGCGTGGTGGGGGAGTGGTGGGGGCGTGGTGGGGGTGTGGTGTTAGGGGGCGGGGGTGTGGTGTGGGGGCGGGGCAGCGGCTACAGACACAGGAAAAAAAAAGGTTAAATAAATAAAAGCTAAATAAATAACTGTCAGCGGTGATAAAGTTGTTAAAAGTGTCTGATGTGTTTCTATTTTTTATTTTATTTATTTATTATTTTTTTTACTTTCATTTTTATATGTGGGTTTATTACATTTTTTTCCCCTGTTTTTGAGTTACATGACGTTTTAGCTCTCTCTCTCTCTCTCTCTCTCTCTCTCTCTCTCTCTCTCTCTCTCTCTCGTCGTTCTATCTCTCCACGCCTCGCTTCCCTCCATCCATCACAAAGACTGACAGGATTGTGGCGACTGCTTCCACTCTACACTAAATTCTACTTTCGCTGTGATGGCTGTTAGAGAGAGAGAGAGAGAGAGAGAGAGAGAGAGAGAGAGAGAGAGAGAGAGAGGGAGAGGGAGAGGGAGAGGGATTTATACAGTGATCCAAGCATTCGTTTTATCTCTAGAAGCAATTTTTTTTAGGTGGTGTTTCTGTGTGTGTCTGTTGGAAATTACTCCTTTTATGGACTCGTGTTACTTTTGTGTCTGTGGTGATTGTACTGCCACTCAGCACTCAGCATACTCAGCACACCCATTAGACTTTAGTATACATGTTCATGCTGCTGTTCCTCTCTTGTTTACACGACACAGCATTTCTTTTTTACGTGTATGGAAACTAACAAATGAATGGGCTTTTTATTTTCATTGTTTTTGTTGGTCTTATCTAGTATTCTCTCTCTTATATATAAAAAATTAATGGATAAAAAGAAAACAGGAAAAATGAGGTTCTATTTCTTCATATTTCAACATCACTCAAGGCTTTTCTCATCCTTACTCGTGATATTGAGAATTAAACGTCATTTTCTGGTGTTTTTTTCTTTTTTTTCTCTCTCTATCGTTTGTGATTTATTACTTTAGGATATTTGTCGTTTTCTTGTAGCTCAGAAGTGTGCATCGTTTATCACCCAAGAGGAGGAGGAGGAGGAGGAGGAGGAGGAGGAGGAGGAGGAGGAGGAGGAGGAGGAAGGCAGCAGCAGCACACTCAATCCCTCACGCCCCATCGATCGCCCATCACTCTCTCCAACTCGCATTTCTTATCCTCTTTTCAAAATCGTCACACCCACGTCCCTTCCTCTCCCTCTCCCTCTCTCTCTCCCTCTCTCTCTCCCCTCTTCCTCTCCGTGTCCCGCTCACCGCTTTCAGTTTTCCTCACCTCTCTTTTTCTCTTTTTATCCTTATCCTCACCCTACTCTCGTTACATTCTTTATGCCCCTTTGTTGCTGTGCTTTACCATCTTTCCTTCACAAATTTTCCCGCTTGCTTTTCACTCTTCCTTCACTCTTGTCTACTCTGCGTTGCCTTGTCTAGTCTTGTCGTTTCTCAGTTTCATAGTTTTCTTGCTTTTTTTTTTACCTCTGTTATCATTCGTTTTTCTAATTCCTTATTCTTTTCCCTTTCTTTCCACCTTCTTCCAACCTCGAATTTCTCTTTCTATTATCGATGCGACCTTTATAATCTTCCCTGCCTTTCTCCGCCCTTCATCACCGCCTTACCCTTTTCTCGCCCTTCGCCGCAGCATCTGTTTATCTCCACGCCTCCTCAGCCCCATGCCGTGCCCTCGCCTCGCCCCGCTGCCGCCCCGCGAGGAACCTAAAGATTACCAACCTCACATAGAGTAATGACACACCCTCGCCTGAGATCAATCTGCGGGTGTAATCTAGCACGCAAGATACAACTCTGCTCTCACACACTCTCTCTCTCTTTCTCTCTCTCTCTTTTGGTCTCGGTCTTTCTCTCTTTCAATCGATCGGGAGTTTAGGTCAGGAGGATCGTGGAAATGCCCGCTGCTGTCTCTCTGTGTATCGATCACATCAGTAACCTTGACTTTCCTTCAATCGTTTATTAACTCTGCCGCCTGAGATGCCGTACGCTTCGGTAAAATGTTGGTGGATGTAATAAGGTTGTGATACTGCGGTGTGGGAGTTATGGAAGGGTTTGGTTTTCATGATTAGTTTGTGAGGGTTTTAGTGTGTGTGTGTGTGTGTGTGTCTTGTTTATTTCGAAGCTTTTTTTTACATGTGTTCTTGGTGGTGTAAAGTTTGTATAGTGTGTTTTTTGTAGTAAAATTACGGTGTTTTAGGGAGTGCTTTACTACTACTACTATCACCATCACTATTACTTCACCTAAAAACAACAACAAATACTACTACCACCATCACCACCACCACCACCACCACCACTACCACTGGAGCAAGGAGAAGCTTCGGAACGCGGGTCACGGGAGTGTGTGGGAATATTTTTTAGCAGGTGAGTCCCGCAAATCCGATGTGGTTTTGAGGAGAAGCAGTTGCGGGGGTAAATCTTGAGTTAGAGCTTTTATACATCGGCTTTACCTTCCCCCGGCTGTAAGGGAGCTTTACGAGGCTTTACTAGGGAGGTTATCGCCGCTTGAAAGCTTCCTGGACCAGAGAGAGAGAGAGAGTGTTGGTATGGGATGGTTGGTTGGATGGTCGGTCTTCTAGTGATGGCAGGTTTTCCACAGTAATTACTAACTCCCAACACTCTCTCTCTCTCTCTCTCTCTCTCTCTCTCTCTCTCTCTCTCTCTCTCTCTCTGACACAGTGAATGGGGGATGAGTGGCTGACCTCGTACGCTAATGAATGACCAATGCCTTATTAGGAGTGGCGGTGTAAACATGAGAAAGTAGTAGTAGTAGTAGTAGTAGTAGTAGTAGTAGTAGTAGTTCAGTCACCCTTCCATCTCAAGCCTCCCATTTTTCTCCCCATATAAAAGGCTCTCCCAGCTTCCGTCATTCCTCCCATGCTAATTCTTCTTCATTCATCTCCTGTCAGTCTTTCAGTCTTTCATTTTTTTGCCATTTTCCCATCCATCTTTCCCTTTCCGTCACTCACTCTCCGTTATTCATTGGTTGTCATTCCTCTCCCCCATCTATTCTTCCCTTTCTTTGTTAGTATATCCTTTCTCCCACCTGTCAATTAATTACTATTCGTCTATCCTTTATCATTATTCCATTTTTCTTTTTCACTCTAACAACTATTCATTCCTATGTATATTCAACTCCCTCATCACTTCACCGCTATCACTCATCACCACACACCGCTTCCTCAGTCTCTATCTCTCTCGATCTTACTCTTTTCCATCCATTCCCATTCCAAGCCTCCCCATTCCCATTCCAGACTCCCCCATTCCCACCCACCTGTAGCTAGTAGCAGTTTCCTCCCAAGCAATCTCGCCCCACTCCTCTCTGTGCGTTCTAAGACACCTGAGTTAAGGGAATTACCCGGGAAAGAAGTGGAAAAAAGAAGGGGCG
Organism: Callinectes sapidus; assembly: GCA_020233015.1. Classification (NCBI taxonomy): domain Eukaryota; kingdom Metazoa; phylum Arthropoda; class Malacostraca; order Decapoda; family Portunidae; genus Callinectes; species Callinectes sapidus. The sequence goes on from CM035184.1 coordinate 16,592,827, forward strand.
GAAAAAGTTAAAACGAAGGAGGAGGAGGAGGAGGAGGAGGAAGAGGAAGAGGAGGAGGAGGAGGAGGAGGAGGAGGAGGTTGAATTGAAAGAAGTACTTGAGCGTTTAGTCTGAGGAAAAACGGTGAAAGGAAGGTAATAAAATTCTTGGCACTTCTGCGTGTAAGAGAGAGAGAGAGAGAGAGAGAGAGAGAGAGAGAGAGAGAATGAATGAGTGTGACTTGGGAAATCTAGCCAGCCACCCAGAGAGAGAGAGAGAGAGAGAGAGAGAGAGAGTTTACCCCAGTGAGGTTTGCCCTGCATATTCCTGCCCTGAAGCACCGCCACGAATGGACTTTCACCTTCACACTCGCGCCAGAGAGAGAGAGAGAGAGAGAGAGAGAGAGAGGGAGAGGGAGAGGGAGAGGGAGAGAGCTATGAATGGATTGTCGCCTAAGAGAACTAGCAAGGCATTCAGAGAGAGAGAGAGAGAGAGAGAGAGAGAGAGGGGGAGAGAGATTATCAGGTATTGCAAGCGCTCTCTCACCTTGCTGTACCTTCTATGTCTCTACAACACACCAGGCACACACTTGAAAGACTAAACATGACGCGATGAAAGCAAACATGACGTATCCCATCTATTTACACTCCCTCTCATAACACACCTGGGCTCACCTTGCCGCCCCTTCTACGTCTCTAACACACCTGGTTCACTGGACACCCGAATGTGGAATGAAGGTGACGCATTCCCTGGTATTATGATTAGTATTATGGTCTGGTGTTTGTTATTGGTGTAGAATATTTATGGTTTGTTGTCTCTTAACTATATTTTGTTTTGTTTTTTAGTGGGTGTTTAAACGGGGTGGGACAGAGTTTTTTTATATTTATTTTATTTTTATTTATTTTATTTTTTATTTAAAGGCGATAAGAGAAGATTAGTTGGTAGAGTAAATTGGTTGCAAACGTGAATAAATATTTAGCGTCTGCACCCGTAAATGTGTAAAAGTGTTATTGCCACTAATTTGAACAGACTGCAGTGAAAGTTATTGGTGTTTTTAACCGTGTTTTCGTGACCAGTGATAGTCTAACAAGAATCATCCATCATTAACTGCAAAAAAAACAACCCATAAAAACCTGACTGATAATCTCTTCACCTTAAAAAAACAACCATAACGATAAACAAACATACAAACTACAAATATGAACCCAGAAACTTGATAACATTCTTGACTTCCCTTCATTACTCAATAGAATATACATTACCGTACAAAAGACAGTCCCGGAGCGAGGCCAGAGAGAGACATATAGACAGATGGGCTGCGCGGTATTTATGAATGGAGCTTTCGTCTTTCATAGAGGAGTGAAAGGGATCGTTGGAAGGGTGAATGCGTCAGCCGCTCTCCATTATGCATCGAGTGGCCAGCCGTATATAGGAGGAGTGGTCTTGGTCAGCATTACTAGAGCGACACACAGCCAGTCGCCATTGAAGGGGTGATACATTTGGTTCCCCACTGATGTTTACCTGTTACCTGGGTACTAATGAGAGAGAGAGAGAGAGAGGGACTGAGAGGATACCTGATACTGTACACTATTTTTCTATGGTACTTAAATTGATGCGTCTACAACCACTGGCTTTATAAAACAACGTTCCCATCAGCTATCAGTGCCCAATCCACCCTGACCCCACCAGCTGTCACTGCCCTCACCCTACCTGACCTGGCCTGTTTAACCTCGATGACTCAAACCTCACCGAAATCTACTTTTTATTCTTTTTTACTACTACTGCTACTACTACTACTACTACTACTACTACTACTACTACTACTACTACTACTACTATCTCGACCACTTTTTTATCTCAAGTCTACCCATATGATTTCTCTCGTTCCTCCTCCTCCTTCTCCTCCTCCTCCTCCTCCTCCTCCTCCTCCTCCTCCTCCTCCTCCTCCTCCTCGGGTTACGTAGCAGGTGTAGCAAGAAATTTATCCCAAACTATTGGAGATTGAGGTGAACAAAAGTTTGGATTTTACTCACAAAAATTATATACTCAACAGAAGATACACGACCCTCTCTCTCTCTCTCTCTCTCTCTCTCTCTCTCTCTCTCTCTCTCTCTCTCTCTCTCTCTCTCTCTCTCTCCCTGTTCATTCTTCCATGTCCCTTGTCCTTATTTCTCTCCTTCCTTCCATTCGCATTCTCTTCTCCATTCCTTCCTCCCTGCTCTTCTTTCTTTCCCGTGCAATCTTGATCCCTCTGTCTTCCCTGTTCCCTTTTATTCTTCACTTCCAGCCCTACTCTTTTCCCTCTTTGCTGTATGTCCGTTCCTTTCCACACATTCCTTCCACTTCCACTGTGCTTGTTCGTCTTCCTTCCCTCCTTCCAGCGCCTCCTTTGCTCCTCCAGGTCCTCCTTCAGCTAGTCCCGCCCTTGCCCGTGCCCCGTCAGGCTTACACAGATGGGACACGGGGATAAAGTGGCAAAGATATGCGTTTAGGCGTTGCAACACAGCTATACGACGTGACACGGATTGCGAGAAGGCATGAGTGAGGCGATTTTTCTTACCCCCTTCCTTCGTGTTTTGTCTCGTGTTGTCCTTTCTTCTCTATCTCTTGTGTTGTGTCTTTTGTTTCCGTTTTTGTGTTTATGTGTTTTTTTTTTTTGTGTGTGTTGTGTTGTGTTTCTCTGATCTTTTGCTTCCTGTGTTCTCTCTCTCTCTCTCTCTCTCTCTCTCTCTCTCTCTCTCTCTCTCTCTCTCTCTTGTGGCTTTGAGTGCTTTTCTCGTAATGCATATATTAAGGTTGACTTTCCTGGCTTTTATCTAGGCACTATGAATCTTCATGAAACTCTGTACATATAACATTGAATAATATTGATAGACTGTGATGTAAATGAAAACCATCTATAGTAGATACGTATTTTTATTATGACACCTAAGTTAGTAATGACCTAAACTAATACTTTTGGGGTAGGGAGGGTATATAGTATAATTAAGATGATGGTATAAATGTGATTGATTTGACAACATAAAAGTTAATGTGATAATGCTATAAGTGTTTTATATTATGTTGACATAGTGAATGCGATAATAGAATTGAAAATAAATAATGGATGTATATATGTCATGAAGATATAAATGGTATTGGGGTGAGCATAAATATAATATCATAGACACGGATGTAATGCGCATTAGTGATGTGTTTAAAGGAAATTATAACATTTAGGTACACGTAAAAGTGTTAAATACTCACTGATTTATTAGTGATCAGCTTTGTTGGATGTAAATTCACTCATTATTTTCAGAAGAGTTGGCTCCTCATTCGTTAAAATTACTAAAAACAATTTTCTCTTCATTCGAGTGTCTTTCTTATTATCTATTTTTAAGAGAAAAATGTGGTCCTTATTTACGTAGTTCTCATTTTTGAACTCGCTCATTTTTGCGGCAGATCTCTAAGTGTAAAAACGACAGAGAATTGCGAACCAGATTTGTCCAGTATGAGTTCTTGTGGTGAGTCACTAGTCCACAAAGTAATGGTTGGATATATTCACGACAAAAAATTGTACCACTGGGAGCCGTGTTACTAACTAGAAATATGCATGTTCTCGTATGTATCTCGTCCTGCAAGTTTCTACCGTGTGTGTGTGTGTGTGTGTGTGTGTCCTGTTCTCACTCGAGGGTTTCTCTCGCACAATATCTTCCGAGCTTCCTTGTTTTCCTGGTCTTATTCATATTTCTAGTTTTATGAAGACATTCCTGTCGTTATGTCTTTGCTTAAGAGACTCTTCATATTGCGGACTTTGTGAGTATGTTGCATGCATGGTGCCTCCATTATTTGAGCATGCTAGGTGATATAGAGAGGGAGTGTCATTTGATCTGTGTGTGTGTGAGTGTGTGTGTGTGTGTGTGTGTGTGTGTGTGTGTGTGTGTGTGTGTGTGTGTGTGTGTGTGTGCGTGTGCGTGACGTCTCTATTATCTTTTTCTTTGATGTGTGGCGTTCCTGCGTGGCGTTAATTTAGAGTAAGCAATAGCAGAGTTTTTCCTATTAATTAATCGGGGTGCTCTCTCAAGGGAGTTCATTATTCCCAAGAAAAATTCATTATTGGGGTCTCATTAATGCTCCCAGAGTTCATTCACTACCAGCAGGAATCGTACATCAGGGTCAGAATAATGCCCGGAATTCCTGCACGCTAGTCATGTAGAAAAGACAAGAAAGAAAGTTGGGAGGAAGGAGGTGCAAAATTCTAAAGTATGATCATATGTGTTGGAATTAAACGTACTGCGTGTATGTAGTTTCGGGGAAGGTCCTCCGCCTCAAGTGTGCAAATTACTGAGCTTCAGGAACAAAAATGACACCAATTATTTTTACCTCGACGACCCCATTATCGTTGTATATTTCCTGTTTTTTCCACGTTCATTTACTTGTTTCCCTCACCTCGATCTCAGTATCTTTGTAGTTCTTCTTCTTCTTCTTCTTCTTCTTCTTCTTCTTCTTCTTCTTCTTCTTCTTCTTCTTCTTCTTCTTTTGCCACAGCCTTCCCACCTACCATGATTTCTTCCTCTTTCTTTTCTTTCTTTTGTTATCTTTCTTTCTTCCATCGCTGTTTCCATCTCGTCCTTTATCACTTCTTTCCTATTATTGTCATGTTTTCTCTATTTCCCTCCTCTTCGTTCGTTTCTTCATACTTTGCTTCTTACTCTTTTTTCCCTCGATTTATTTTCTTATGGTCTCCTTCTGTCGTTGCCTCCTTATTTCTGTGCTACTCCTTCTCTTTTTTCTCCATTTATTTTAATTCTAATCAGTTTGTCTTTTTCAACATTTCTTCCATGAGCAAGAATTCATTATTTTCGTTGTAGTTTCTCTTTTCCGTTTGATCTTCTCATTTCTTTCTTCCTCCTCTACTTCCCCGTCTTCTTCCGCGTCTTTCTCCTCTTGCTCTTCCTCATTTATCATCATTTGTTTCTCATTCTGCCCTTTCCTTTCTCAATTTTCTTCCTCCTCCTCCTTCTTTTTCTTTCACTTTCCTCCACGTTCTCTCTTCCTTTTTCTCATCTTGCACTTTCCTTCTCATTTCTTCCCCCTTTATTCCTCTCATATCCTTCCTATCTCTTCGGCATTTCTTCGACTTCCATCTCGCTTCCTATTCCTCCTCCTCCTCCATGTCCTCATTTCCCTTCGCATTCTTCGCCCAACACCACTACTACTTCCTCCTCCTCCTCCTCTTCCTCCTCCTCCTCCTCCTCCTCCTCCTCCTCCTCCTCCTCCTCTTCCCCCTAAGTGTTTTCCAGTGCCTCCATTGCCCACGCTTAGGAAATTGGGAGAGGGAAAGCGGTGTCCGAATGTACGAATTTTGGATAACACCGTTTTGTGGGAGAGGATGAGTTTGCTGATGCTGCTGCTGTTGAGAGAGAGAGAGAGAGAGAGAGAGAGAGAGAGAGAGAGAGAGAGAGAGAGAGAGAGAGAGAGAGAGAGAGAGAGAGAAGGGAGGGAATAGAGAAGACGTTAAGGGAGAGCGCCATCCAATGAAAATTTCTCTTACTTTTCTATCTTCAATACTTTTTCATTTGGTTGTACTCTTTCCTCCTCCTCCTCCTCCTCCTCCTCCTCCTCCTCCTCCTCCTCCTCCTCCTCCTCCTCCTCCTATTCTTCTTCTCTCTCCTTTTGTTTCTCCTCTTTCTTGATTTTTCTTCGTGACATCTTTCTTCTCTTTGACATTTTTTTTCTGTTCCTCCTCCTCATTCTCTTCCTTCATTTTGTGCATATCCTTTTCGCGTTCCTCCATTTCCCTCACCTTCCTCTTTCTCCCATTTTCTCTTTCCTTTACTTTATTTCAATTTCCTTCAACCTCCTCCTCTTTTGTTCACTCTTTCCTCTTCTTCCTCTATCGTAGAAGTAGAAAATTATTTGCATATACGATACACACAATCATCATTATCATTACCTCTACCAACGCCACTACCATTACCATCACCATCACCACCACCATTACCACCACCACCACCACCACCACCACCACCACCACCATCATTATTATCCACGCAATGTTTACTTTTTTTAGGTCCCAACCAGAAATAATACTGGTTTGATGCCACGCACGTTCCTCCGTCCTTACGTAGTGGGTGGTTTGTGGTGATTGTGGTTGTAGTGGAGGTGGTGGTGGTGGTGGTGGTAGAGTTGGTGGTGGTGGAGTCGATCATGTTACAGAAAGTCTTTTTTTTTTTTTTTTTTTTTACGCCTCTCAACGGTGTAATGTGATGACGCTCCCTCCCTCTCTCCCTCTCCCCTCACTTTCCTTTCTCACGTTTCATTTTGTCCTTTTCTTCCTCTTGACACTTTTTTTTTTTACAATCTCTTTTTTTTCTTTACCTTTCTTTTACCTCTCACCTTCTCTCTCTCGGTATTATTTGATTTTTTCTTTACCTTCTCCTTTTCCCTCACTCTTTCTCTATTTTTTTCTCGTTTGGTCTTAACTTTTTTTACCTCTTGTTTTATTCTCTCTCTCTCT
>CM035184.1:16622287-16636809 GCA_020233015.1 Callinectes sapidus
GTGACAATGGAATAGTGGTTGTGTGAATACAAATATTATGAGAAGCAGCATATGGAACCTCTAATCCTTTCTTGATCGGTGGTGAGGTGAAAATTGAGGCGTCTCGTCTCTGAAAAGAAAGAAATAAGTCAAGAAAATACTGAATTAATCGACGTGTGGTATTAGTGACAAGGACAATCAGTGCTCGTGTCCTCAATCCATACTTTTCAGGAGTGTCGTAGTTAAACATACGAATAAGTCGAGTATATCACCAACTCTATGAAGTTAGAAAGGAAGGAACTTAAAAAAGACAACAAGGGCCTTCCAAGTTTTTTTTCCCCCTTAATGAGACTTCTGTGTTCACTTTAAAGTACAGAAGCAACTGTTCCTTTTTTTTGTGGTAATAGAGTTCACATTACTTCCACTTTTCATTCTTGTAAAGTGAGTGCATTCCATAGTTTTTATTTCATTTTTTTTATCATCATTATTATTTTAGGATAAGGAAAAAGCAACTCCCCACCCTTACACCCGAAAGACAAAACAAAACAACAACAACAACAACAACAAAACTGGTGAAGATAAAAGACCCCCAAAAGAGAATTGTCAGGCGTATCAGAATTCCGAGAAATATCTTGAACTCTCCCTTCATAATAATCGAAAAATAGAAAGCCAGACTTCGAAATATTGAAGTGAAGAAATGTGTTAAACGAAAAAAGAAAGTAAAAGAGAAATGGACAGTATTTATAGAGACGATCCTGGGTATTGGTGGAGGAGTTCATGGCAATGGGAAGATAACTGTTGTGGAGGAAAAATTGTGCAGTACTGTAAATGGTGTAATCAAGAAGAAAGAGGCAATTAAGGCAATGCGTGCAGGAGAGAGAGATGAGAGAGAGAGAGAGAGAGAGAGAGAGAGAGAGAGAGAGAGAGAGAGAGAGAGAGAGAGAGAGAGAGAGAGAGAGAGAGATGGGGAGAGAAAGTGAGTGAGGGAGGGAAACAGGGAGTGGTGGAGAAGAGGGAGTGAGGGAGGGAGGGAAAGATGGAGTGAGGGAGGGAGGGAAAAGGAAGAAGGAGAAGAAGAAAAGAGAATAGAAGAGAAAGGGAGAGACGAAAGAGTAAAGAGTCACACAAGAAAATAAATACAGAAAATAAAAAAATAAATAAAAAGAACGAGAAAAATTAAAAAAGGAAAATAACACTGATATTCACAATTTATACTAGTACTTTCCACCTAATTCTGGAAAATCCCACAATGTAAATTTGATTAGAACACCTCAAGAGTACATGCATGAAATAGGAAAGTACACGAGACAAGGTTTAATAAGAGACACCGTTCTGAGTTTTAATGCAAGGAAGTGAGAGTAAAGAGAGAGGCTGTGTCGTGTTAGGTGCCTCTCTTTTACAGCTAATGGACGTGCTGCAAGCCCTTGTCCTCACTAATGGCATGGGAGGGGAACACTACGCTGGAAAATGTATACCCAGAATGAGGAGAATGAACCGTATTTTGGCTGAGAGAGGACAGCGTGAGGGCCGGAAGCTCCAGGGCGTGTCGTGAGGTGAGGCTGATAAGAGAGTGTGGGGAAGGTTTAGGCATATTGACTCGTGATTAGGTATGTGTCTGTGTATGATGAGGATTGGAGGTAATGAGGTTTTGTGGCTTATTTAAAAAGTTCCCACGGGTTCATAAAGTGGGTTCTGTGACTGATTGGTCTTATATTAGTGTTCAAATTAAGTGGAACGTAATTAATCATAGCTGAAGGGACTTGATTTGCTCTTAAACGTATATATTCCACTATTTTACCTGGTTGGTATTTACGATACCCGGAAAAAAATCATTCTAGGATTGATTTTACCCATAAGTTTTCTATTTTAATTGTTTTATCTCTTTAACTGACCCATTATATTATAAATGGTCTGTTGATGTACACTGAAACACTACCATCCCTGTTTTTTCTTCTTTTTTTCTTTATCTTCTAACACAAATTAACACTTTATACAATAGGATGATTATAGTGAATGTACTTCAAGGTATTCTTTATATTACTCTCTTTAATGAATACCTCAGGGGAAGCCTTATTTCACAGGCTTACCTTTCCTTGAGTCCCTTGACGTAAAAAAAAGCGTCTCGTATTCAGCATCAGGGTGAATGCTAAGTTAAATCAATTTCCTCTCCACCTTCCTTGTTTGTCGGCAGAGTGTATATGGTTTTATATTCTATTTCTCCAGGACGTCAAACAGAGTCCCTATATTCTGTTTGCTTACGACACATACGTGAACGTTGAAACATTTTATATTGAAGATTCTCTCTCTCTCTCTCTCTCTCTCTCTCTCTCTCTCTCTCTCTCTCTCTCTCTCTCTCTCTCTCTCTCTCTCTCTCTCTCTCTCTGCCACACGCCCAAGAGAGAGAGAGAGAGAGAGAGAGAGAGAGAGAGAGAGAGAGAGAGAGAGAGAGAGAGAGAGACCCCAATAGAAGCATGCGTTGGACGTTCTCAGTGAGTCAACAACGCGAGTCACGTTTTTTGGGATAATTGGGTAAACTGCTTGTCTTTTTATCGCAGTTTTCATCTGTTGACGGAAGAGTTTTTTTTCTTTTTCTTTACTTTTTTTTTACCTAATTCACTTTGTCTTAGTTGTCTCTGGAAAAGGAATATCCCTTCACTCTCCCATTTTTATTCTAGGAGTGTCACGATCGCGTTCTAAATTTGTCTGACTCGGTTACGTTACTGATAACTTAATTGACTAGTTTGATATTCGACTCCTGTAAAACAGCTTAAGGAATTATGAATCTCTTATTAGTTTATATTGAAGCACCAAGAGAATTCATATGTAGGCCATATTTAGGGACATGAATTCTGAAACTGTTAAAAGGTACAGAAGGCAATATTTATGTCACTCTGTAAGGAGTATAACAGCTCATTGTGTCCGAGAGGAAGCTTGAATAAGTTATCACCTCAGTGTGAACTTAAAAGGCCGAGAGAAGTTACTGAAAGGATTTACTCGCTCCACTTTTTCTCCCTCTTTTTCCTTCTTTTTCTATTTTATTTTTTTATGGTCTCATGTTATATTTAACATCACACACACACACACACACACACACACACACACACACACACACACACACACACACACACACACACACACACACACACACAAGGGAAGAGGGTGCCAGCCAGCGGTGGCCCAGCTAGACAAACAGATAGACTGCCACCGAAAGTTTTCCTATATTTTCGTCTCTTGAGGCATGGAAATCGCTCGAAGTGTTCAGGATTCAGCCAAAGAGAAACAATATTGCAAGAATGATTCTTAGACACCAAAGCTTTCTTGACGGCCTGTCCTGCTCAAAGCGTTCTCGTGCCTGACTCTCAACGCGGACGGAATGTAGAGATAAGGATATTATTGAAATGTGTGGTTGTAAACATGATTCCAGCGTGTTTGTGGGAAAGACATTGATGTTTGGAAATAGAATATGATAGAATTGAAGGACGTAAGGATAATGGTGAGATGTTGTTGAAATAGGTAAGAGAAGAGAAAATAGTTTGATTTGCAGTGTGTCAATTTTCTGGTTGTAGGGGGGGAGGATTATAAGTGAGTATGCATTTGTTTATCATGTCTAGGGCATTATTTCCCTGTAATTGCACATTGAACGCACACACACCCACACCCACCCACACACACACACACACACACACACACACACACACACACACACACACACACACACACACACACCACTCGTTCATTATAACAGCAAAGTAACTCGCCCTCCTATCTTCTAGAGCTAATATTCATACCCAGCTCTTGCTCCGAAACGTTTACTTAGATGAGGGAGCCATTCCTGTTCTGCAGCAGGAATAAAGTGAATGTAGTGTGTGAAACTCCTTAGCCTTACCCATATATTAACTATTATGAGCTACAAACTGGCAGGGAGGGTGAAGCTTAGGATCACGAGTCCAACATGTGATCCTGAAGACCTTGGACGGATAAAAAACGCCAAGAACCACATGTAACGTACATCTGGTGCAGAGGAATGCGTGGACTGTAAGCACGCTATGGAAGAAAGTTTGGGTTGGTGCCGGGAAGGTCGAAGAAGCGTGCGGTGGAGTGTGGAGGGCTCCCTTTCCTCCCTTCGCCGCCGCCTCCACCTCCACCTTAGTCCCCGCCGGGAATCCAATTAAGCTAAATCGACTCATTCTCCTCTGAGTTAGCTTCGACTTCGAACTCTGTCCCGGAAAAGTTAGCAGCCATTCCCTGTCCTTGTGGGGCACGCTGGCTACCAAAATCGTGCTCTTAACAGATTTCCCTTCCTTTAATTCCCAACTGTTATTTACGAAGGAGAAAATGACGAAGTTTCAAGTAAGATTATATTTAGATAGCTTGGGGTACTATTCATTTGCTTCTTTTAACTTTTTAATGATTTTTTTCGTGTCCTTTAGAGATTTCCTTGCTTTCATACCCAAATATTGTGTAAGGAGATACTCGTAAAGTTTAGGAAAATACAATTCCCTGTGGACAACTTGCTATCTTATTTGTGTGTTTTTTAATCGCTATCCTATTTGTATGTCTCCTTTTTTGTAACTGGTATTTTTTGTTTTCATTTTCCTGGTATTTGTCGCATTTTATTTGCTCACTCTTCGTTAACCCAATTAGAATGTTTGTGTTCCATCCGTGTGTTTGTTTGTCTTTTGCTTGTTGAATTGTTTGTTTGTTAGTTTTAGTCTGGGAAAGGTCGGTACGAGTAGCAAGGGAAAGTTATGTGTACGATGTAGTTAAGAGACAATCACTTTTATTTTCCTTTGATGGTGAAGTCTCTCTCTCTCTCTCTCTCTCTCTCTCTCTCTCTCTCTCTCTCTCTCTCTCTCTCTCTCTCTGCCGAATATTCATAAATCTGAACTTTTGTGGATCTTCTTCGTACCCCATTTACTTCTTATTTCGCTTCATCAATACCTGTTGCCCTACAAAAAAATTTTCATGGAATTCCTTTGTTCAATAACTGTTTTTTTTTTCTTTTGCTTCAATATTCTTTTATTTATTTATTTTTTTTTACCTGGGAAGTGCGAATTTTTGTTTCCTCTATTATATTTACCTTGACAAATTCTTTTACTAGACTTTTATTAAATAAGGGAACGTCATTTTTTTTCTCTCTTCGCGTGTGTCTATGAATCTCTCTCTCTCTCTCTCTCTCTCTCTCTCTCTCTCTCTCTCTCTCTCTCTCTCTCTCTCTCTCTCTCTCTCTCTCTCTCTCTCTCTCTCTCTCTCTCTCTCCTCGAGTAGGGAATGAATGAGTGCCCTTGCCTGACAAAATATCTAATTGCTTCACGAGGGGGAATTTAACGTGGTCAGCCTTCATCAACATTTGGGAATTCAATATAGCGCGGTAAATGAAGGCAAGCAGGAGATGAATGCTTGGTGGTTAGTTTCTAGAATCCAGCCAGGAGGAAGAGGAGGAATTAGTGGTGGTGGTGGTAGTGGTGGTGGTGGTGGGTGGTGGTGGTGGTGGAAGATAAAAGGAGACGGAAGAGAAATAAAAAAAAAAGAGAAAGAACAGGATAAAGAGGAAGAGCTGGAGAAGCAAGAAAAAAAGGGCAAAAAAAGTAGGAGAACGAGTAGGAGGAAGAGGAGGAGGAGAAAGAGGATGAAAAGGAGGGGAAGGAGGAGGAGAAGGAGAGCTTTTCAGGATAAAAAGTAAAGGTTTTGAGAAGAGGACGAGGATGATGAGTACGAGGAAGAGAAGTAGGAGGAAGAGGAGTAGGAGGAGGAATGTGGATTGTTTTCTAGGGTAGTTATGGTTTAAAGAAATGTGAAGGAAAAATACCAACTCATTCTCACAAGTCGAGTAGTTTTATGCGCTCTGTTCCACAATGTTTCAAACTTTTCCTTCAATTCTTCGTGCTCTACCCTGCTTATGATCCGCCCGTCATTTTTTTCGTTCGTAGTCTGTCAGTTGAGTATTGGACTTGCAGTAAATGAGACGCCGATCACACTGGAAATGAGCGTGACATATAGGAGGAATATTCGCCATGACATGTTTGCCGTAGCGAGGCGTCCAATGAGTATAAGGTAGTGTGTATTTTTTTTCCTTCTTCTTTTATAGAGAAGAGGGGGGTAAGCTGGGCAAGGATAACACAAGTAGAAAATAAAGAATCTGCGAATACTTTTTTCCCTTATTTCCCTCTCCTACCCATGTCCAAAAAAATCTCCTTACTGAGTCAAGTGTCACCATTTTCTTTTCCCCCTTTTTTAAGAGATTTAGTAAAGAATCTGATGCTCTTTAAATCACGGCTGAAGTTGAGTAATGCACACCATTCATCGCTGCGGAATTTTCATCGACTGCTGGATGAAAGCGAATATTGCATGTGGTATTAAGTCTGTCCTTTTCTGCTCATACGGATATTAACCTCCTGCAGCGCAAAAACACAATCAAATCAACCAGTAACATATTCTTCGTATTTCAATCCGTTATCCATATTTTTCAACGTCATTTGGTGGAAAGATTTTATTTCTCCGAGTGCGGAAATCATTTTTTTGTTCGTGACTCCAATGTAACTAAGATTTAAAGTTTTAATCACCAAAAAGTGAGGAAAGGGTCTCTTAGCAAACTCATTCAGTCAGCAGTGAGGCGCTCAGTGGAAGACCGATCACGCGCCATGACAAAGAGAGAAGGAGGAAGCAGAAGAGGCTGGATTATATAGTATATACAGATGAAAATGTTTGGTAGTAAGAGTGGCGTCTTGAACACTGCATTATGGCAAGAGCAAGACAGTTCATGTTTGTTGAGAAGGCAAGGCTACGAAGGAAACAGGATCAAGATTGAAAGAAGCAAAGGGAAAAACAAGGAAGCAGAACAAAGTTAGAGAGGAAGGACTGCAGAGGTAGAAGGAAACAATGAGGACAAGAAGATGGACAAAAGCTCAGCGTAGAATGCGTGGTGGAGGAAGAAAGGCGAGGGAGGAAGGTCTCTGAAAGGAACAGGGACAGGACACTTTATGATGCCAATACTCACTGGTAATAAAATCAAGCCTGCATTCCTTACGTATCGTGCTGCAGGATGTCGCCAGCTGCGGCGACACCTAGTTAAAGGCAGACCAGGAATGGGAGAAGTGGAAACAGAAAACGGAAGAAGGATAAGAGTCGACAATAACAAGGAAAGCGTGGGCGAAGATCATACCAAGAGCAAGAACAGAGACAAACAAAAGATAATTGAAGGGAATGGAGAAGAGGAGGAGGAGGGGGCGGAAGAAGAAAGAGAAGAAGAAGAAGAAGAAGAAGAAGAAGAAGAAGAAGAAGAAGAAGAAGAAGAAGAAGAAGAAGAAGAAGAAGAAGAAGAAGAAGAAGAAAAGAAAGAAAAAGAAAGGGAAGGAAGGAGGGAAGGAGGGAGAAAGTCTGCTGGCTAAGTCCACAACAACACTTCAACAAGTCTTTTGATCGTTTAGACTTAGACTATTTTACAACCCGAAGGCCTGAACCATCAACCCCCCCACCCCCAACACACACACACACACACACACACACCCTCCTTTCCTCCTTCCCTCCTCTCTCCATCCCTCTGCATCTCTCTTATCTGATGAAAGCTTTGCCTGACGTGAAATGGCTCGGCAAGATTTCACAGAGTCCCGTTATCAGAGGAAAGCGGTCATTAGAGAGGGCGGCAGGAAGCTTCTCGGAGCCAGGAGAGCTGCGTGGCTGGCGGGAGAGACTGGTTGAAGGTGACGAGAGGTTACGGCGGCGGGGTGGTGTCGTGTGATTAGGTGTATTGGTTATAATGTTTCTTTCCTTCTTTAGTTGTTATTGGTGTTTGTGTTGTTGTATTTGGTGTGTTTTCTTCTCTTTTATTTCTTCTTCTATTTCTTGTTCATTGACTACTTGGTGTGTTTATGTGAATTTTATTATTTTATTTTGTTATTAATGTGATCTTTATTGTATTATAGCTTGTCGTTGCTGTTGTTGTTGTTCTCTGGTCTTGTTTTTTGTTCTTGTTCTTGTTCTTCTTGGTCTTCTCCTTTTAACTACTCCTCATTCTCCTCCTCTTTCCCTTGGATTTCTTCCCATTAAGCTCTTGCTATATGAAACTACAAATAGCAAGCAAGTACTTGGGTCCGTAAAAGATTCACACATTTTGGAATTGGCCTAGAAATGATACAGAATGAAAATATTAGTTATGAGTGGATATTTATTCTTTTTCATTAACCTTATTTTTTTGTTCCTGTATGTGTGGTTGAATATACAGAAGGAATAGCTAGAATGAGAGAGTACCGCTGCTGAAACTCAAAATGTGTATGTTTGTCCTTTGAAAGTTTGCATTTGCTCTTAATTACACGATGAAAGGAATGAGGGTACGTGTTGCTGAGGGTTACGAGATTTTTTTCCTTTTCCTTCCTTTCATATCGAGGAGAAGCACTTGTTGCAAAAAAGCTGTTTATGTACCACAGATCATTTTGCTAAAAGGAAAAAAAGGAGAAAAAAGGATTGCTACTGAACACTGATGGCCTCTGTGGTTTTATATTCCTCCTCCTCCTCCTCCTCCTCCTCCTCCTCCTCCTCCTCCTCCTCCTCCTCCTCCTCCTCCTCCTCCTCCTCCTTTGCATTCAACTCCTCTCCCATTTTCTTTTCAAGAGACATTCCTATGCAATTGCTTATCTTTTCTCTATATAATTTTTGGTTCTTCCTTGCGACAGATAAGAATTTTTAAGTACTTTTTTCTTACAATTTTTACACGAATTCCTGCAACCTTCAACGCGGGACGTCTCAAGCACCAGCAATTTGTATGTCTCTTTCTGCATCCTTCTTACTTTTACCCTTTTGATATTTCGACCTTGAGCTTGCTTGCAGTCTCTCTCTCTCTCTCTCTCTCTCTCTCTCTCTCTCTCTCTCTCTCTCTCTCTCTCTCTCTCTCTCTCTCTCTCTCTCGCTCGCTCGCTCGCTCTCGCTCTCCATGGCTTATCTTCTCTCTCTTTTGTTCCGTCACTATCCTCTCCAGTTTCTCCTTTTCCATCCTCCTCGTCTTCCTCCTTTCTTTTCTTATCCTTCCTCTCATCGCCTTTGTCTTTATCGCTCACCATTCTCCTCACTCACCCTCCTCATCCACTGGTCAGTCTCTAGTTTTATAAGGTGGATATTTGAACCAAAGCTGCCATCATCTTCACCACCACCACCACCACTGCCACTGCCACTGTCATTGCCACCACCACTTCAAAAAGCTACACTTTAGGTTTAAAATTTTATCAAACGAAGTCTTCACATTTTTTTTTTTTTACTCTCAGGCAATTCCATTCACACAACTGGGGGAAAAAAATAATGAGAGCGCTGGGGTCCAATCTACTTTCGGAATAAAAAACAAAAAAAACTTATGGGACGAAAAATTATACCGCCACCAGAACTGAAAATAGAAAAAAAAATGACAGAGAACGAAAAATCATATGAAAGTTTGCATATATTGAGGTTCCTTTGAGATTTCTTGTTTATAGTGGGGGTCTGTAAAATTACCAATTCGTCTTATCTGTTGTGACGTAAAGAAATGCTAATGTGTCAAGTTGGGATCCCCGGTACGTCTCTCTCTCTCTCTCTCTCTCTCTCTCTCTCTCTCTCTCTCTCTCTCTCTCTCTCTCTCTCTCTCTCTCTCTCTCTCTCTCTCTCTCTCACACTTATAGGTATAATTTCCTTACTTGTCATCGAAGTTAATTGCTCGAAGGTAAATCATTTAGTGTGTAATGTTCGTGGGAAATATTTACAATGATTAGTCAGAGTTTCCTATCATGACGTTGTAGATTTGTATTGGAAATGGTACCGAAAGTAGAGTGCCAGAGTAGATAATAATTGATGGAAGCACTTTGTATTGAACGTGCCTACATATTTTAATGTGGAAATGGTGCAAAAAAGAAAAAAATAAAGAATGATTACTGAAACCGATAGCAAACTTTTGACATAGGCTTTCATTTCAAGTTGAAGATTTCGATTCATATTAAAGGTTAAGACTACAGTAAGCCGAAGGATTAATGTAAAAAAAAGAAGAAGCATAGAACATAATATAGAATAAAGATAAAATGATAATGATCAAGAATAGACTAGAGAAACGAACAAAGCGTCGTCAGAAACTACTGATGAACATGAGTCGGAGGTAAAGAATTGGAAGAAAGATATGGAAGAAGAGAATGTATAAAGCGATTGGGGAAAGGGAAGAGGAATCAAGGATTGAAAGATTGATGGAATGTTGAATAAAAGATGAAGTACGATTCTGAAACATAAGAATTGGTGGGGAGCATATATATATATATATATATGTGTGTGTGTGTGTGTGTGTGTGTGTGTGTGTAACCACATTAAAGCACCATTCAAACTCTTGTATTCGCATAGTAGCAGGCTTAACTAATTTTAACCACGGCATCCAATGGGACCATTTCTGAAAGAGGCATAAGTAGAGCAGCGGGGGACGGCCATTAGTGGGGTTGCGGGACCGGATGGGAGACTTTTCTATTGGAACGCCTCTAAATGACTCCCAGGATGCGTGGATAAGAGCGGAGTGCGGTGAATCCTGGCAGGGAGCGCAGCATTGGTGAGCCGGAGTGGATTGAGTATGCTGGTACACCTTCAATACCGGGTCACACACAATTTGAGCACGAGTTTTGAGTGTAATTAGACGCTTTTAATGACATTGGAGTGCTTAGATGTAATCTAATGTTTAATGTTCCTGTTATCCGAATGATAACATCAAGGATTTAGTTGCCATGAATTATTAAAAGGATAATAAATTGACATCGCTGATATTAATTTAGCGATATACTTAAATGTAGAAGTAACGTGCTCCAGCGGTAGAACATTAGATAGGATGTATGTCTCCTTAGCGGGAGTTAGCATACAATTAATACACTTATCAATCACGTATGTATTCGGTGTAGAAACATTATTATGTCCACGGGGAAATCAGAATAGTAGTGAAACCTCAGTCCCTTTCATTTATTAGAATATAATGGAAGGAACACGTCTTATTTCATTGATCTTATGAAGCCGCCTTGGACCACTGCAGAGATGATAGATAGATGGGTTAACAGTGAAACATCGTGGAAAGCATCGGTCGCTGGAACAGAGTAGATATTGATACGGGTTTAGTGTAATCTCTTAAGAATTTCGCTTTTTGTTGTCTTGGGCCGAGTCACCTCCTACATAAAAATTAAGTCTCTTTTTGCCGCGTTTTACTTAATCTAGACGGAAAATTTCTGCGATAGAGGCGTGCACGTGGTGAGGTTGGTGAGAAGAAACTGCAGAAAAAGGATTAATATTGAAGATTGAAAATGATATGCGTGGGTCATACAGAAGTTTATATTAATCCGAAAGTTTGCAATTATCTAACCTTTTACCAACGTTAAATTGAACCCAGAGTAGGTAAACACACACACACACACACACACACACACACACACACACACACACACACACACACACACACACACACACACACACACGCACGGAAAAAAAGTCTACACATATGGTCAGCAGGTCAGGTTCTCTCACATCGGCAGGTTTTTATATATGTTGACAAGCAGGCCGATTCTTCTGAAATAAGTCACTCTTGGGCTACTTCTGCTGCGTATCAAAGAGACAGAGGAGCACTGCACCATATTGAGCCAGAGAACGTTTTTTACATGAAATATTAAAGAGAGAGAGAGAGAGAGAGAGAGAGAGAGAGAGAGAGAGAGAGAGAGAGAGAGAGAGAGAGAGAGAGAGAGAGAGAGAGACTATGCATGTTTATGTATTTCACTAGAGTGGTTGTTAAAAGAAGAAAATTCAGTTAGCATAAGTGCCACGAGTGTGTCTCTTCTTACAAAGGCTCTCTCTGTCGGGATATAATTTTGCTTCCCCTCTGCAGAAATAAAAGAAATAGAAGACTCATCTAGCATCGCCACAACCCCCTTCGGAACAAAATGATTGCATAAACACTTTTACATGAAGCACAGTTACTTTAAGGATGATGGATGTGATGAGTAATCCACCTGATTCATTGCCTCATTAGTGGCTGTTTTATGAATCGTTTTATCACGCACGTCTTTGTTTTCCAATCGGAGGTGATCACTGGTGTCACTGTGTGTGTAATTGGAAGTAATATTCGCTCTCTGAAGTACGAATGTGTGAATTTAGAGTCCTGCCGGGAAGGAACTTTAAGTAATTATGATAAAACTTTTTCTATATAACCTTTATTGTCTTTGTCATTTAAAGAATAAATCTCTCTCCGTTAATTCCTGTTTTATCAGTCTATAAAATAATGTCGGGATTTTCGATACTCTGCTGTGTATCGTATGGTCGTCATTGTAATTTATTTAGTTGGATCTCTCTCTACGTAGCCACATGCTTGTATTGATTGGGCTGCAAGATGTTTTGCCTGTTTTCACGCTTCCCTGATTTCATTATTGAATGCAAGGCAGTGGGAATGTTTTGCGCGTCGCAGATAAAAGGTGGCAGGAAAACAACCCCACTGGTTTCTCAGATTTAGAGTTATTGATTGTGTGTGTGTGTGTGTGTGTGTGTGTGGGCGGGCGTGCGTGGGTGTGTGCATGTGCGTATGTGTGGACAGAAAATGTGTCTGGTTGAGGATGTAATTCAATCCATGAATTCAGAACAAAAGCACTTTTATTTTTAATTCTTTGCTACTTTATTTTTAGGGCTACGTTATACTTTTTCTCTAAAGCAACATAGCATTTCATGTATTTCGCCTGTCTAGCACTGCCAAAATATTTTTTCACACATAAACTAATTTGTTAATGAGTCACAGTACTACTTGCAGTAGGATGGAATGATGTACCACGAAAAAAAAATAACATTCGCGACTGAATATTCATAGTCTTCTTTCAAAGACTTTATGCAAACACAACAATTAAAATAATTCATTTGATGGTCAGTGTCCACAACTTGGAAAAAAAAAAGAAACAGACCAACAGACTTTGAAGAGTGAAGAAAAAGATTAAAGTAAAAACAAGAGGGACGCCAGCAAGAAAGTATCAAAGTCATGGGAGGAATCACAAGGACACACGAGGCACCGGACGAAATAACATTGTCACCAAGGGAGTGAAATCATGAGGGAAGAGGAAAAGTTTTGAAGTCTGTCTAAATCTCGTAACCAACTCCTTGATTACCTTTGGTCTGCCGGTGGAGGATTTAGGATGCGAGTCGCGGATGTGTGTCAATGTGTGTGGGTGTGTGTGAGTACGGAGCTGCGAGAATAAAGGCAGATGAACGTGTGTGGATGCGTGTGTGTGTCTTTGTTTGCATGTTGTATTTAAGTTGCGTGTGAAATTCAAAGATGTAATTAAAATCGGACAAAACAAGTTCACCAGAAAAAAAAATCGAAACTTGAGTCTGGTGTAAAAAAATAAATAAATAAATAAGAAATAAGATGAAAAGTTATGGAAAAATAGATCAGTGAAAACACATGAAAAAACGAGCAACAAATACAAAACGAATAAAGGAAAACTAAACTATGACAAAAGCATGCACATTCTGTTTTGTGTTCATTTTCATACATTAAAATTTCAATTCACTCCTTCTCAGTCTTTGTTTTCCATTCGAGCTGCCCTGTTACTGGTTTCTTGTTAAGTACCACTGAGGAATGTGTACTCTCAGTAAGTCTTGAGCAACAACCCGGCTCTGCTATGACCTTTTTTTCAGCTGTTGTACTTTTCAGGAATGGTATTTTTTAGACAGCATTTTTATCTTACGTTTTTTTCCCCCTGGAGACGTGCTTATTAAGAGAGAGAGAGAGAGAGAGAGAGAGAGAGAGAGAGAGAGAGAGAGTAGAGGGGGGTGTGGCTGTGTGTGTGTTTAGGTCGGAGTGTGGGATGTGCCTAGCAGAACTCCCGCCGTCACCATTCCAAAGCTGTCCGCAGGGTCTTTCCCCTTCCTAATGGGAGGAAGAGGAGGGAGAAGGAACAACAAAAAAAACGAAAAAAAAACAGTAACAGTAACAGAGAGAGAGAGAGAGAGAGAGAGAGAGAGAGAGAGAGAGATGGAGAGCGATGGAGAGGAAGAGGAAAAAGGGCACTCTAGGCCTATAAAAGGATGGAAAAATAAAGAAAAAGTAGAGGCCTTTGTCCCTGTGCCTATCTCCCTAACACCCCCTTAGCGGGATCGTGGACAATTCAGGCCAGGCGAGGCATATAAAAGAAGCAATGAAGATCGTATAAAGGGAAAGATATGGTTTTTCCAACAAGGTCGAGACGGGAGGTTAGGTAGGTGGTTTTGTAGGCTGAGGGGAGGAGGAGGAGGAGGAGGAGGAGTGGGAGAGGGAGAGGGGAAAGGGGGGGAAGGGGGAGTTTATTGATGGCCAAGTATGACAGACCAAGGGAAATCTCTAGTACTTAACTTATCTAAGACTCCACGTGTCTCTTTTGGCTTAATTTGTGTGGTCTTCTGTGTCCCATTTGCTCTTTGAAATTGGGCTGTACGAGTTTTTTTTTATTCTCTCTCTCTCTCTCTCTCTCTCTCTCTCTCTCTCTCTCTCTCTCTCTCTCTCTCTCTCTCTCTCTCTCTCTCTCTCTCTCTCTCTCTGGTTTAGTGGTCATCGT
>CM035184.1:16659110-16669527 GCA_020233015.1 Callinectes sapidus
CTCTCTCTCTCTCTCTCTCTCTCTCTCTCTCTCTCTCTTTTCCAGCCTAAACTCTATTTACAGCTTAACTCTTATTATTCTCATTATCACTTTATCATATCACCATTCTCTTACTTCAGCGCTTTGCACTTTGTTTCTAGCTTTACAACTCTAAAATTAAATCTTCCTCATCTTTTCACTATCCTCTCCATCATTTTCTGCTTCACAGTCTATTTTACCATTACCTCAATCCTTAACATACCTCTTTCATCAGCTATCAGACTCTTCACATTCGTTAACAAACCAATTATTTCATGCAAGTCTTTTTCTTAAATAGATCACAATTATTCTCTCGAACCTATAACAACCTTCCCTATCCCCTCAACACACCTCTATCCTAGTTATCATATCCCTCTGAACCTTTCCTTTTCTTTACCTTTACTTCAATGAATTTTGTTTACGTATTACTCATCCCTTTCTAGAATTGTACTCATTACTCAGACTCAAACCTTCACAGTTTAACACATCACTGGTTGCCTCCGAGGTACACCATCCAAGTCCTGACCAATGATTTGTACCTTTATGTTTAAGTTGTCTTGTTTATTGCCACAACAAAGAAACTCATCTTATTCCCTCTTATCCCTTCTATTCATCATTATCTTCATTAATCTCCTTCGTTACTTTTTCTCTACTACCTCCTCCCTTTATCACTATTCTTGTTGATCTTCTACGTTACTTTATAATATCATATATATTTTTCAGCTAAATTGGTTGTAGCTTTGATACCATCCCGTAAACTAATAATTCCGTTGCCTTTTACCACATATCCAACATACCACTGCAATTAAAATTAATTAATTAAAATTAATGACTCAATACCACACTTTTCTTATTTTCTTTTCTTCATTGTTCCTCACCCACGTTTAGAATTACATTTAAACTTTCCTTTTTTCTCCCATATCAAAACACAGATTTCCTATCTTTCTTTGACCTATCTTTTCTATTCTGTCTAGTACTTGCTCCCTCAACACATCACGTTATCATTATTTTATCCAAGACAATCAATCTCAAAACCTCCCAACTTTCACCGCTTTCCTTTTCCTTTATTTCTATACACACTCCTCAGCCCTTGCAGTGGCACATATTTATATTATCATTGTATGATTGTTATATTATCCTATTGTAACTACTATATATAATTTTGTACAATTTTATCCAATTGGGCACAGAATAGATTAAGTGTATTTAGGCGTTTGTTCTGACAACCCTTTGGCTTCCCGTGACAAGAAACCACTACACTCTTCCCAAAACAAAATAAACTACTTTAACACTTTTCCTGCAATTTGGTTTGTCTTCCGTATTGGCACACCACACTAGATATATTTCCTTTTAACCTACAACCAACTCAAAGCATTTAACTAGCTAAAGACTTGAAGATATTCCTAATTACTTTTTTCTATCTTTCTTGTCGATGTTTGTTAAGATTTCTTTGTTTTAAAACAGCGTTATGTTACCCATCCCAGTGAAAGAGTTAAGTCAAAATCCCGATCCATCATCGTACACCCTCACCAGTCCCTCAACACATCACTAATTCCACCGCAGCTACCGCGTCCCTATCAAAACCTTTCACCTTCTCCCTCAGATCGATCGCAGGAAAGGAGAGACTACAGCTCGTCTGGTGGTGTCTGCAGTGGGGCCCGGTGACTCTGGCATGTACTCCTGTGTTCCCCAAGGCTCGCACCCAGCCACTGTACTGGTTCACGTGCAGAGAGGTGAGTGAGTGAGTGAGTTCCATGACCTCCAGATACAAATAGATTAGGTAAGAATATTAGTAGGTACTATGAAACGAAAAAAAAAAAAAAAAAAAGAGGAAGAGGAAGAAAATGAATAAGGAGGTGAACGGGGACAGAGAAAGGTGAAAGAAGGGGGAACAGAGGGTTTAAAAATGGGCAGAGAGACAGAGATGGAAAGCAAAGGAAGGAAGAGGAAAGACGAGGGAAAATAGGGACATGACAGGTAGTAGTAAAAAAAAGATTAAGAGGAAAAGGAATAAGCAAACAATAAAGAGAATTGGGAAAAAGAAGGGACAAATAAGAAAATATAGATAGATAGATATGAGAGAGAGAGAGAGAGAGAGAGAGAGAGAGAGAGAGAGAGAGAGAGAGAGAGAGAGAGAGAGAGAGAGAGAGAGATCAGACAGAAAAGAAGCCATACGAAAACATATAAACAAAGAAAGACAGACTCGCACACTTTCAGGAAGACGAAAATAAATAGAAGGGCAGACCAACAGACATACAGACAGACAGGCAGACAGACAGACAGACAGACAGAAAGACAGACATACAAAGAGACAGACAAGCAGACAGACAGAAAGACATAGACAGACTGTTACATTTAATCCAGGAAGCTTTTTACAGGAAAGGAAAAGTGAAAGGTTAGTCTATTCTAAAATGAAACAGAAAAAAAAGATAAAAGAAATACGTCATGTTCCTGAAAATGTTGAAAGCTGCATACAAATTATCATATGAAACTGGCTTCCGGAAATTGCTTGGTGGTCACAACGATCATCACATTTACCAGTTCAGTAAGCCAGAAAACAAACTACTGATTATTCTCATAGTGCTTTTAATGAGTCATTCCATCTTTCTCTTTGTAATGGTCGCTTGCACTACAGGACAATGATATGGCACGAGTTCGAGTGTCAACATTTACACTCACTTGTAATTATTTTGCTCTTTTGTAGTTATTCAGTTTTTAATATATATTTTTCTCGGTGCAAGCTCAATGTTCATTCGTAATTTTTAGTCAGTTTAAGTTTTCACTGATTAGAACTCCTCCTAATTGTACGACTAAACTGTCAGTTTTTGTTAGGTTAGGTTGATTTAAATCGTATCATAAATTAGCTTATATATTACGTTGTGTTTAGTTAAAATTTGTGACATAATGATATTGTACTTAGATTTATGATACTGCTATGCCTTTAATTAGGTTATAGGTTTGTTTTGGTTAGATTATTTTGTGCTAGATCAGGGGACTGTGTGGCATAGTTAGTTAAGGCAGCTCGGGTTCGAATCCTAGCCAAACCTGGTTGCCTGTTGGGAGATGTAATATTCTCCCCTTAACCCTAGCGGTGCCATAGGAGCTAGGCTGTTGCGGCGCCTAATGGAATCATTTGCATCGTTACATAAGGTTGTGTTAGGTAAGGCTAGATAAGATCAAGTTACGTATGAGTAGGTTAAATTACACTCGTTTATGAAATTCACCGCGAAGGAATTACTTGCTGTGAAGAAAAGATCAATGGAGAAATTTATTGAGTTGAATTTACGTCCTAAACTAGCCTAACTCGCATCAGTTCCACATCCTCTCCTCTCCTAGCCTAATGTTGCCTCTATCCACCCCAACTCCAGAAGGGACCTGATGGAAGTCTTGAAGTGGTATCGGGGTTATAATAAAGATGACATAGGCATAGGTTTTAGAATCATTGGCCGAGATAAAACCATAATTGATAAGTTCAAGTTCGAAAAATGTAGGTTTTTATGAAAGAAATGGGAAGGAACGGATTCTCGAATAGAGTAATTGATGAACGGAACAGATTGAGCAATCAGGTTGTTAATGATAAGTCAATAGGAAGCTTTTAAGGAAGATTGAACAAATAAATAGGTATAGATAGGTGGGTCGGTATGTTCAGGCTTGGACTGCCACGTGTAGGCCCGATGGCTTTTTGCAGCTTCGATCATCCTCACTGACTCCCCTCATACACTAATATCAATTATTTTTTTATTATCCATTCCTGAACCACTTACACTTCACTAATTCTCCTCTAAACATTTCTCTCCCTGTCACCTCTTAAGCACACGACTTGGAGGAAGGGTGGAGTTCGGCTCCTGAAATTCGGTAGGTGTGTGTGTGTGCCACGTGTAATAGACAAACTAACATTAGAGGATGAACATTAACAGGAGATAGCGATGAGGTCTTTGTCATCCGGTAACGAGCAATGATTATTAATGATTCTCTCTCTCTCTCTCTCTCTCTCTCTCTCTCTCTCTCTCTCTCTCTCTCTCTCTCTCTCTCTCTCTCTCTCTCTCTCTCTGATCTGCTGATTTTTTTTATTTTCTAATTTTCTTTAATTCCTTTCCTTCTTCCATCGCAGTGTTGGTGAATAAGAGAAACTTTTAAGCCTAGTTTAAATATCTTTAGATAATTGAACGAAAAGTTATAATACTCTACTAATTCCCTGTGTTACGTGGGCGGCAGGTTCTCTGTAAGAAGTTTAGGAAATTGTGTTAATGGTCTTACGTAAGGGAAAGGAATAGAAAGTCATGGTACTGTTGACTTTTGTCTTTTAATGCTGTGTCTTCCAGCACTTGAGTTTCACGACACTTTCTTTTTATTAGTTTCACAATTACGTCCAATTCTGAAATACATTACACCTTCACTTGTATACTCTACGTTTCTTTGAAGAAATAAGTAGATAACTAAATATTCATATCTGTTTTTTTTTGTTTTTTTTTAATAATACGGTAACTTTTAATCCCACTATTTAGACTGTAAGAAGATTCTAGCAAAGACGCTAGCAAAGTGGCAATTCACTGTTTTATCGCCAACTCTATAAACTTGGTAATGCTTTCAATCTATACATGGACACTGGGCAATGACGATTATTGTAACACTGCATGACAACAGCGTAATTTTAGTGGGGCCAGAGAGAGAGAGAGAGAGAGAGAGAGAGAGAGAGAGAGAGAGAGAGAGAGAGAGAGAGAGCGGGGGGGGGGGGGTGGCAGGTATGGTGTTTTTATTCCCTTACATGTCCTAGCTAATCTATTTAGTCTTATTTCGTCGGTATTTTTCGTTTTACGGAAGGCCTTTTAATCAATTTGTTGTCATATGCATGGTTTAACTTTTTTTCATTTACTTATGTATTTAACGTGCATGATTGTATAAAATGTGTAAAATCTATAAAACCAATCTATATATATATGCTGCAGGAGCCGATCCACGCATGCTGGTAAGTCACCACGAGGCCACAATGAAGGAAGGGGATGAATGTGCTGTTGTTACGTGTCAAATAACGCCTCAAGGCAGCTCGAGGCCCTAAACCCGACCTTAATACACCGCCTCCCGCCCGTCACTGAGGGATGCACAATATTCCTCTTAGACCGCCCCAGCTTGTCTCCCTCAAATGCCTCGCGACAGCTGCTTCCTCCGCGTGAGGGCTTTCTGCTAGGCTATGTTCCCCCCAGCCTGTGTCTTGGTACTGCCTTTAGTGCCTTGTCAGCGCCGATCTCTGCAGCGGAGGTAAGTGGTGGTTTTGGTGGTTTTGGTGATGGTGGTGGTGGTGGTAATATTGTCGATAGTGGTAGTGGTACTGGTGGTGGTGGTGCTAGTGCTTATACTTGTGGTTGATGGTGATGGCGGTGGCTGTGGTGGTGCTGCTACTACTTTAACTACTACTACTACCATTATTACCGTTTATACTGATGGTGATGTTATTCTATTATTATACACATCATTCCGACCGCAATTCGGTAAATTAATGAAGATATCCATGATACACATACCGTGTTTTCAAAGACTCAAGCATTATGTAAAAGAGCCTCGAAATGTTTTGCCACAACACAAGTACAAGGAAAGTCATCTAAGGATTGTGTTTACGTTGAAGAGTGGAATAACAGGGACGGAATCAGCTCTAGGTATCTAATTTCAAATAAAATTTGGTAATTATTATGAAAATTTGTCTTGCTTTAAAGTATACACGCGTGCAGTTTAGCTACTTTAACAGTGCTGCAGCATTAGCTACAGGATGGAGATAACTCATAGCTAATGTTGCTCTCTTTTTTTTTTATTTTGTTTTGACGTGAAACCTGAAGCTCGCTTTAAAGATTGAGATACCTTGTACCTTCATCCGGTGAATATATCATGTAAAATTTCTCTTCTCCTTACTGTTCTGTGCACACAAACGTAATATCATCATACGTACTCACTCGGAAAGGTATGCGTGGGTATTGAAAACCATCTGTTTTGTTTTCGTAAGAAAAATATTGGAACAATAACTAGTTCCGAGAAAAGAAAAATTCCGCACAGACAGCGGAGTTGTTGCGGAGCTCAGTGTTTACTTTATGAAATACAACTTTCAAAAAAGTATTGGGGAAGGGAAATGTGGAGTTTGTAGAGCTGCGTTTGCCTAGCAAGGCGTTAAGACAATAAAACAATGAATTACGTGTCAGTAATAAAAGAAACCCAAAGCACTGAGGACAGAATGAAAAAAAAACGTGGGTTTCCCTAATGAAGTGCTAACCAGGGTTAACGTACTAAAAGCGGGAAAAGTTTCAGGAAAGGAAATCTCTCATTTCTTACCATCCTTTCCATAAAACAGGTCTTACGAACAAATAAGCCCCGTGAGAGTGAGTAATAATAGGTAACACATCCACGCAAGGCACACCAACTTAGGTTGCCTTTATTTGAAGCATAAATGAAAAATAGTGCAAGCTATGAGAATCTGTTGGCTGACACAAAGCTGTCAAGGAATGAAACACATTTAACTATTTCCACTACTATCGTCATCCACAAATCTGACTATGTTTCAAAGTCCCCTAACGACTCGTCTCAAACATCATATTTAGTGAGTTTATATCATTCACCTACAATTCTATTTGAGAAACATCACATTCATATCTCAGTATTAGAACTATATCAAACTTAAACCCGTCATTTTTTTGTCCTATCCTGATTAATGACCCTGAGAAATGTGCTTATGTAATCCATATGTAATTCATGCAACAAGTCCGTCTTATCAATAGTCTTCCAGAGGGTGACACTAACTGACTGCTGTACTCCAGATCTGGCTAACACTTCCTCCACTGCCCTCTCATCCTTCTCCATCTCAATATTCATGACTTACCCTTCTCGCCTAAACTTTGAGGAAGTGTAATATTTCCCACGTGACAGCTCCCTTTTCAGCCGCATGCGAAACTTGGCCGCCCCAGTGACGTGGTGCCGCACAGTTGACAGATCACCTGAAACTCATTAGAAGCGTCCCCAAACTCTTGAGAGATAGCACAAAGTAGCGCATTAGGATGGAAGGGAGAGAGTGAGATGGTGTGATGAATGGCTCGTGAAGTAAAGATGGCAGGAGTTCGTGAGGGACATGAGGGCAATGGACACTAAAGGGATGTGGAAGAGAAGAAAATAAAACGTCCACCATGACGTCTAAATCTGAATGACTGTAGTGTGTAAAAGAAAAAAAAATAGTTCCGTTGCTGGAAAAAAATGAAAAAATGCAGTTTTGATAAATACTATAGATATTGATTCCTCTTTCTATATATCGCAGTGGATCTTCGTCTAATTCTGTTGTGACAGTTCGAATCCCACCAAACCTGCGTCCGCTCACAGGTGATTGAAAATGGATCCCTCGCTCTCCCGAACCGAGGAAGTGCTCTTATAAATTTGCATTTGGAGTATTGCAGCAAATAGCAACGCCAGAAACAGTACCACCATCACTACCAATATTCATGACCATAACAAAAACAATACTAGCAAGATGATGATATTGAATAATAACAAAATTAATCACTAAATCTTATCAAAATCTAAATCTAGAACAAAACGCAGAAAAGCAGATATTAAAAATGCTCAATCCCCTAAACAACATCGTTTTGGAGAAAACGAATTGTACCATTGAATATTTGAAAAAAAAAAAATCCAATATCAGTGAAGCAACATTAAATATGAGATCGTAAATTACTGAAAACACGAGATCATTACAGTGAAAAGTTAAGGGAAAATTTAATAAATAAACAAATGGAAAACAACAATAACAGTTTTCTATCTTTTCTAAAGTCATTCAGCACAAAGTATGGTGCTAAAACAAGAGTCAATTATGTCACTGTACTTTCTTAAAGCGACAGCATGAACTTAACATTGTGCATTAAACAAACTAACATACCATTTGTTGTCTTTTTATTACTTTGACCCGATAATCCCAGATCGAGAAAGCATTTTTTTAAATCTTAGAGGAGGGAACCAGCGAAGAGCAACAAAAACAGTGAAAACAAAAAGGCCCACTATCATTTATAGTCTCCCGAAAAAATAAAAGTTAGCCGAGAGACAGGGATAAATGTCTTGAAACCTCCCTCTTGAATAGAGTCAAGTCATAGGAAGTGGGAAACACAGAGGCAGGCAGGGAGTTCTAGAATTTACCAGAGAAAGGAATGAGTGAATGATAGTACTGGTTAATGTATAGGAGTGCATTGGTTGGGAGCCTTGGTTCTAGTTCCCAGGAATACCGCATTGGCATATTGTTAGAGTGGGAATATAAGGGTGCAGTAAGACTCGCGCTCTTAGGTAATGGAATCACATCATTAGATTTCATACACCGGAAGCAACGTGCGTCTGCCAAACAGCAAGACTCGGCTCACTTGAATATCAATGAAGGTCACACCATTGCATTATTCGTGAGGTGGAGAGAATGGGGAAGGAAAGGAAAATGAATGCCAGGAGATATTGAGGAAATTACGAGTTGGAGAATGAGACGAAGAATAGGAGAACAAATGGAAAGGATAAATAATGATAAAAGTGATGATAATAATAATGATGATAATAATAATAATAATAATAATAATAATAATAATAATAATAATAATAATAATAATAATAATAATAATAAGAAGAAGAAGAAGAAGAAGAAGAAGAAGAAAAAGAAGAAAGTTTGACTATAAAAAGCTGAAATATAGCGGCCAGCAGCTGTCAACACATCTAAAAGACAAGATATCTGAAGAACGATTGATTTGATAAACATTTTAATTACATGAATGTACGAAGGACGCTCAAGATTCAACCTACTGTTAGAACTACCTGATTACACTGATCACAGCTTGCAACTATCGCAGACACTTTTAACAGACTGAAATCCATATTAATACATTCGCCAAAGCAGCTCCAGTCTGAATACACCAACTATTCGCTTATTTCCATATGGCATACGAATTACAAGATACTTCGTCAGCGTCAGGTCTTCTCATTTCAGTGTAGGCGCCTTGATGGAGGCCGCCTTCACCGAGCACGCCTGTTGTAATACTTCAAGATAATACCATCCAACCCACTGGAAGCAACATTAATATCGTTTGCTCTCTCTCTCTCTCTCTCTCTCTCTCTCTCTCTCTCTCTCTCTCTCTCTCTCTCTCTCTCTCTCTCTCTCTCTCTCTCTCTCTCTCTCTCTCTCTCTCTCTCTCTCCTGTGTAATCTCACACAATACCGTTATTAATTTTCTTCTGTTAAAAAGATCAATTTGCTTCAGATAAAAGCTATCAATTTCCTTCAGGTAAAAATTCCCTTCATAAGATAAGTGATTCTTGAAACTGAACTTATTTTAATAAATGCTAGTTTAATATAATGGCACAGCTTCATATAATAAAGTTAAACAAAATAACATCACCAAAAATAGCCGTAAGTGGGCCACTCATACCTTATTTTTAAAAGTGGAGACAAAAAACTGAGCCATTACACACTAATTAGCTCGTTCAAATTAATGTTTTGCCTCAGGTTCGTATAATGCTATAAATTAATGATAATCAATGATAGGTGACTATCATCTTGTTAGCAAACACAATCCGATTATCTTTTTCTGTAGTTTCTGTTTATTCTTATTTCAAACATAATGATATTTCTTCTTTGTTCTTTAAAGGGCAAAGGGTGATTTGTTACTGTAATGAAATATAAGTAATATTTTTCTTTATCTATGCATTTCAACCATTTTCAAGTTTTGATGGTTATTTATAATATACACACTTATAGAAGGAAGAAGGCTTATTGTTATTTATGCATGACGACATGCTCGTAGGAGGAGGGAAACATCAAGGAGAAGATTAATAACGCCCACACCACAAACAGGAAGTGCAAGACATACCAGTGAAATATTAACTGTTATAGGCAAGCACGCGAACACAGATGGTAAGATATGCATCACAAAAAAATGAAAACGGGTTTATCCTTAAAATATTCATAATCTGAAAGGCATCATACTAAAAGAGAAAAAAGTATATATCTTGGTCTTAAGTTCTTTGCCTTCTTTCCCACAACGGTCTCTCAGGCGCCTCATCATTCCCTCGTCGAAATAATCCCACAGATTACATCCCACGGAGCCGAGTGAGTAACCCTGGGCTCAGCAGGATCAGACCACCATCAATTAAAATGTTCCTCTCTCACAGTTTCTCGCAACATCCGTGTAAAAATCATGAGAGACTTTGGCTCATAACGCAGCACCAAGTTCACCGTTGGTAAGAACAGATGCAACATTTTTGCTTGTGTATGAACAAACTTTTTCAGCAGTCTGGCGATGACAAGCTTTCCTCTGCTTCCGCTGCCACTCTTTCACACCTCCCTCCCTCCTAATTAACGCCACGTACACATGTTTCCTCTCTCTCTCTCTCTCTCTCTCTCTCTC
>CM035184.1:16673215-16684438 GCA_020233015.1 Callinectes sapidus
ATATATATATATATATATATATATATATATATATATATATATACGTTACTCTACACGTAATCTTTTGTCCTATGTTTCCTGGAAAAGACACGTTCCCATGTCTCACATCTGGTCCGCTCCACTTTGGCGTGGACAAGGCAAACATGGCGGCCGCCCTCAGTTTGTCCAGCTGAAAAGTCTTGTGTTGATCCTCGAGCACACCTGTGTGGAATAAGGCTGGCCCTTCCAGACGCGCCACTCACTACTCAGTATCCGGGTTTGGTTTCTAGATAAACAAGGTCAGTATTGTCGGAAATTAGTTTAGGAAACAGTGATGAAAATGTATTGTTTCCTCTGGGACAGGTGGTGTGAAGGAGGTGAGGGAGGAAAGTCTCGAGGAGAAGCAATGGAGCTGTGAGTGGTCTCTATCCAGAGTTATTTGTTGTTTTTTTTCCTTTCACCCCGCCTAATTTCTTTGTTATTTTCAAAAATTTCCAAAGCACTGCTTTGCCAAAAAAGACAACAGAAAGTGCTCACCTGAAGAGGTTGCACTCTCCTGATAGCTATTCACAAGAAATTCGAATTTTATTCAAGTAAAAAAGGAACCAAAGAATATAAGTAGTAACATAACCTTGGCTTACATTATATCGACGTGTGTGTGTGTGTGTGTGTGTGTGTGTGTGTGTGTGTGTGTGTGTGTGTGTGTGTGTGTGTGTGTGTGTGTGCGAGTATGTGTGCATGCGTCGGGTATCTCATAACATGTATCTAGTCGGTAACTAAATGTTTAGAAATACCGCTACTAGCTTTTCGACAATTGATTTCACAGGAACGAGTGGCTGCCTTTCGCCGTCCGTGCTCTGCCCTTTCTATGTGAAGCGTGAAGGCTCTCGTTTATTTTTTATCTTTTTAAGTAATCTCTCTCTCTCAATCAATCAATCAATCAATCAGTCTATCTATCTATCTATCTATCTATCTATCTATCTATCTATCTATCTGTCTATTAATCTATCTATTTATCTATCTATCTATCTATCTATCTATCTCCAACCTTACCCTCGCCATCACCTGCAGACAAACCTCTCCCTCACCTTCACTAGCCCACGCTCTCCACGTAATGAAGTTATGACGTAAATTTAATAGCATGTGTGGCTTTCACGCACACCTTTGTTGACCCACAGGATACACAGCCCCTCCTCCCTCTCTCCTCTTCGTCGTGTGCCATCTCTCAACCTTTCCATCCAATCCTCCCCTTTGTCTTTCTTCCGATGATTGCAATTATTGTTTTTAAAAGATTGATTTTTCGCTCAACCCGCAGTGTTGGTGATTTTTTTTATTAGTCTTATACCTTCATAGAAGTTCTGCATCGAGTCTTTTCCAATGAAGAGTCTCGTAGCACATTGTCCATTAATATCTTCGTATTCTATTATAATCCTCTTTGGTGTTCTTCTCATGACTTACGTGTTCCATGAACTCCATCATGATACAAACTCTTTATGATATTTTAGGAAAGAATTATATTTGCATTTTTTATTCTTAGTACCTGTGAATTAGTTTTATTTCTATATCAATTTTCCTTAATCTTTCCATTTATTACTTAGCATTTATGTTTTAATACTGTTATGCTGTGTTGCACCACTCTCCTCGCTATTCATTTATTTTTTTTTTTTATTTAATAGTTAATGGTTTCACTAAGCACATTCAACACACAAAACGCTTTCCGTCTACCACACTCAACATATTCACCAGACTGTACATTCGCCATTTTCACTACCCATCTCGTACAACATCTACTATCACACCATACGAACACCACACGCATCCCGTCCACGCCTCCACAATCACTTAAGGAGATGAGAAAAAAATGTAATGTGCCAGAAATCTTATCTTCATGTTAGTTATATATTGTAACTTTTATGAATACACAATCCATTACCAATATCCTCACAGTTGAAATTACAAAACATAGAGTTATAAGTATAGTTTGTTGTTAGATTATTTTTTTCACACAGCTACACATCACCACCATTAATAACAGCAACAGCAACAGAAACAACAACAACAACAACAACAACAACAACAACAATAACAACAACAACAACAACAACAACACATCACAGCAAGAACAACAACAGTAACAACAACAAATATCATCGCCGCTCCACATAGCCTATCACATTTTCACCACCGCAACGCAACCCTTAAAAATGACTGGTGAAGCTTGAATACTCCGCTCCGTGCCGCGAAATAGCAACCCGTCCCATTGTCAAGCCTTTTAGAGATGGCGAGGAAATATAACTTTATGTCACCTTCGCGGGACTCATTGTGCGTGGATGGCGGGAATGGAGGCAAGCGCGGGATTGCATAATTGAGCAACACACACACACACACACACACACACACACACACACCAAAAAAAAAGTTCATTTTGTATCGAAATTTACATCTTAAAAGTTTCTTGCTAGGTTTGAAGGGAAGGATGGAAGGAAGGAAGGACGGAAGGAAGGAGGTCATGGAGAGAGAGAGAGAGAGAGAGAGAGAGGAGAGAGAGAGAGAGAGAGAGAGAGAGAGAGAGAGAGAGAGAGAGAGAGAGAGAGAGAGAGAGAGAGAGGTTACAGAGTGGTGTGGAAAGTTTATTCATTAGAACAAACTTCAAAAAAATGTAGTCTGGAGATAAAAATAAAGGCGATAATTGTCTTAGTAAATCGATTCTGAAAAATTGAAATTAAGAACAAAGAAGCTGAGTAGAAAAGAAGGAGACTCTCCATTGCATTGAACACGAAATATGTCCATGCATACACATAGAAAAATTATCAATAGCAAAGTCAGCAGAAGTGTACAAGTCAGTATAGAGGAAATTGAAAGGGAAATGAAAAGAATGAGGAAGGGGAAAAGTTTGATAAGAAAACAGTAAAGAATAAGAAAAAAATAAAGAAAAGCGACAGACAGAAAGGTTGATGGCCCAGAATTAGGTCAGACTGGGTTGGGCGTGTTTCTATAAGAGGGTTTCTATAAGAGGGTGGAAGGGCGGGGGGGGTAGGGGGTGAGAGGGGTGCAAGGATGAAAGAGGGCTACAGGGGTGAGAGAGCCGTGTAGGGGTGATGGAGGGGGGATCACAGGTGGGGTAGGAAAGAGGCGTCACCTCACACCTGATATCATCTAGTAAACAGAAGCTTGAGTGGTCGATGTGGGCCGAGAGAAAAGGCAGGTGAGTGGGGGGTAGGTGCACACACACACACACACACACACACACACACACACACACACACACACACACACACACACACACACACGCTCCCTCTGACCAAAAGCAAATCCTTTCAGAAAGTATTTTTGTGTCACTCATTCGTTTATTCACTTTCACTTCTACCCTTTCAAATCTTTTCCTCACTCACTCACTCACTCACTCACTTCCTTATTCATCATTCATATCCACTGAGGTTCGCACGCTATTAACTTTCTCTCTCTCTCTCTCTCTCTCTCTCTCTCTCTCTCTCTCTCTCTCTCTCTCTCTCTCTCTCTCTTGTAGTTGTTATGAAAGACAGAAGCTCTACAACAACTACAGAAAAGGACGCCAAAAATACGAGTGGTTGAGATGAAGAACGAATTAATCAATAAAGAATGTGATGATAAGCGTTGAGTAAAAGACCTAGAAAGAAGGGCAAGGATAATAATAGTTAAGTAATTTTTTAAGTAATTTTTTTCCTGGAATTTGTTCGCATGTGGAAGGAAAAATAAAACGAAACCGGAAATAAAGCGAAGAATACTAATGAAGTAGAGAATTACAGCCTGTATTCCCCTATCATAATGACCAGGGAAGGTGGCTTTGCGGAAGTAATCTATTTGTATCGTAATGGTGAACAATTTGCCAGGAGGCTCACAACATATGCGATTTGTCTCCAGTGCTGCTTGTCTCGTATTTCCAACAATGCATACATTAATCTATTTGTTTAACTGCTGTTGGCAAATGCATTCATCTTCACCCACAACTCCTGCACTTTGATGATGATGTTAACGAAAGTTCAGCGCATTACTACTTATATATGTTCCAAAGTTAAATGTTTTAATTAAAAGTTAAGAAAATTATGAGGGAGAGGGAGAGAGAGAGAGAGAGAGAGAGAGAGAGAGAGAGAGAGAGAGAGAGAGAGAGAGAGAGAGAGAGAGAGAGAGAGAGAGAGAGAATATGTATCCATTTCGCTTATTGATAATTGCATTTAATATTGAACAAAGGTGCACACACACACACACACACACACACACACACACACACACACAAACAGACACTTGTGTTCCTGTGTTATAGTTCAGGACTGCCTCCTGGCCACGCTGGTGCGCCGCCCTCGGTGGATCATCTTTGTAGTTCGGTGCAGCAGGCTATTTCCCTCGGAGGTTTGGTAGTAGTGTGGTGGCGAATGTCTGTTTGGTATTGTGCGTAAGTATTTGTTTAACTCAACTTCAAAGGCTGAGAGACTTCCGGTGTGTTATCTCAGTTGTCGAGGGAGACAGTTATACAGAGTCTTGGACCACGTACACCCAATGACGACTCTTTCTTTTCTCAGTGTTCTCATAGGGCGTGATATGGCGCCTAATTTACTTCTTCTGGTGCTGTATATAGTTGTTATATGGTCTTCATTTTCCAGATTTGGCACATCTTTGTTGGTTTCCTTCTGTGCGTATATCATCATATATCTTTCTCTTCGTCTTTCCATTGAATACGTCTCGAGATGTTTCAGTCTCTGCCAGTAGTTATTGTTGTTTAGTCCCTGAACTCGTGATGTGTATGTTCTTTGAAGTCTCTCAAGTTTCCTTATTTGACCAATGTTAATAGGGATCAATAGCGCGCTCGCGTAGAAACACACACACACACACACACACACACACACACACACACACACACACACACACACACACAGACACACACACACACACACACACACACACACAGACACACACACACACACACACACACACACACACAAACTTTTTTTTTTTTGCTTTTTTTAGTGGTGTTATTATGTGAAAAATTTTGTTGGTGGGCTATTTAGAGAAGAAATTTACTTGGAAGGAACTATGTAATCTGTCTTTCATGTTTATGGAAGTGGACACTAGGGTATAATTACACTGTTTTCTTTTTCTCATCCTTTTTATCTTTTTCCAAGTTCTTAATTCTCACTTGTTCTTCTAATGCCTCCAAAACACGGCAGACCGGGTAACAAATTTTTACGTAATGCAAGGTCTAAATTTTATCACTAAAGTTGTTAACGAGGCTGTGAATCTGGTGTTGCTAATGATGGTAATGGTAACCACGATAAAGATGATCCATTATTTTCTCAACCATTTTCCTATTTTCACCAGTCGATCATACATTTTTCATTTTGTTTTATTCTGGCATTTACAGTGTTTCTTTTTTTTCTAGTCCTTCCATTCACTTTCTTTCCATTTCTTAGTCATCAATATGTTTTGCACCTCTCTTTTTTTATCGTCTTTCTTTTTAACATTCTTTCTACACTCATTCCTTCTCCTCGCTCTCTTTCCCCTCCGCTTCCCGTCAAAGGCAGGCGTGTAATTTTCTCCCTTTCGTTTAAAATCGTCTCCAGGTGGTCTTGTCAAAGACTAAGTTATTGGAAGTTGAGTGACGCATTGCCGGCTGAGATGATGAACTTGGGCGGCTGCACGAGGGGAAAATAATGGAGTAGTAATTGGAAGATTAATGATGGTAGTAGTAGTAGTAGTAGTAGTAGTAGTAGTAGTAGTAGTAGTAGTAGTAGTAGTAGTAGTAGTAGTAGTTGTTGTTGTTGTTGTTGTTGTTGTTGTTGTTGCTGCTGCTGTTGTCTTTGGTGATGCAGGACCACCAAGAAACATATTGTGATAATTTGAAGACAAAAACAATAAAAACAGTTATGTTATTAATGGTATAGTTAATATCGAAATTAAATGTTGATATCATTGATATTGTTTGGAGGAGAATAAGGAGAAGGAGAAAAAAATTGAGGAGAAAATACTATAAAGATGATTTCAAGAAAAGTTATTCTTATGTGCTTCTCAATCATTTTGTTAATATCACCTCAAAAACTAAGTACAATTACTGAGTTACACCTAATTTTAAGTTCAAGTTCATGAATGAAATTTAAGGACATAACATCTAACAGACATTACATAAGCTACCCCTTGAATTCCTCTTTTAAAGGAGAACGGGTGAATAGGAGGTTGCGTCACGGACATGGCCTCTATCATCAGGATTATTGGCAATCAGGCAGAGTTTTCTCATAACTTTCTTGGCTCATCTCCGTCTTTTTCTTTATACCTCAGATCAGTCATACTAATTTTCTGATCGCTTCCCTCCATCATGTTTTCTCCGCCGTGGCTCCTTCCCCCGCCTCACCATTATGTGAGGATGGTGCAAGCCTTCGTGCTCATCTGTTACCATATATCACGCGTGTCTCTCCATCATGACCTCCACGAAAGGACTGAATTTTCTCTTCACCGTGAGTCTTTACCTCTTGGCTGCTGGCGACTCTATGACACTTCAGTAGCTATAGATTAGTGTAATGAACTAAACTGAAACTACTACGTATTTCTCAGTATTAATCCTTATATAGTATTGGTGTTTCTTTTCTCCTTAATGACTTTTTTTTTATTTTACAATTGTTTATGTTATGTGTCATCCTTTCATTTATTTCTTTATCTCTCATGTATCTCCACCTTAACACTAAAAGATTGGATTCATTCATTTACTGCGTTTCTGTCACTGGCGAGTTTAATATATTTTTTTTATATCTCCAATTGACTATTATATTTAAGAAACAGGATTCAAAGGATCTAAAAGAAGTACTCAACTACTCACTTTCAAGAAGAATAAATGAATGTGATCCAGACCTTAAGTATTTCTCGTCTAGTTAACATCCAAGTGAGCGTTCGTTTCCCTACTTGAGTTCTCTCGCTTTCAAATGCTCCTTACACTCAACCAGTCAGCAGCTCATCCAGTGCCTCCTTTTCTATGGGTGTATAGCATGACCAGGGGAGTCCCACACAGGTCCTCGTTCCGTGAAATGGGTGGTACATGATCGCCCCTCCATCCCTCACTGTATAATATTCTCATTTCTCAAGACTTAAAGCTGTATTTCGATTCAACTTGGAGGAATTCCGTTGATGTCCTTGAAAATCCTGCCAAGAACAGCGTTTTTGTAACTTCCTCGTCTACTCCTATAAGTATTTTTTATTGGTCTTACTATTTTCTTTGTGAGTTTCTGTTTCTTTTTTTCTAATCTACTGTTGACTTTTTTATATAACATCACAAAGAAACGTATTTGTAAAGAGTCTTGGTTATTTATTTATTATTTTTTTCTTACAGTTCATTCATTCTGCTCGGATACTTTCTCTCACCTATAAATCAGGTGACTAGATCGAGTTTCTCTTTCATTCCTTTCTCCATATCCACGTCCACCTGGCCTTTGAAAAACTCGACCCTATATTGACTTACCCCCGTCACCGATAATAATCTGTTCACCTGCCTCTATAGACGATTTAAAACTTAAATGATTAAAAAAAAGGCTCATTTATCTTAATTGTTTGATGAAACGTGCGGCCTCTTCTTAAGAAAAAGATTAAGAACTTATTTTCATGTATTTCATTATTCATAGCATTCCTTTTTCTTGCTTTTCGAACCATTCTCATATAATTAATTCCATGTCACTTTCGCCATTCCTCAGATTCCACATATTCACTCATTTTGTGTTAATGCTTCCCCTCACCTTCTCCTCATCACCTTCGTGAGTTCCAGCATTTCTTCCTGTCAAATTTTCTCCTTGAGCAGCATTCCTCCTCGCCTTTCCCAGCATCTTCTAATGACGCGAGAGAAAGGAAGGCGGCGAGGAGGGAGCAAGGAGGCATGTAGAGGTGGGAGCCGTGGGGAATGTCGAGAGGTTAAGAGGAGACGGAAGAAAGGCTGAGGATGAGGAGGGCTAAGGGTCTTGTTGGTCGGTTTTCTGCAGCGTAAACATGAGAGAGAGAGAGAGAGAGAGAGAGAGAGAGAGAGAGAGAGAGAGAGAGAGAGAGAGAGAGAGAGAGAGAGAGAGAGAGAAACGAGACGAGCAGTTCCGAATAAAAGAATAATGAAGTGTGTGTGTGTGTGTGTGTGTGTGTGTGTGTGCGCGCGAGATAAAATTTAGAGACTCAGTGATGAACTGCTGTACTGCACGCTTTCATTTATATTTATGCTAAGTTTAGATATCATTAATAGCTTATCGTAATTTAGACAATATATATGCACATTGTGACATGTTTATGGATGCTGATGCAAATTTTAACGCTTCGTCACTCACCAGCAATACGTAAATGACACATGAATATTTTTCGTTTTACCAGAATTAGTTTATATAGGTAGCAGCTCCTCTTGAATAGGAAGCCGGGAAATCAGGGACACTTCAGTTTGCAGCGTATGTCCGATGTGTGATGCATACGTAGACAATTGAATAGAGTAGTGACGGAACTACTAATGTTTTCACCCACTGACCAAGTTCACATCACTACGAGGCCAGGATGTACTGATCGCTGAAGCATCGGCCGTCTGATGGGCTATAGTTTGCCCGTGTGCATTATCGTAAGGTGTAGCAGGGAGACGTAATGCGATATAGTAATGAGGTAAACATGAGGGAAAGATCGAATGGTTAAGCGAATCATTGTAATTACCAGTGTCTTTTTTTTTAAAGTAAGGGGATATATTACTCGTCTATTATTCCTGCATTGTTTTGTTCCCCTTTAACTTTTCCAAATGAAATTGACAAAACGTTAATAAGATCCAATCAGTTACTCCAATTCTGGTTTAGAATGGTTTGATGGAAACTTATAATTGTGACGTGATGTGAAATAATATATTACTTCTATTTCACCTTGAGCTTCCTTGCTACCTATCCTGGTTGGATGCATAAAACGTTAATAAAAGTATCTACTAATTATTGGATAATACAATGCAACGATGGGAACAATAAAAAAAGAAAGGTTTGCAAACATGCGAAATATCAAACACGGTAAAATGGTATGGCGGTCCTTGACACCTGAAGAAACATCAAAGGCTTGGAAGAGTCAAGACTGCAGCGCTACTTGTCAGAACACCGACTCCGATTCCTGAAGGAGGGAGGAAGTGAGAATCTGAAGACGCTTTCCAACACCTGAAGGAGTCAAAGGGTTACAGACGAGGCACACAGGACTTCTGGACACACAATTTCACAGGTTTTGCTAGACTTTCATATCACGTTTACTGCTTTTTTTCATCTGGGAATTTAAGCAATTGTGCCTCTGAAGCCGTGTGTCAGAGAGGGCGAGCGGGATAAACCGTAAAGCGGGGCAGGTTTTCAATGAGTTTGGAGGCGGTAATGGGAAGTTTTGCATCGAATTAACTGTTCTCAAAAGCTCCATCACACACAGCTTGATTTACAACGAGTGACATATTGAAATTGCCGGGAAGTCATTATATGTATGTGTGTGTTTGACTTGTATATAATTTCCAAGGGATGAATGGCAGAGGTGGTGCTGTTAGTGCTTCAAACGCATCTTTTATTTTTACTTTTTTTTGTAATTTTAGTTCGTATTTCCTTCTTTCTGTCACTGACTTTGCTTGAGGGTCACTTCCTTCCTGACCACACGGCGCTAGGGTTTCCTCTTCTTTCTCCTCCTCCTCCTCCTCTTCCTCCTCCTCCTTTACCCTTTGTATTCTTTATGTCTGTATTCCTTTCCCTCATTTCCTGTTGCGTTTCCTCTTTATTGTGGTTCTTTATGCTTGTCAATAGCAGTCTCTCTCTCTCTCTCTCTCTCTCTCTCTCTCTCTCTCTCTCTCTCTCTCTGGAAAAATATGGCGTCTCTACCCATTAATACTCAACTTCCGTATTCTCCCCACTAATTAAACACGTGGCTGTGGGGAGGCCGGCAGACCAGACCCCCGGCGGGTGAGTATAGAAAACGAGCGCGGCTAATGTGCGGGATTGGAAGGGGGAACCAGCGCATAATTGTCCCACCATTAAATTTGTCGCATTTCCCCCCCCCCCTCCCCCCGTCCCCCCCGCCCTCTCCCCCCCCGCCGGCGGTCTCTCTCTCTCTCTCTCTCTCTTCATAACAAAATTTAAATCCACAAAGGGAATGCCAATGATGAAAAAAAACACACACACAATTGCGGTCGGT
Organism: Callinectes sapidus; assembly: GCA_020233015.1. Classification (NCBI taxonomy): domain Eukaryota; kingdom Metazoa; phylum Arthropoda; class Malacostraca; order Decapoda; family Portunidae; genus Callinectes; species Callinectes sapidus. The sequence continues at coordinate 16,683,365 of CM035184.1, forward strand.
CGGTGGGAGGTTTGTAATTGCAGGTGTGTGTGTTATTACTGTGGTTGGTTATTTACCGCGTCGGAAATCCCCTTTAGTAGGAAACCGTCACATTTTTCATCGAGCTTATCGCAATATATACTCCCTCTGTGGGTATGACAAGGCTGAGAGAGAGGTGAAGGATGGTGGCAAGGCACTGTAATCTGACTGCCGGGAAATAAAGGAGAGAGAGAGAGAGAGAGAGAGAGAGAGAGAGAGAGAGAGAGAGAGAGAGAGAGAGAGAGAGAGAGAGAGAGAGAGAGAGAGAGAGAGAGAGAGGTAATTTGTGCAGAAAGAAAGTGCGAATTTTTATGTTATCCTCACACACTTACATTCGCATTTCCATACAGTCTCGTAATATATACACCCCCAAGAGAGTTGAAAGAATGAACAGAACGAAAATGCTTTGTTTGTGGAAGCGAGTCACGGTAAAAGATACGAGCCTTCATATGATGTTTCTAAAAGTGTTTAGTTGTGTATATCATATGCAGCTCCACCACCATCATCCCTGACTCTTTTGACGCCATTGTTCTCTGCACCTTTCCTTTCTACAAACATGACTTTTCCACGTGTGTGTAATTCCCTGGAAGCATTACTTGTTCTTGACGATCTTTCTTTCTTCTTCACCCTCTCTTCCTTCGCTTTTTTTTTTTCTGTTTTCTTTTTTTCCTCCTTCAGCCATTGTCTTCTTGTTCACTCCCCTTTTTTCTTATTTGATTGCTTTGTGCATATAAACTTCCTTATTCTGCTTCTCTGCTTAACCGTCTGACTGACTGCATCCATCTGTCTCTATGCGAGTTTATTTGTGTGTTTGGCTGGTTGACGTAAAGTAGCGTCTAATTCGAAGAGGTTCAAAGGAGAAGGAGAGATTTGACAGTGGTAGGAGAAATGTTTCTTTGATACTGACCGAGCCAAGTCACGTATGGGTGGGCGACAGATCAGTTGGAGAGAGAGAGAGAGAGAGAGAGAGAGAGAGAGAGAGAGAGAGAGAGAGAGAGAGAGAGAGAGAGAGAGAGAGAGAGAGAGAGAGAGAGAGAGAGAGAGATGCCAATATTT
>CM035184.1:16736531-16749031 GCA_020233015.1 Callinectes sapidus
CGTTCGAAAATTTATACATTAGTGGCAAATGATTGCCTGACATACCAAACTCGTTTCGTATAGCCAGGCGCGTATTTCAATGTTAAATTACCTAACATCGCCAGTTTTTGCGTTCCGACTTCCGTATTGCAATATAGTAATGTCACTCTGAAGGGATGGAACACGCAACGTAATAACAGAACATGAACACTTGTTATAAAATCGTGTATTTTACCATTGGTGATACCTCTCTCTCTCTCTCTCTCTCTCTCTCTCTCTCTCTCTCTCTCTCTCTCTCTCTCTCTCTCTCTCTCTCTCTCTCGTTCCCTTGATCTCAAAATAACAGCGCATGAGACAGACAAAGACACTTAGGGGAGTACAGTAGAGTGCACGATCCTGTGTTTAGATACAAGTAAGTGTACTGGTCCGAGAAAAGAGACATTTAGACCGTGAGTATGACCACCAGCCCAGCCAGTAACAGCTATAACATTATACCAGAACAATGCATCCCTCGAAATGAGATGGTCGGGATGCTAGACACAGGCTTAGGGTTTACTTCGACTCAGTGTGTGGAAGTTTGGACTCTGAGGTGTGGGTAGAACTCAGTGTGATGTTATTAATCAGCTTAGCTCTCCTTACACCGCTGCAGCGTCATACATAATAACAACAATATGATAACAGAACATGAGCACTTGAGGTTAATTGCTGCCTTTGTAGATGATTGTGACTAAGGCTTGTTAATGTAACAGTGTGTTTACTATCGACGTTTGCAAGCAGGTCGTGTGGGAGATAAGTAATGTGTGGTATAAGTCATTTGAAAAAAATAATAATTTAGTGTACAGAAATTGCGTTCAATGGTCGAGAGCTTGGTATTTTTTTTTTTTACCTTCAATGTGTGTGTGTGTGTGTGTGTGTGTGTGTGTGTGTGTGTGTGTGTGTGTGTGTGTGTGTGTGTGTGTGTGTATTTAAACAGTGTATATACCTGTATTCACCTGCATTTGATTAATAGGTTGTTTACCATATTAAAAAGTATAGTATTATATATAAAAAAGTGTTTAAAGGGAATTCATTATATATTTAATTTAAGCTTTAAAAGTTGGTCATTATATTTTGTTCATTCACTTCCGTGTACAAAGTAGAATATTAATTTTTGTTAGCTGTTTGTGTCCGTTAACAGAATTTGTGATGATATAATGTACTTTAAAGCCTTCCAGAAAACAACAGGTCACGTTTCTACTCACTAGATTAATTTAGTCATAGCCACAAATACATCACTGGACTCGTTTACATCACATTTCCAAGAAAAAGGAACTTTTGTCATTGCGCAGCAGATATTGCTTAATCACCTTTTCGTCAATAAAATGACAACATACATTCAGAAGAAACACTGAGGAGAAAACTAGTTCAGAATAAGCCTGTGTGATGAAAAACAAAACTGTGTATGTATGTTGGTTAGAAGTTTTCTTTTTTTCATCTCAGGTTTAGCAATTTTTCCTGCTTTGAAGATAGATCACATGTGACATGAATTTTCCTGCATTATTTTTGAGGTGACAAGATATCCATGGATATAGCAATATTGGGAACTAATAATTAGTAATGGAAAACATCTGCATACCAAGATTCTTCAACACATGGATCATGAAATGATCAGTCACTCATAGGGATTATTTTTAGAACAAGGACGATGACCCTCAATGGGTGAAATGTTCACTGCACTGAGGCGTCCGTGTCTGTGGCTTCTAAGGAGGATGTTAGCATAGCGTAAGTTCCCGGCGGTTCGGGTTTGGGGTGTCCGTCAGGGAAATGGTGCCTTGTCTCTGCGGGGGATGGAGGCGAGGTGGTCAGTGGTGGTAGAGTTCTGGGAATTAATGGATGTGCCAGATGTCCCTTTGTATTACTGTTCCTGAAGGTGTGTATGTATTCCTCCTCCTCTGTCTTGTGTCTGCGTGGGTGTGTGTAGGTAGAGAGCTGTATCCGTCTCTGTTTGCATGTGTGCCAGTCTCTCACTCGGGCTAATTTACTGTCTCTCTCTTTGTCTGTGTCTACTCGTGTTTCTATGCTTGTCTATCTGTCTGTCGATCTGTCTGTCTTTCTCTCTCTCTTGATGGACGACTGTCTATTTGTTGGCCATTTCTTTGTCGTCGCTCATTTTGTAAGAGCTATTGTCTGTACCTTCTTATTCAACTGTCTGTCTGATTCTCTCTCTCTCTCTGTCTCTCTCTCTCTCTCTCTCTCTCTCTCTCTCTCTCTCTCTCTCTCTGTCTCTCTCTCTCTCTCTCCCCCATAAAACAACACCTTTCCTTGATCCTAACTTAGACACAACACAACGCAGCACTACTGACACGCCTCCATTTGCCCTTTATTTTGTCCTGATTGGCAATTGCGCATTGAAGGTTTTACAGCAACTTGACACGAACGGCTTTCATGGAACCATCACTTCATTAATTTGTGAACGAGGAAGAGACGTGAAGGCTACGCGGAAAGGCGCGTGAAGTTTATTGTTCATAAAAGGGAATCACGTCTAACAATCAGTATTTGCTTTGTTGTGAATGCTTTCCTTATTCTTGTTATTGGTTGGCCGTGGGTGGTGAAGGTCAGTTAAATAAATATACTGAAGGATAGAGAAGATTTTTTTTCTGTGTTCTTGTGTAAAAGACGGGGGCGTTTTCTTCCGAAGATTGGTGGAAAAATGGAATGAGGTCACATGCCAGTCCTCTGTTTAAAGACGAGACAAAGAAAATAGGTCAAGGTTGGTTTTCACCGTTTTCTGTGAAATGATCAAGCCGGGAGAGGTAGGGGCGGTGAGACAGGGAGAAAGAGAGAAAAGAAAGGCAAAGATCGAGAGACAATACGGAAAATTAAACAAAGTAGAATTAAAGAAATCCGAGGTTCGTCACATATTTTGTTCATAAATTAAAATACAACTCCTGTTATTGAGTCCTGCGCGCTGCTTTCCTCCTGAATCCTGACCTTGATGCTTTTGTTCGGCGGTGGCGTGTTGGGTCCGTGCCGCGTCAGGAGCGTGGGTGGGGGTTTGAGGGGGAGATGTGTGTGAGCGGGGGTTGGGGGGGAATAGGTCGCATGAGGCGGAGTGGGTGTAGCGGTGTGGGGGAGAATGTGTGGCCTAAGTTGCGTCGCTTTGTCTAGTGGAGGTATCTGACGCGGCACTATTTTCAAGTATACATGAGTACTAGTTCAGTTACTGCAGATGCGAACTGGTGGTAGTGGTGGTGGTGGTGGTAGTAGTAGTAGTAGAAGTAGTGGTGGTGGTGGTGGTGGTGGTGGTGGCTGCGTCGTATTTGGTCTGGAACAGAATAACCGTTTTTCGATCATAATTTTTGAAGCCGTCATCGTTATACTCTAATTTCTAAAGCTCCTTTTTTTTTTTTTTATCCCCGTTGGTCTCATTAAGAAAAAATGCAGGTCAGATATTTCGTATCACGTACTTTCTTTCTGTTTCCGTCATACGTCGTAGCTGACCACGAGTGTTGAAGCGTGATGGGAACGCTACTAGATGGCGCTGATCGAGGCGGAAGGACACGTGCTGCGAACCGCCGATCTGGCCCCACGTGGGAGGAGGAGGACGGACCACGCACGCTACCCGCCATGAATGAGTGGGAGGCAAAGGCACGACGGGAGGGAGGCGATGGCAGTGTTCTTGGCGCATGTGATGATTGCCGCTAAAGAATAGACAAGAAGGATAGGCAAAGGAGTAAGAACTGGAAGTAATAGAGAAGGAAAGTGACTCTAAGGAAGGACAAGCATTACATGGGGGGAGAGAAGGGGGGAGAGATGGGTGGAGGTGAGAAAGAGGAGTGGGAGTGCCACCACCGTACATAAGGCACTGTGGCTCCCTCACTTAGCTCAGTCCTGCACCAGCGCTCACGAGAGGTGCACACGGTCGCTGGCTCTCGACCCCTCTCTCTCCTTCTCCCTCTCTATCCCGCCCTCATTCTCCCCTCGCTCTCGTCGACAGGCGAGGCAGGAGGAGGGCAACCTAACCTCCCCCTGCACCACCCACTACCCTCCGTCACCTGAGGTTTCTGTAATGCAAAACCTGCAGGACAACTCTATTTACTAATTCGACGAACCAGTGTTTTAGTGGTTTTGTCTGCGGCAGCCACAGGTGGACGTGTGTGGTGGTGACACGCACCTAAACCACTACACCACAACACCACAAGCACATCAACACTGCCAGATACACTGATCAACACCAGAACAACACGTGGCTTACACCCACACAAACATCACAACTTTCATCTACACTTTATACATCAAAGTATATACTCAAAGACAGCCAGACCCAGCTCGCCACAACCATCACCGCACCGCCGCCCGGCCGCCCGGACGGACTGCTGTGCATGTGCCGCGTGGCGCGACCAAACTTGTCTCCGGCATTACGTAACGACAGGAAAGTATAGCTGCGGCGCGGAACGCGAGAACTACTGGTTTGGAGCGTGTCCTGCGTGCCTGTCTGTCTGCGTGCGTGCGTGCATCCCTGCATGTGTGCAGGCGTGTGAGAGCAAAGGAAGTGAGGCGCTGACTTAAGAGGAAGAAAAGGACTGGATAGAGGACACAACTACAGCACACGGAAGAGGAAGTGAAGGAGACGGTAGTGGTGGTGGTGGTAGTGGTGGTGGTGACGTTGGTGGTGGTGTTGGTATTCATCGAGCGGAAGACAAGGTGGTGTGTGTTAAAGTCATTTCGTTCTTCTGTCACACCCAAGCACAGTCCCAAGCACAAGAGTAAGTAGAATTTATTGCCCGACTTTCTTGCAATTAATGAGCCTTACTGTGTATTTAGCATTTTTTCTACTTTTCCACCTTTTTTTTTAGTTTATTTATTTGTTTATTTATTTATTTATTTAGTGAGTTAGTTAGTTAGTTAGTTAGTGTGAGTGTGTGTGTGTGTGTGTGTATGTGTGTGTGTGTGTGTGTGTGTGTGTGTGTGTGTGTGTGTGTGCATTATTATGTGTATAGTTTACATTTCTTTGCTTCCGCTTCTGATAAAAGTGTATCATGTTTTGCTACATGTTTTAAAAGTTGCATTGTTTGAACTACAAGGATGTTTAGTTTTCCTTTTATTTTATCTTTACCTATCTTTTCAATGTGATTTTTCTTAGTATTGTTATCATAGATACTATTGTTTTTGGTGGTGGTGGTGGTGGTGGTGGTGGTGGTGGTGGTGGTGGTGGTAGTGTTGTCAGTAGTGGTGGTGGTTGTAGTGGTGTTTGGGCTTGGTATTGTTGTTATGAATGTTGTTGTTATTGGTGTTATTTTTAATTGATGTTATCTTGTTGTTGTTGTTGTTGTTATTATTATTATTATTATTATTATTATTATTATTATTATTATTATTATTATTATTATTATTATCGTCATCATCATCATCATTATGTTATAACTTGTTGTAATTGTTGTTGTTGTTGTTGTTGTTGTTGTTGTTGTTGCTAATGATGTAGTAATATCAGTAGTGAAAGTAGTGTTTGTTGTTGTAGTAGTGGGTGTTGTTGTTTCTTGAGGGTAATGATGTTGCAGTTATTGTCGTTGTTGCTGTTATTCTTCGTGTTGGTGTTCATGTTGGTGGTTTATAAATTAACCTGACTTTTAAGTCCATACGTGATATTTAATTTGCTGTGTGTGTGTGTGGGGGGGGGGAGTCTGTCTTGCATCACGGTTAAAAAGGGAACTAAGGACATGAATGATATTGATGTTGACGACGATGATTGATTACGATGATGATAATAATGATGGTGTTTGTTTCTGTTGGTCATTATCATCGTTGTTGTTGTTGCTGCTGCTTCTGACAGTGATAGTTATCAGAAAGAGCAGAATCAGATTAATTATAATGTGTTTTTTAATGTCATCTATGAAAGGTTGGTAAAGATTATAAGACGCAGTAAAAAGCAGGAAAAGTTGGCACTCCCTAAAACCTGCTTTAAGAAAAGAGTGAAATGGTTGATGCATTAGGTGCTATTGTATTCTCATTAAAATTCTCAAGTTAAAGAAGACAGGAAATGAAAATTAAATCAGAGTTGAAAAATACTTAGTGAAACTTGATAATTGGTTTAGAGATAATGTCCGTTTACCTTTACATTTGCTTCTCCATTTCCTATATACGTATAGTATGTCCTTTTTTATTGTGCGTGTTCAGCTGCATTTCTCAGCCTGTGTGTGTGTGTGTGTGTGTGTGTGTGTGTGTGTGTGTGTGTGTGTGTGTGTGTGTGTGTGTGTGTATCTGGTCTTTGAGTCTGTCTATCAGACTATGTATGTCTGTTTACCTGTCCTAAAGAGCAGAAAGTTGTGATTTAACCCAGGGATCCTTAATCACATAATCGACTTCTGTCGATCCTATACAAGGGAAAAATATAATGAAATCTAATGAACTCTCTTTAGTGGAACTCTTTTTATTTTAGTATGTGTTCCATTACTGGATCAAGAGTTTGAAAACACGATACCAATCAAAAGACGTCGGTTAGTTGCGCATGCGCAGTGTTGAATGAGGACAGTCTATTGTTAGCGGCTACACATAGTCGATTATTGGTGACTGCATCTGTGGCTCAGTTGTTTTGTGATCTCTGGAAAGTCGTTTGTCTATCGCTTTGTTAGCACCACTTTTTTTTTCTTCCGACAATGAGCAGTGTTGCGAACCATTCCTTGCTGGGCCCTCAAGTAAGCTGGACATGCACACCTCGGCCTCAATCCTCATTTCATTACTGTTATCCTGCTGCCTTATTCATCCAATAAAAAATCAACTTTCCTTGACAACACAGGTTTTTTTGCGTCACAGTCTAATTATTTTTTTTCCACAGTCTGAACACACACACACACACACACACACACACACACACACACGCACACACGCACACACATCAGTCTCATTACCTTTACTTACCTGAGTGTGGCTCTTATCACCCCTTCCTTACCGTGACCTGGCCCGGAGTCTTGCTTGACGCTGTTTCCTTTTTTTTTCTTTTTTTTTCCCTCAGCCTCTCTGGTTCGTATTTGGTGTATGAGTTTATTTCCTGCTTCGCTCGACCACTACGATAACAGCCTCCTCTCCACGAGGGAATGGTAATGAAACAACCGGGAATGGGGAGAGAGAGAGAGAGAGAGAGAGAGAGAGAGAGAGAGAGAGAGAGAGAGAGAGAGAGAGAGAGAGAGAGAGAGAGAGAGACTAAATTGAGTTATTGCGTCGTAATTTCAAAGATAAAAGAAATTAGTTATAGCGATAAAGAATACTGAATGATAATGGAACTTATGGTCTGTGGCGCGATTCAAGAACTCTACCACACAGACATCGGACCCAAAAGTAAGGAGAGGAAAAGCAAAACGTCACATCTTTTTTTTTCTTTTGTTTTCACTGAGTTACTTTTTTCAGCGTAGAGGGGAAACATAGCTGGCTTTTTCCCCACCTTTCTTGTGCCCCTGGTCAATTTCCTCCACGAGAAAAAGAAAAGGTAAAATGTAGGAAAGCGTGCACACACACACACACACACACACACACACACACACACACACACACACACACACACACACACACACACGCACGCACGCACACACACAGAACGAGAACAAGAGACATAGATACATATGCAGACAGGCAGGCAGACAAACACACAAAAACACGTAAACAAAGCAAAAAAAAAAAAAAAAAAAAAAGAACAAACATTGGAACATTCTCACAAATCAACAAACTGGTATTGGACACACACACACACACACACACACACACACACACACACACACACACACACACACACACAACAAGATAAGCAAACAATTATACAAGCAATCACGCAAATTGGAACAGAGAGAGAGAGAGAGAGAGAGAGAGAGAGAGAGAGAGAGAGAGAGAGAGAATATATATACATGTAAAAGAGAAAAAAATGTTAAAAAGAAATAAAATAGCTTGAACTAGTTGAAATACTATTGAATAAGGAGGGAAGAAAAGGAGAAGAAGGATAAAAGAGATTCCCTTCAGCTCATCTTCCTTGTGTCAGACTTGGCCTAAGAGCTCTGAAAGATTTATAATGTTCTCTTCTACCCAGTAACCATGGCAGAGGAGGAGGAGGAGGAGGAGGAGGAGGAGGAGGTAACAGGAGGAGGGGGAAAGAGATAAAACATGATTTGTGTGTTATTCTGCCGTTTGTTTACTTTATGTCATTGTGGTTTTGTTTATTTTTACCACAGGTGTCATTAGTGCACATGTTTCTTTTTTTTTTTTTTTTTTCGTTCATTAGTCTCTCCGCTTCTGTTCTTTTATGGATGAGTTTATTGTGTTTTTTGCCCTCAAGTGTGCGTCTGAAGGTTCGTCTCTGTAGTTTTCAATAATTGGTTGTCGCCATATACAACAAGTCTTCTTCAATTGTTTCCGCCATTTGCCTTCCCCCCCCCTCCCCGCCCCCCCCCGCGCCATGTGACTCCCATCTTCTACAGCTCTACAGTCCGATCTATATGCAAGTAGGTAGGAAACCGGACCCAGGCTGTGGAGGTGTCAGTGTGGAGGTCTGAGCAAGGTGAGGTGAAGCGAGGTTGTGTTCCCGCATTGTACATACATGCAAGCGGCTATTCTTGGTTTTAAAAGGATTTGTTGATCGCCACCACGCCGGTAAGTGGGCAGGCAGCATTGAAGGTGAGATGTGACGTGCTTTTATCTTCCTCCTCCTCTTCCTCCTCCTCCTCCTCCTCCTCCTCCTCCTCCTCCTCCTCCTGCTCCTCTTCCTTCTCTTCCTCCTCCTTCTCCCTCCTCCTGGTCTTCCTTCTCTTCCTTTTCTTCTTCTTCCTCCTCCTCCTCCTCCTCCTCCTCCTCCTCCCCTCCTCCTCCTCCTCCTCTTCCTCCTCCTCCTATTCCGACTGGTTCACCTTATGATGTTCTTGTTATTGTTTTTTTTTCTGTTTCATTTGTCTTCTTTTTATTATATCACTAACCTTTTTTTTCTTTTCTTTTTTTTTTACTCTCCTTTTATTTGATTTACATATTCTTCAGTCTTTTTGTCATTCACATTCTTCTCTTATCCGTTGTCCTTCCCTTTTTACGTGTGCTTCCCTTCTCCCCTTTTCACTTCCTCCTCCTCCTCCTCCTCCTCCTCCTCCTTTTAGTATAGTTTTTATATCACTTCCACCCTGCTGCTACCTTATCTTTGCCAACTGTTCCACATCGTCCCCACGAAAAGATATAGGTTATTTTACATAATAATACATCAGGAAGGAGGGGGATATCGGTTTTCTGTTTCACTTAACATGAAATATATTAAAATTTTGGACGTTCTTTTTCCAGTTGACAAGGAAGTTATGTTAATCACACACCATACAAAAAAAATTGGACTTGAAAAAATATTATACTTTTTAAGGGCGATAATAGGAATGCTGTGATATACATTTGAAAGATCTCAAGGGATTTAGGAGATAAGGATTCTTTTTTTCTCTCTTTTTTTCACAAATTGAACAAAGCCATTGATTTTAATTGCGCTCATTATGTTCTGCCTCTTTTGCCAAGATATTTTTCGTCTCATTTTTCAACATGATACATTAATACACAGTTCACTCTACATACGGCGCCATAAGCCAAATCTATCGCTAGTGAGTGTGGAAAGCTGTGGATCAGTAGCCTACAGGAAAGTGAATGGCGCGACTCACTCACCCACCCACGCCCTCATGCCACGCTCTCCCTTCCCTCCCACATACACACTTCTATACAACGCACACACCAATATTTCTCCCCCAAACACACACCATTACGTACACCATACCTCTTCTCCTATATCCACATAGTTTGTCACCCACACCTACGCTGCGTTTCTTACTCTTTACTCCCACGCTCTACTCACACCCCACGCCAAGAGCAGCCTAGTACTGCCTATGCTCGTTCCAACCACTCAACCCCTTTATCTGACACTGCAGGCTTTTCCCGGAAGTGCAGAGGGGTATAGAATCCTCTTCATTGATTCTATCACAAAAAACTTTACTATTTCTCTCCCCTGCACATCGCTGCGCTGCCTCACCCCTGCTCTAAATACAGAGGCTGGCCGCTTTTTCTGTATCAAGGCGCCAAGTTAAATTACTGAGCTCACCACTCCCTATTGGTGCAGTGTGAATGTGTGCTGTGCTTCTCCAAACTCCGGGCTGCAACACGAAGCCCGACTAGTACCTTTCCCTCCCTTGGTCCGTGCTGAGACTGACGTTACTTGATGCACAAATACGAATAGGACTCCCTTGTTCTTGGTCCGAGGAGTTATTCCCGCCTGAGGACCTTTTGGGAAATTAAATGCCTACGACGCTCTCTTCTGGTCAGAGAAATGGTACTGCGAGAGAAACAGAGTTCGCGAGTTTCATTTGCTGGATGGCTCTCGGCAGCTGGCAATAGTGCAGTTTGCTGCGTGTTGCCAGCCTGTGATGGGGCCAAGCTCTTCATCGTAATGGTCGTCTCGTGTGTGTGTTACCTCAGTAATGGCCTGCGGGAGGAGGGAAGGAAGGGGTCACACGTATCCTCTTCGTGACGTATGCTTTTCGTGACAAGTCTGCATTACTACACCTCTTAAAAGCAAATATGTTTAGTAATCCTTGCTAATGCTCATCTTACACACCTGCTTCTGTATGGGGCTTTCTCAGAAGACTAGGCTGGGTGTGGATGACGCTCTCACTTGTGGACCAAGGTTTCCGTCACTCATCGCCCACGTCTGGCCTGCAATTAGCGGTTCGCGACCCATAAAGGCGGCCCTCCACGAGATCAACAAGGATCATGTGTCTTGGTGGTGATCCCTCTTGTCCTTATTTCTCCGTGCTGTTAATTCCATGAACCTGTTCCTCCTTATTGCGACTCTCCCATCCCTCTTCCTTCTCCTCCTTCTCCTCCTCCTCTTCTTCCTCCTTCTCCTTCTCCATCTCCTTCTCCTCTTTCTTCTTTTCTTTCTCCTTTTTCTTTTCCTTCTTTTTCTCCTTTTCCTCCCCTTCCTCCTCTTCCTCCTCTTACACTACTAATCAATATTGGTAGTGGAGTATGTGAACAGAATACTGGTTATAAAAGGCAACAAACTTTGTTACCTTTCACTTTTATGTTTCGCTTCACAATTTCTTTATTTTCCACCTCTACTGTTCTCCTAGTCCTCTCCATCCACCTCTTTATTTCCATTAATGTGTGTCTGTTCTCATAACTTTCATCTTTGATTATATTCCTTCTCTGATTCTTCCTTTCCCTAGCTCTTCCGTTTTCTCTTTCCCCAACTCAGCGACTTTATTTTCCATTTCCCCCTCCTCCTTATCCGGTTCCTCAGCATCGTCGTTTTCCTTCCATTTACTAGACACCGTGCACGTTGCTTCTTCTCTTTCCTCTTCCTTCCTTTCATAGACCACGCCGCTTATTGCATCTTCCGTCTTCTCATCCATACTTTTGTCCTCCTCCTCTTCCTTCTCGTTCCCAACACCCTTTTAGTCTGGCGCTGCATTTCCTCCTCTCTTCTCCTGCCTCCATTCTCCACACGCTGCATGTCCTCCTCAACTTCCTTCTCCATCTCCATCTTTTTAATTCATCTTTGTATTCTCTTTTCTTTTTTCATTTTCCTTTCCTCCTCTTTCCTATGCACCGTTCGCATTGTCTGGTTCTTCATTTTTTACTCTGCTTTCCCCCCTCCTCCTCCTCCTCCTCCTCCTCCTCCTCCTCCTCCTCCTCCAACGCTTGAGCTGGAAAACTATGCAAAACTTTCTTAACTTGATAAAAATTTCTCCCCGCCACAAGGAGAAGAGACCGTTATATTAACCTTCGCGATAAATTTATTCCCCCTCCTTAGCACGCCCTGTAAAAGATTCCTTTCCGTCGTAGTTCCAAAGTTGTGGAGGCGTTGCTGTTGGCGGCGGCGGCGTCGGTGGTGGTAGCGGAAGTGTATTCCTATTTTTTATTGTGCAGCTTTTTCTATGGGAGACTTTTTTATTCTGAACTTCTACGTGTTTGATTTGAAATTAGTGTGTGTGTACTTGTCTGTGTGTGTGTGTGTGTGTGTGTGTGTGTGTGTGTGTAGTAGTAGTAGTAGTAGTAGTAGTAGTAGTAGTAGTAGTAGTAGTAGTAGTAGAAGAAGAAGCAGCAAGAAACAGCAGCAGCAGTAGTAGTAGTAGTAGTAGTAGTAGTAGTAGTAGTAGTAGTAGCAGAATTAGTAGTACTAGTAGTAATAGGAGGAGCAGTAGCAGTAGCAGTAATAGTTGCAGTACGTAGCCTAATGGTGGTGACGGTAGTGGTGATGAATCCTAATTTCATTTACAGATCATTTATAAAAATTTCTTTACATTTCTTGAAGACTTTTGATGAATTAACTGTTTCTTTCCCTGAAATTTTATAATCAATCCACATTAAGCCTTCACATTTATTAAATATTACACAACTTCAAGAAACTTGCATAAACTTAGGCTACATCGTATGGGACTATGATTTTAATCAATTTTCAGATAAAAGATATTGGATTTCTAACTCCTTATAATTCAAATAAATGATTTTCAACAACAAATGAAGAAATATAAAGAAAAACACATGGA
>CM035184.1:16971832-16981832 GCA_020233015.1 Callinectes sapidus
GAGATTGCCATACACTTGAATGTTGTATGGAAGAGATATTTAAGGTTGCTGGAAACTCATGTTCATTCTCAAACTTAAATTTTTTTTTTTTTTTTTATGTAAGAAGAGAATCGGCAAAACAAAAGCTGATTAAAAAGAGGTTCTTTGTGGTGCTGGTCTCTGAAAAGCTGTTTACAAGATTAAGGACTTTTATTTCTAGATTTTTTTCTTCTTATTTTTATTTCTTGTTTTATTTATTTTCTTATTTAGTCTTATTTTTTCTTTTGTTACTGTTTATATTTCTTGCAAGCCAACATTCCTCACTCTTATTCATTGACAGGTCGTTATGAGTAGTTTGATGTCACATATTTCATCAATTTATTAACTAATGCAGTCATCATGCGAGAACACTAACAGTATCAAATTCATAGACACTCGTAATATTCAATCAGTGCAATTAATGTTGAGTTGAAAATAAAAACACATGATAATATATTAATTGACCTTCCTGATTCATCCTCTTCTCTATCTCTTTCTTCTTACCCATTCTGCACTTCTTTTTTCTGTACATCTTTCTTAATGATACAGTGTGCTATGTATGGTGTCATCACAGTTATTAGGATGGTGACAGTAATTATTAAAGTACGAGCAACACACACACACACACACACACACACACACACACACACACACACACACACACACACACACACACACACACCATAAACACGACGATGACGACAGCAATGGTGGCGGTGATGGCAGTGGCTGAGAGAGAGAGAGAGAGAGAGAGAGAGAGAGAGAGAGAGAGAGAGAGAGAGAGAGAGAGAGAGAGAGAGAGCAAGTAGCAGTATAGCAACATTACATCTTCGAGAACTGCGTCTTGCTCCTATTTTTACTCAATTATGGTGACGCACGTGACGGGCGGAGGCTATCCAGGTAAAAATCACCTCTCCCTCTCTCTCTTTCCCCCTCTCTTCCTCTTTCTCCACTCCCTCTCTCGCAGTCTCCCTTGCTTTATAATTTTCGGGGAGCCAAGTTGAGAGCACTTTCCTCCTCGGCCGTTATTCAGTTTTTGGCGCGTTTTTAGCGACGGTTAATGATCCCAGACGTGGAATTACTTAGGCGGAGTGGTGGCGTGTGGAGGTGCGAGTGTGATTACAGGTGAGGCGCTGATGATTGTCTGCGTTATATTTGGCTAAAGAACTTGATGAGATGAATGGAAGGAAACGTTTGGTTCAGAGAAAGAGCCGGGGAGAGGTGAGGGACGTTTGGGCGGGGGGGGCGGGGAATGGAAAGGGAGATTACATAGAGTGGTGAAAGAAAAATGTGGCTGCGATTTTCTCCCAAGTTACAGCGTCTGGTGGTGGGTCCTTAAAACTCGTGACCTCTTTTGGGGGTTGTTTTTTTTGTGGTTGTTGTAACCTGTAGTGGTAGAAGTAGTGGTAATATCAATACAATAGTTTTTTTTTATTATTATTATTTTCATTCACATGTGTTCCATTTTCTATGAGTGGTAATGAACAAAGTTACAATGTCTGTTAGTGCGTCTTAAAACTCGTTACTCCTCCTGGGTGTTGTTTTTTCCTTGTTGTTGTACCGGTAGTGGTAGTAGTAGTGGTAATATTAATAGAATAGTTGTTTTTTATTATTATTCACATGTAGGTGGAAACTAACAGAGTTACAGCGTCAGGTAGTGAGTCTTAAAATGTGTGACCTCTTTGGGTGTTTTTTTTTTCCTTGCTGTTTTGCCTCTAGTGGTAATATTAATGGAATTTTGTTTTGTTATTATTCACGTGTGTGCAATTTTCTCAAAGTGGAAACTAACAGAGTTATAGCCTCTGGTAGTGAGTCTTGAAATTCGTGACCTCTTGTGGGTGTTGTTTTATTCTGGCTGTTTTGCTAGTGGTAGTAGTAGTAGTAGTATTAGTATTCTCACGTACTCACCACCGGTTCTTTCTCTCTCCTCCCACAGAGTTCTGCAAGGAGCCCCTCGGTATGCAGTCAGGCAGGATCAACGACACACAGATCTCTGCCTCCTCCTCCTACGATGTCTCCAGGACGGGACCTCCCTCTGCCAGGTGTGTGTGTGTGTGTGTAGATTTATGTATTTCTGTGTTTTTTTTTTTTTTTTTTTGTACTTTCCCGCCTCTCTTTGTCTGTCTGTCGGTTTGCCTGTTTATCTATAAGTCATTTCATCCGTATTTCAGATTTTTTTTTGTTATTATTACTGTATTTTTGTCTGTCCGTCTGTCTGTCTGTCTGTCTGGCCGAGACTCTTCACAAACTCCCGAGCTAGCTGATCTGTCACATTTTTTTGTCCTTTGTGTTCTTTTACGTTTCTTCTCTGCGGGGATGAAGATGAATGTCCCTCACCACTCAATAGATGGCGTCCCTATAAAGTCTCCTTATCGTCCCATAGATAAAGAGGTGATACCGTAATGTCTAAGCCAACCCTACTGGATCTCTTAGCCCGATTCTTAACTCTCATTAATTCTTAACCTTTTTTTTTTGCATATCATTGAGCGTTTTAAAGTTATCCTCCTCTAACTCATTAATCTTCACTTTAATTGCAACTTAGCACAGTGAGGACATCAGGGTGGAGAGGGAGGGAGAGTGAGGGAGAAGGGAGGAGAAGGGTGAAGGAGGGAGTCGATCAGGGAGTGTTTTAACAGTTGTAATTTCCTTGTGATAGAGTGAAATGTATTTTTAGGTAGTGCTGGGAGGGGGGGTAGTAGTAGTGGTAGTAGTAGTAGTAGTAGTAGTAGTAGTAGGAAGAGGAGGAGGAGGAGGAAGAAGAATAGTAATAGTCATAATAGTAGTTTTTGTTTGTGGTTTATTTGTTTTCCAGTTGCAATTAGTAGCAAAAGCAGTTATATTAATATCAGTACCAGTAGTCATTGTTGTATCAGCATCAACAACAGCAGTAAAGGTACCAGTCATAACAAGAGCAATAATAACATTTTCTTTTCTCTCATCATAATTACCTCCCTGAAAAAAAAGAATAAATAAATAAAATCCCCCTTTCTTACATACAAGAAGTCTAACTAACTCTCCACCACCACCACCACCGCCACCACCACCACCACCACCACCTCTAGGAGCACCAGCAGGCGGTATCCTATCACACGAGGTGCCTCCGGAAGACAGATTAAAACACTAATGGTATATTCAGCTACGCCTTCGTTTGAGCTGGATCGATGGGAGGGTCATTATGGTGTGAGGGCATTAATCACCTACGGAAGGGAGAGGAGGGAGAGAGGAGGAGAGGGAGGGAGAGAGGTACCTGAGGGAGGGAAGTGAATGGGGTGTCAGGAAGTAAGGCTGCTAAGAGAAAGGAGAGGTAAGGAAGACATAGGAAGTGAGAAGTAAAATAAAGGGAAGGGAGATGGGAAGAGAGATGAGAAAGGATGATTAAGGAAAAGATAAAAAAAAAGTGTATCAAGTCAGAATGAGAGTAGCAAATGTTAGAGAGAAGGAGGAGGAAAGGAGTAGAGAGAAGGAGGAGGAAAGGAGTAGAGAGAAGAGGGAGGAAAGGAATAGGAAGATTGATCGTAAGAGGAATGGATTTAAAAGAGAAAATAGACAGGAAAGCGACGCAAGAGAAGAGAAGATACTAGTAGAAAGGAAGGTGGAAATGGAGGTGATGGGACAGGGAAGCCGATGAAGGAGTGGGAAGGAAAGAGAGAGAGAGAGCAAGGGAGAGTAAAGTTGAGGGGGATAAGGGAGAGGTGGTAAGAAGGACAGGATCTTGATTTGCCCCCTACCGTGTCTGGGAAAAAAAGAAAATGGAGAGAGAGAGAGAGAGAGTTAAAATAATAAACAAAATACGCACCAAATAACTAATTACGAGTATATGCAGAGGAATATTTATCATAGCAAAAGCAAATATATAATTAAGCCGCAAAAAAAAAGGGGGAGAAAGAATAGAAACTAAAAAACAGTAACAACATTATGAATCGCAGTTAATTACGCTAAAGAGGAAAGCACACGGAATAAAGCTTTATATTCGACATTATTTCGTATATTTTCATCCCGGAAAGACTCACACACCGCCAAACATCACTGTGGTAAAGAACTGAAGCCAAAATCCCCGGAATCAAACACCGTAAATGAGTCTTAATGCCATTCTCAATTTCCCTCACGCTGCACTGAGATATTTCCCTCCCAGCCAGTCACCGAAGGAAACTCGCATTACCTCACACTTTTCCCCTCCACCCTGATTCTCTCTTTTTTTTTCCACCCAGGACTAACATTTTCGCCATTATCAACGACTACACTATCTCATTACGTAATATTTTCCCTCCTGCATATTATTTTTTGCATATAAAGGGATATATTAACCATTACGTGATTTTCTCCTCATTACTTGATATTCTTCCCCCTCATTATTTGGTATTCTCCGTAAATTTTTCCCTCCTGCAATTTTTTCCCTCCTGGTCTGGGCCGCCGTTCCTCGCCTGCTCCTCTTCAATCATTCCCGGTACAGCGCGCGGGCGGCCTTTTCCTCACCCTTTCCTCTTGAATCTTGCCGCCCGCGTGGCCATGTACTCCTCTGTCTTGTCATGAACTATACTCCAAAACACCTCGCCACTTTACCTCTACTGATTTTAATAAGGTGTTTTTTTTCCGGCTCTAGGGAAAGATTAATTAAGATATTTGCCGTATTAATGTAAGAAGCGCCTTTGGAGACGTGGGTATTTATTTCTTTGGTTTTGAAAATAGTGGTGGTAAGAATGAGAGAGCAAAGCGTTTCGAAATTGGGGCTTAAGACTTCTCCTTGTCCCCAGCCCCTTTCTCCTTGATGCCGTCATGCCTCCGCGATATTCTAAAACTCAGCCACTTTTTGTCTCCTCCGGACTAACAAGGGGAGTATACATCACTTTTGCTTCCTCCGCCATGACCTCCGCCATACCACTACCGCTCAAACTACCACAAAAATCTCGTGTTTTTTCTCTTTTGCGTTTCTCCACGTAGTTATTTTATTGGGGTCTGGGTTTTTTTTTTTACTTTGCTTTTTTACTTCCTCTCATATCATATATTTTTTTTATTTCTTCCTAAGCCAGCTGTGTTTCTTTCCTCTTTTTATTTCTTTTTTTCTTTTTCGACATTGATAATTTTTCTTTATTAACAATTTATAGCATTTCCTGTTCGATTTAGATAATTCTTACATATATGTATATATTTTTTCTTTTACTATTGTTTCCAATTGAATCCTTATTCCTTATTGATTCCTTAATACATTTACTTTAAATTCCCAGTGTTATCCGTCTCTTCTACTTTACACACCAATTTTAATCCCCATTCTTACTCCCTCCCATTACTAACTTTCCATTCTTTCTAAACATAAATATTGAGCCATAAACACCCTTACATTTTCATTTACTCCACTCATTTAGACCTAAAGGAGGAGTAGCATATTAGTGGGCCTTTCACTTTCAATATTTTTCCTACACTTGGCCAGCTTCCCTCTCTTACATAAAAAGAAAAACACAGACGTAGCTTCCTCCCAATTTTCCTTTTATTCATTCGTCTTTATATTATCCCATCACCCTTAACCCTTTCCTCTTCATCGCATCCCTCACCACCTGATCCATTAGGCGTGTCATGAACAGGTAACACACACTTACCTGTACCGCACAATACGAGACATTCATTGGATGGGAAGCAACAAGCGAACTCTACACACCTCTCTCTCTCTTTTTAAGCCTCTAATCAGAGCGTCAGGGGATAACAAACTGCGTATCGCTAGGAGAGGAGGCAGACGAGTTCACACCAAAGGGAAGGGAAGGGAGGTAGATCAATGAGAGAGAGAGAGAGAGAGAGAGAGAGAGAGAGAGAGGTGTATGGGGGATGAATAACATAGGTGGCAAAAACATGAAATGAAGTTTGTGAGTATAAACAAATCTTGATCAGAAAATGAGAGAAAAAATATAAACTGTGCTTGCTTCTTCATCCCTCCCCCTCCTGAAAAACGAAAAACAAAATGCAACACCACTAGAAAAATTCGTGTACATGTATCGGTTGAAAAAGAGAGAGGAAAAAAAGGCATGAAGTTAAAAAACGAAAACAAAAACTGTAAAAAGTAAAAAAAAAAAAAAAAGAAAAATGACAAATATATGGTGAAAATAGTTGTGTTTTGTAGATAATGATAACCAAACGATAACGAGAATGAATGAACAAAAATGTAAAGGCAATATTTCTAATAGAAAAAGTATAAAAAGGAAATTAAAATTGGCTTGCAAAAAGAAGGCCGTATAAATTAGAATTTTTTCTTTTGAATAATAACATAAATATGAGAGGAAAATGAGAACAACAAAAATGAAAGAAATGAACATAGATACCCGATTTTTATTATGTTATATAACCTTTTGAAATATTTTTTGTGGTCGTCTCCCCGGCCACCCTACATACACCTCGCCGTCTGCAGGAAGCCCCTCCACCTGTCCGCCGCTGCCCCTGTAAACCCACAACTTTACCTCCCGCGCCTCACCTCGCCTCGAAATACTGACCCACAGACCTGCATATTTTGCTCTTTTTGTCACATTGGAGGAAGGAATAAAAAAAAAAAAAAAAAAAAAAAAAAAACGGGGTAGAAAAGAAAAATATTGAAATATATACTAAAAACTAACGCACCTTTTTTCAGCAATAGAGTCAAGGAAAAACGCCGCCAGTAACCTCCCTTACCAGCTTTTATTTTCACGGAATTGAAACGTCTTATTTTTGAAGCCACGACGGCAAAAAAAAATATCGTTTTATTTGATAGTATTTCTCTCTTTTTTGTTATTTCTTATCATATATATATATATATATATATATATATATATATATATATATATATATATATATATATATATATATGGAAAGAAACAACAAAAAAGAGAAATACTATCAAATAACATCATGTTCTGAAATCTCAGTGTGACAGAATTCTGTAATGTAACCTGTTGAAACACTTTTCTTTGTAGTTTGCCAAATGTGGTGTTAGATTAACGTCAGATTTCTAACACTCTCCAAGCCACAACACTTTTCATTCAGTAGTTTGTGTTGATACAGTACATATGTAGTATATAGAGTCATTGCACCACCACCATTGTAAGATTCCACGAACTCCATAGGGCGGTGTGGTACTTCCAGCGTCGATATTGCGTCTTTGAATACACGTCAGTCGCGTCACCGGGTACTATTCCTTCCCTATTTTCCCTCCTTAGAAAACAAAAATGCGCTCCATTCTTCCTGCTTCGTATTTTCCCTCCTCACTAATAGACAGTCGCTTCTCCCGCCCCTCACCCACCCGTGCCTCTATCCTTTCCTTCCCTGCCGGCACATCTTCCCTCTTTGTGTCCATTCTGAGTCACCATATATGATTTTGATAATGCTGCTCGCCATTCAATACAATCTCCTTAGTATTCACCAGCTCGCCGTGCTGTAGAGACGCATTACTGGTGCCTCCTGGGTATCGATAAAACTCTCCCTTCCGCTATATCTACATAGGGGCCATACGTTATCCTCACCGGACATTGCAGAGGTTTACGACTCTTGTAATGTCCTGAGTAAGTTTGGAAGATACTGTATACCTGCTACAGTACGTTCTTTGGATGTGATATCGAGGTACGAACAGTATTGAGACGTATGGATAAAGACGGACGAAAGGACGGACACACACGCACACACACACACACACACACACACACACACACACACACACACACACACACACACACACACACACACACACACACACACACGTGCACTGTATCTCCTTTTGTGCTCGGGACGAAGAATATTTTTTGACGCTTGTTACAGAGAGAGAGAGAGAGAGAGCGAGCTAGTGAACTCTGCACCGCCACATATCAGTATCCAGCTCTGTACTAAAGTTTATACATGAACCCTCCCCCAGCCAAAGTATTTCCCCTTTCCCATCCCTCTCTCCTCCATTCCCCCGTTCCCTTCCCTCCCTTGTGGCTTATGAAGTTCCCTACGTGTATTAATTCTCGCCTGGATTTAATATTGGGCAGAGGCAAATAGTTTTGTTCAGGGAAGACTCCTATCATTCATGTTATTCTTTTTTGTTACTGTGTTTTTTCTTTCTCCTATTCTTTTTTCATGTGTCTCTTCTTCATAACGACACGATGAGTATAGATGTAATGATGCTTGTAGTGGAGTGAAGAGGAAACAAAACTTGAATTACATGTAAAGTGTGAATGACAAGCGAGATAGAAAAAGGGGGAAATAAAGTGAATAAAAAGATAATAATGATGAAAGTACAGATACAAACTACTTCCCCATCATTTCTTAGTCCCACTGTAGAATGAGGTAGAGGAAAGAAAGCATGAAGGAAAGGATGAAAGTCAATGACCGCATATTTTATCCTTTTTTTTTTTCATAGAGACTCATATTTCACCCAGAGCGCATCATTTCCGATTCCTGAGTCTGGAGAGGTGCATTAACTACTCGTAGCAGAGGCCCACCATCCCTTGCCGGCAGTCATTTCCTCGTCATTACCTCTGGATTAATGTTCTCTCCTCGCTTAGCTAAGAGACCATTTATCAACCGCCCTATACAACCTGAGATAAGATATTGTACTTCAAACCTCCAAGATTCCTGTTGCTGATCGTTTGTTGTAGAAGTATCAGTGAGGTTTGTGTTCGATTTTATCTTTACTCCTTCCATCAAATACTTGTAGGGATTTAAGAGAGATTATTTTTATTCGAAGGCAGGAAATATTAGAGATTTAGCTCCTTAACTGTTTCGGTAGTCTTAAATAATCCCTTTTAGTCAGACAGTCGTTGAAATTATGTATAAGATTGTCCGATCCTTTTTTTTGTATCGAGTGAATTAAAGGATTAGTGATCTACGTTCTAGGATTATTATTTCTTTCAATGTTATTTAGTGCTCAATGAAAGTGGTTTTGATATGTCTCTTCACTCAGATAGTTTTGAAAAATTGGAGGTAGATAATTGCAGTTTTTTTTTTTTTAAGTACAATGTAGATAAATTAAAGAAAAAAAAGTAAGGATTTAAATATCAGTATCAATTTTACATAATGTGGTTTCAACTTATCCCTTCAGTCAGATACTCCTTGAAATTATACATAAATTATGGGCGCTTTTTAACTCGTAAAATGTTAGAGGGTAAGTTTCCTCGAGTTCTTCTTTATTATTTGACTTACTGACTAATTTACTTGGTTTCTTTTGATTTTTGAGTGGAAAAGCTTTGTATGTGGGTGGTAGAGAATAGGAAAAGTGTAGGTAATGGGTAAAGGGAGGAAAAGTTAGACCAATGAAGGAGAACAGGAAGCAGGTGGAGGTAATGGTTAAATGAAGGAAGGGAATGGTATTGGAAGGGAATAATGGAGGATGTATGGTGCGAGAGAGGGGAGATGTGGGGAGATCAGGGCTGGGGAGCCAAGGAGAAGAGAAAGATATTCAGAAGAAGAATGAGAAAATCCTGAAAAAAAGAAAATCTACAGAAAAGAAAACAGAATAGAACGGTAGAGAGAAGAAATACTAATTTTAGGATAGGGTGAAAAAGAAGAGTCAGAGGAAGAGAGTGGGATGAATACTGGTTGAATAAGAAGAGGTAAGAAGGAGAAGAATAAGTGGTGGATGATGGTGAGATAAGAAGAGAGAGACTGGGTGAGAGAAGGGAAGGGAAGAGAGACATGATGGATTGGGAGATGTTACGTGGAGTGGGAGGGAGAGAGAAAGGGAGAAGTTAAGTATGATTAGTAGGAAAAAAATGCTAAGCAGAAGGAGAGGGAGAGAAAAGAGGGAGACAGGCAGAATAGATATAGAGAAACCCACAATACATGAATAAATACTGCAAACAAAGGGAAGGAGGGAGGGAGATAACAGAAAATAGGATGAACCAATGAAAATAAAGAGAAAAATTAAACACAGAACAAGAATAACCAAACGATGACTGTATACACAACTAAGATAACAAAAAAAGAAACAAATGGTGATAAAAGGAGGGAAGAAAAAGAGAGAGATAAAAAAAGATTCACCAAAAAAGATATG
>CM035184.1:16984332-16989553 GCA_020233015.1 Callinectes sapidus
TGGTGGTGTTGATAGTGGTGGTGGTGGTAGTGGTGGTAGTGGTAGGGGGCCAGTTGACAGGGAGGGAACAAAATTAGGGTGCAGGGTAATGAGAAACCACAACATTTGCCGTGGAATTAAAACAACACACGCTTTTCATCAGTAAACATTGAAAATATCAGAGTGGATAAAACGTCATATATGTCATGTTTCACTTTATATATATATATATATATATATATATATATATATATATATATATATATATATATATATATATATATATATATATATATATATATATACATGTGTGTGTGTGTGTGTGTGTGTGTGTGTGTGTGTGTGTAAAAAGCGCAACAATATTACTGTATTTTTTTCATTTGTGTGTATATTTTCCCCCATAGCTTACAACTACACTTATTTTTTTTTATATAGATTTTAATGCATTTCTTTCTGTCTAAAAAAAGTCACCTCTAGCTCCGAAACCTTGGGATCTTTCTACAGCGTCACATTTTTTTCTCTCTCACCATTTCTTTCAATGTATTTTTTTCTTTCTGCGAGACTGGGAAATAAACTTGTCTCGTGCCTCTGGCCAGCAAATCATGAAAAACTACTCGTGTGAAAAATAATTGGTAGGTTTGTGTACGTGCTGCGATAATTTAAACATTGCACTTTTGCTCTGCTTAGTTGTTCAGAAGCATTTGTGTATTTGTAAGAAGTGATGTCTGACTCATAATATCAGTGATGAATGTTTTACCTATTCAAATATTCTTGGTAGGGTTATGGTAGCAGCAGTAAAAAAATGAATAAATGAAATAATAATAATAATAATAATAATAATAATAATAATAATAATAATGATAAACCAAATGAAATAGAAAGAAAAGATAAATAAGATAAAACTTATGGAAGATAATAAAATGAACAGATAAATAAAATTAATAAAAGGTAGATAGAAAAAAAAATAGTGAGTGAATAGAAACTTAAAATTACTCCCATGGATGACTAATTTTGTTGTGCATTTTACTACGGCAAGCCTTTTGTATATCACACATTCCACTCTTCACTTAAACTGTAGCATTGTTGTCAGTTCCTGGATCATGGAGAGACTACAACATGTACAGCTTACACATCCACCTTGCCCATCCGTCCTTCTGTCCGTCCGTCTGTCTGTCTGTCATTCCACTCCCAGTTGATCCAGGCAGAATGCATATACATTTATTTTTCCCTTGTTTAATGGCGGATTACCCTGTTGATTCGAATTAATCACGGCTAATTTATCAGATTTCGTTATAGATTAATTCCGATGAGAAAATATTTGTCATGTTAGTGAATTTTCATTGTCCAAATACCGAAAACTATTGGAATTAGACTTGATTGTCGAGCTCGTTCAGGTTTGATGGACAATTGGTCTGCGTCATGCGTTTGTTTCCGCCTTTACTTCCTTGTCCTGTACGTGTGAGAGGTGAAGGAGGAAGAGGAACAAGAAAGCAAGAGAGGAGGACAAGAGGATGTATTTGACCCTTTCAGTACCGAGACACATTTTCTTACCAAAGGATTTCAGTGCAATTAGACGAGTTTATTGCCATTAAGTAAGGTCAACGGAGGTCAGAAGATTAATGGCCAGAATCTGTACTATTGTAATCCCCCACATGAATTTCTAAAGCAGTAGAAAATTGACAAATAATAAGCAGAATGAATATGAAAAACGTGTCCTATTATTGAAGGGGTTAAAGAGGTAAACAGGAAACATTTCATTAAAGAGGGTTGGATGTGAGGGTATTAAAGTGAATAAGAATTACAAAGCATACGTAGCAATGGCTTGGCTTGGGGATGAATGGCCGCTGTAAAAGAGATCATTATGGTTTTATATTGATCGTGCGTCGTTTTGCGGGTTCGAAATGATCAAATGAATCGGAAAATACGGGAAGGTAGACAGGTATTCGGCGGTCGGCTATGATTGCAGGGCTGATTGAGAGAGAGAGAGAGAGAGAGAGAGAGAGAGAGAGAGAGAGAGAGAGAGAGAGAGAGAGAGAAGAGTTTGCTTTCAAGAGGCACACTTCACTCACTCATCCTTCCCTTTGCCGGCAACCAGTTACTTCTTGCTTTTTTTTCCCATCTCTCTCTCTCTCTCTCTCTCTCTCTCTCTCTCCCTCTCTCTCTCTCTCTCTCTCTCTCTCTCTCTCTCTCTCTCTCTCTCTCTCTCTCTCTCTCTCTCTCTCTCTCTCTCTAATCCACTCACTTCAGTCAAACCCGGAAGATAAAGTCTCCATTTTTTCTATCTTTTTCTTTTTTTTCCCAGCGTGTTTCCGTGTCTTTCCTCTTCCTTCTCCTTTCCTCATTCCCATTTTGTTTTGTTTTTTTGTCTTATTTTTGCTTCTGGTTAGCTTTTTTTTGCACGTTTCATTTCATTTTCTTTCATGTTTGTTTCCTTTCCTTTCATTTTGTTACTTGTTTTTATGTTTTCTGGTATTTCAATTTTCCTCTCTGGTATTGTTTTTCTCGTGTTTCGTCTTCATGTCGCTTTCATGTTTACATCTTCAATTTCCTGTTTCTTTTTTTTTCCTCTTTCTCTCTCTCTCTTTATGTTTTCATTTCATGTCTATCTTATTTTCCGTCTATTCACATTTTTCTTACAATTTTCTTTTGAATTTCAGTTATCTTTTTTCTTTTTTCGTGATGTTCGTTTCTGTTTTCCCACCTTTTCTTTTTTTTCTGTTTCCTTTATTATTTCACATTCCCTTGCTTCTCTATCATTCCCTCACATCTCCATCCTTTTTCCCTTTTCCTTCCCTCTTTCCCTTCCCTTCCCTTCCGGCATCCTCTCATACGCAGCTTTCACTACCACCACCACCGGCCCCTTTCCATTTTCTTTTTTGTTCTTTTTTATATAAAAGCGTATGAAGGACGCCCTCGCCCTTTAGAAGCGCCTCGGAAAATTACCATATTGGCGTCATCGTTGCCGAAATTAGTTCCATAATATGTCCACAGATGGCGCCACCCTGTCGGCCCCTCCCCCTGCAGGAATATTTTTGGAGCGTCGCCTCTCACATTTAATGGATGGGATTTTCTCCACACTCCCGAGGGATTGACGAGGGAAGCCCAGGGACATTTGACGTCTCTCTGTTTGGGCAGTAATACCAGGGAGTTACAGACAGACAGACAGATGGATTTACGTTTTTTTTCCAGGCTTCCTCCCTTTCACGGCTGCTTTTATCAATAAGATTAGAATTTTCTGTTGACGCTTTTTACGCTCATCACTATTCTTTCACTCTCCGTCGTTCCTCTCTTCTCTTCCTTCTCTCATCGAGGTTTTTTTCCCACTCTTATCCTTGCCACACCTACGTACTTTTCCTCACAAGCTCCTTCTCTCTTCTTTCACCACGTCCTCTTGTCACTCAAAAGCTCCTCTCCCTCTTCCTCTCCCTCTCCCTCTTTCTCTACTCTTCCTCCTTGTCTATACGTGGCTTTAGGCTCTGCTCTCCTGATTTACCTCACAGATCCCTTTTTCACCTCCTTTTCTCTTACCCCTCACAGTCTCCTGCTTTTATCATGTGTATTTTTAGATTCTCAACTTTTTTTTCACTCGCTCACTAGATTCTCTCTCTCTCTCTCTCTCTCTCTCTCTCTCTCTCTCTCTCTCTCTCTCTCTCTCTCTCTCTCTCTCTCTCTCTCTCTCTCTCTCTCTCTCTCTCTCTCTCTCTCTCTCTCTCTCTCTCTACCGTCACACAACATCCACAAAGCCACAATCTTCCCTTTACTTTCACGCATCCTCCTTACCCTCTAACTTCATGCATCTTTCTTCGTTCTCTCGTACTCTTTTCTAACATTCATTAACTCTCATCACCTCCATAGCCTTTCTCCCTTTTCTACCTTTATTTCCACAAATCCACAATCTTCCCTGTACTTTCATGCATTCTCCTCACCCTCAAACCTTCATGCAGCTTTCCTTGTTCTCTTGTAGTCCTTCCTAATATTCATTAAGCCCCGTCTTCTCCACAGCCATTTATCTTAATCTTGTTTTCTCCTCCTGCAGGCTGAACAAGGAGGTGCAAGGGGGGGCCTGGTGTCCTCGCGCCATGGTGGGCGGTAAAAGCTCAAAGCAGTTCCTCGAGATTGACCTGCAGAAGACTCATGTGATCTCAGCCACGGAGAGTCAGGGTCGCTTCGGGAACGGCGAGGGGAAGGAGTATGCAGAGAGCTACACGCTGGAGTACTGGCGGCCAGGCATCAATTCCTGGTACACCTACAAGCGATGGAACGGGGACAAGGTGAGTAGTGAGCTGTTCATTCCTGATTTTTCGACGTGTGTTTTGACTTTTTTCTGATTCTTGTTTTTTCTGGGGTCTTTTTTTCAAGGTTTCTTTAGACGTTGCTTTTAGTCTATGGTGTTTGATACATAAGTTTAAGTACAGAATGAACAGTCTCTTATGAAGCTTCGAGTTTTGTCTTTTACTCATCTTGGGAAGAGCTAAGTGATTTTCAAATAACATAACATCGGGCCACACTTAACAAATGAGCGCTGGCGGAGGGATAGTAGTGTCACCCATAAACCTGAACCTCGGCATTTGGAGTAGGCTGGACAGTTCCTTTCTCCGCCGTGTTGTTACCCAGCGATGGCTGACTGGTACCCATTTGGAGGCTGGGTGAACCTGTGAGCGGGCAGTCGTCCCAGATAAATCCCGGCCCTGACCAGGACTCGAACCCATGACTTCATACACAGTAGTTAGACACGCTACCACAAACACTAGATAATAAAATGTACGATATACAAAAGAAATTTTCTGCGTGGAGATTTACTGGGTTTATTAAGTTTTTTCTTATATTCTTATGTTCAAATAAACTAGCAAGAAGTAAGGTTAAAAATTGATAAGTAGCAGAACTGGGAATGTACCGTGAGTAGATTGTAATGCATGGGGTAGACTTTCGCGTGTGTCTTGAGGTGCGTTATTTAGGGTCCATTCGCTTTTGCATTAGTGAGCGGTCAAAAAGAAAACGGGGAGAGAAGCTTAATTGTATATTTGTTCCTGGAATCGTTTGGAGGTAAAGCTCTTATGCGTGGAGGTAAAAAGATATTATAGATTTTAGTAACTTCTCTCCTCCTCCTCCTCCTCCTCCTCCTCGTCCTCGTCCTCGTCCTCGTCCTCGTCCTCGTCCTCCTCCTCCTCCTCCTCCTCCTCTTCGTTTACTAAGATGGAATGACCTCACACACACTTTTTGGCACGTACGTACACACTAGACA
>CM035184.1:16989615-17003827 GCA_020233015.1 Callinectes sapidus
GAGAGAGAGAGAGAGAGAGAGAGAGAGAGAGAGAGAGAGAGAGAGAGGTGGGGGGGGGGGATATAATCAGGTTGACTCAGGAACTCAGAGTAATTGAATGTTTGCTCCAATAACACACTCACCACTGCACGCTACACATTACTCTCCTACATTCTCAAGTGTTCCGTGGTAGAAGGAGGAAAATCGAACAAGGGAATGTTATAGAATGAGAGGAAGAAAGAAAGGAACGAAAAAAAGAAAGACTATGATCAGATGAAGGAAGTGGGAAGAAGGGAAAATGAGAACAAAACGTCTATCCTATTTTGGGAAAGTGGGTAAGGGAAAATGATGAAGGTGATGTGCCTGAACAGGAGAAAGAATTGAAGGCAAGGGAGGGTAGTAAGAAAATAAATTGGGATCAAAAGGAACAATGTAGTAATGAGGAAAACGGAATTCTGATCATTGTCAACACGTAAGAATGAGACACAGAATAGTGAATGTTCAAATGCAAAACTAGAAAATCGAGTAAAAAGAATAACGAGGAATAGAATGATTGGAAAAATAAAATAAGCGATAGAATAAGTGAATAATGGGGAAATAGTATTGGGAGATTTGGTAACATGGAAGAATATTAAAAAAAGAGTATGAAAGAAGTTAAGATGTAATATAGAGGAAAGTGACTTGAAAATCATTACAACGAGAAATAACATATAAAGCAAATTGAAATGGAATTGATAGAAGTCCATCTTGGGAAACTAAACCTACAAAAAATTAAGAAAAGTACAAATTCTCCCAAACTACAACAAATAAACTGAAATGACATATCTCTCTCCCTTGTTTTTTCTTCTTCTGGCAATTGTGAAAGCCACATTGAAAAGCTTCTGTAAAAAAGTTAAAAATAGACAAAACATCCAGATAAAAAAAACGTACATCTCTTTAATACACCTGTTTAGGGACCGGCATCTCAGTCATCCCTCTTTTTAATCATTTTATTTTTCCTTTGGCCTTTAGCTTCCCCTCTTACATAAAAAAATATATATACGGTAATAGAAAGAAAGGAACAACACTTCTTTTTAACTGAGATAATCGAGAGAGCCACCTGAGGAATCTACTCCGGCAACTTTCCTCCTTCACCTCACACCTTGATGGAGTTAATTTTAATCAGACTGGAAATTAAGGTCTCGCTAATGAATGTTCGTGACTCAGGGAAACAGGGAAACTTTTGTGCTGGTGTGCGCGGGAGCCAAACTTTCCCTAAGGGTCATTGGAGGCTGCATCTCGAGGGGAAACTGTGCAAGATGCAAGCCATGTTTCATTACCTGCTTCTCCCCGCCTGCTTTCCTCCTGTCGTTCTTGTGGTTTGTGGTGGTGGTGGTGGTGGTGGAAGTGGAGGTTGTAGTAATAGGGCTAAGGAAATGAGGTGGAGGAGGAGATGAAGACGGGAGCAGGAGGAATGAAATTAATGGAAGTGGTGGAATAAGAGGAGGAGGAGGAGGAGGGAGATAAAGAGAAGGAAGAGTAGGAAGTGTAATAAGGCGAAGATTCGAAGGAAAAAGACCAGAAGCAGCCAAACAAGCCCAAAGTATTAGGCGATGATGATGATGATAATGCGGATGAAAATGAATTAATGTGAGAAGTAGGAAAAAGAGAAAAAAGAAAGTAGAAGAAAGTGAAAAAGGGTATAAGAAAAGAGGAAGAGCAAGACGAGGCGGGGGAAGGAGGAGGAGGAGGAAGAAGAAGAGCGCCTTTGGTGTTGAAATGTTTCCTTGGAGTACCGTGAGAAGAATAAAGAAAAGGAAAACTAACCGACGAAACAGAAGAAGAAGGGGAGGAGGAGGAGGAGAAGGAAAAAGAAAGAAGAAAAGAAAAGCAGAATCGAACAAGTTGTGAGGGGGAAGTGGTGGTTGCGGGAGGCGAGTGGAAAACTTTTAAAAACCAAGGAAGTGAACCCCGACCATCAATCTTCCACATGTATTTCGTGGCGGGAAATGTTCCAGCTCAGAGTGACGTGAGGAGCAAGACTCGTGCCCTTGTATTGTGACTCGGAAACACACTGGAACACAAAGGAAGGATGAGCGTTGGAGCATTTGCAAAGGCTCTCAGGGGAGGAACAATGGAACACAGAGGAAGAAGAAACATCGGAAGAGAAATTCAGGGCAAAGATGAGTGAAAAAAAACACCAGAAATCAAGAAACTAAAGGGAAGATCAAACGAACACAAAGGAAGAACGGACAATTTCTGTTTAGGTTAGGTTAAGTTACTAAGACCATATTTTTTCCCTGTCTTTATTAAACTCACTTTATCTACCATATGTAACTTATCTTTCTGAATATGTGGAAGCTTATACATATAAGAAACTGGAAGGAAGGACAATGGACAAAAGGGGACAATTTCTGGTTAGGTTAAGTTAGGTTAGGTTGCTAAGTATATCTTGTTATTTTTCCCTGTCTTTATTGTACTCACTTTATCTATTACCTTATCTACTATATCTAAATTACCATTCTGAATATATGGAAGCTTAACTCTTGGTGGGTGTCTGAGTAATTTTTCTTCTTATTTTGCTTCCTTTTTCCTCGTTCTCCTCCCCATCCCCACCTTGTCATTCATGATTTATAGGGAGCTTATAAGATTTGCCTTCGTTCCCCTCCACCACCTGCAAAAATGTGTATTAAGGTAATCCTTTAATATACAAACAAAGGCACATTTCCGAACCAGCACTCTCTCATCCAGGCGTCTGAGAGGTGGAGGAAATGGAGCAAAATACATTAATTCCAACACTACATTTTGTCTCTCAATGTACGAATGTGCTTCAGATGGTTCGTGTGTGTATTTATTTAAGCTGCATAGGTATGTTCTTGAGGTTCTGATATTTTGTGATTGAAGTTTTTGGAAGGTTAAATGGACAATCTGTTTACTTTTTTACATAATTTATTTTGCACGGATTACCATTAGACAAAAGTTATTTTTTTCCTTTTATTTGCGGGTTGCCTGAAAGTTAAAGTTAATGTATACACAGATTTCATCAATAAACTACTACTACTGTGTGTGTGTGTGTGTGTGTGTGTGTGTGTGTGTGTGTGTGTGTGTGGCTCCGTCCTGTGGTTATCATTCTGACACGCGGCTCAGCAAAAAGGAGGCCCTCCCCTCAGCCTAATGTCATCTGGCTTGAATAATTCATGATAGAGAAATGACGGGAACCTTGGAGGGGCGACTGAGACGAGACGGGATGAAACGAAACGGGGCGGGAGTGGGGCGTAGGGCGTGGAGAGGGATAGAGAAGGGACTGGGGGCGGGTAGACTGGGGAGGAATGGGGTGATGGGGATAAGGGCAAGCTATGTGACTGAAAGGGACATTGAGAAAAGGTAGATCAGGGGGTGGCTTGGCTATGTATCTCCATTTAGGAAGTACTGAAACGATATTGCTATAACTCTCTCTCTCTCTCTCTCTCTCTCTCTCTCTCTCTCTCTCTCTCTCTCTCTCTCTCTCTCTCTCTCTCTCTCTCTCTCCCTCTCCTTGAATAATAAGCAGCTCCTCCCCTGGGGTTGCAAAATGTTCACGTGGCGGTCCAGCCGAATCGTGGGTCTGGAAAACAAGCCTAAACTCGCCCCTTCCGCAGAAATGACCTCCTCCAGAATTTTGCAGGACAGCATCAAACCCGGGAACGGGACGCGGGTTTACAAAAATATTTTCTTCTGCGGGAAGCCTTGAGGACACGCTCGTTCTAACTCTCTCTCTCTCTCTCTCTCTCTCTCTCTCTCTCTCTCTCTCTCTCTCAAGATTCCCTTTCTCAACTCCTCTTTTCTTTCCATTCTTTCGATCGTGTAGAGTCTATTTTTTTCCTCTCTCTCTCTCTCTCTCTCTCTCTCTCTCTCTCTCTCTCTCTCTCTCTCTCTCTCTCTCTCTCTCTCTCTCTCTCCCCGCTGTCCTTTTAGATCCCCGTGGCCCGTGTCTCCCAGCGTCGCGTCACCTCGGGAGACCTGAACTAATTTAGAGGATATCCGACCCTAAACCAAGGGATCCGGCCGTCTTCAAACAGCCACCGTGATGCTCTTTTGTTTGGCGGTATCTTGCCTGGCTCCCTCCTCTGCTCCCCCCTCTCTCTCTCTCTCTCTCTCTCTCTCTCTCCACCAACAGAGCTTTCACCTCAAGGGATAGGTTTCTCGTGCGGCTTTCGTTGAGAGAGAGAGAGAGAGAGAGATTCCTCCGAGGCACTTTCAAGGGGTACTGAAGGCAGGCAAAGTATAGAGGAAGATGCAGAGGTAAAAATGGTCCAGGAATGCTCTCCTCCTGCTCTGTATTGGATGGCGCTACCGAGAAATTTTATACGTGGAAACCGAAAGCTCTTTGCCATTTTCCTTTACCCTCCTCCTTTTCCGCCTGTTCCCCCCCCCCCTCCCCTCTCTCCTTCCCTCCTGCCCTCCCTGTATCTTTGGGTCCATCCCTTGTGGTCTCCCTCCCCTCCCCCCCTCCTCTGCGTCACACACCTGGGATAAGAATAGATGTGGAAGTATCCATTTGTGTCTCTGTGTTGGGATTCGTAATGACTTGCGGTTGTTTAGAAGCACATCGCTGACCTGGTGTGACTTTTGGGTGCATCTTGGTGTGCGGGTGCTCACTGTTCGGTGCATTCTTACTGCCACATGTAAGGCTGATGGATTTTTGTGGCTTCCTTATGTTTTCTTTTTCTTTTTTCGTTCTGGTTTCATATGCAAGGGAGGAAGACTCAAGGGTGAAAATAAGTTCAGCGGGAAAAATGACCATAGAAGGTATGAAGTGAAAATCTTTGGTTTCTTCAAATTATATGATTGCAAATACTCGGACTGAAGGGTAATATTGGTGGACAATACTGTAATGGTTAGACAAAATAGTCAAATTACAGTTACGTACACTGGCGGATTTTTTTCTCCTTACAACAACAGCCTCTGTCATGTGCTACTGTACAACCAGTAGATTTGCGTAAAACTGAACAATCACAACATTATCTTGAGAAAAAGAGAGTATGGTCCATGGCATTTTAATTTGAAATTATGTCATCTGTGGACATAAGATGTCAGTATCAAATTCACATTTTGAAGGTTACTTACGTAATCAGGATGTCATTGGCTTTATTTCCAAGATGCACTAGTGAAAATTTTCTTTCTAATGTTTTCCTCTTACAGGAATTTTAAGAGACCAGAAATAATTCACTGCACGATCTCTCCTCACCCAGACATACAGCTTGTCTCTCTTCATGTCTTTACCTGGTAAGACTTCATTCGAAACCACGCCATTTCAATTCAGTAAAACGTGGAGACTGGTGAGCATTGAGTGCATAAAACGAAAATAGTTTATGTTTGCAATGAAAGCCTTTCCTCGATAAAAGAGGAAAAGGAGACTAGACGTGTCAGGAATTACTAAGTTGGTGAACATGCCTCGGGGTGAACTGGGTGACATTCCAGTGTCAATTACCGCTCCGCACATCATGACGTATTTACGGTGACAAAAACAAGACAAACTTCTTGATAGCAAGACTTTTGCGGGATTGTGACACCAAGAAACTGAAATCCCATGGAAAGTTTAGCACGAAGGAGTTTGTCGGCGTGACTGACGGAGGCTGGCAGGGAGTGGGAGAGCAGGAGTGCGGGAAAGAATGCCACCTGCTGCTGCTGCTGTTGCTCTCCGTGTGTTTGAATGTGCTTTATTTTTCTTAGAAGCTAGAAAATATTTGCTTCTTTAACTCTTTTCTCTACATACACTATGGCTATGGCACTTTCTCTGCATTTCACATAAGTGATACATATGTATTTTTTATTAGTATGTTACTGTTCCCTTTTTTTTTCTATATCATGGTACCTCTTTTCACTTCACCTGCCTCCTCTTCCTCCTCCTCCTTCTCCTTCTTTTCCTCCTCTCCTCTCCTCTCCTCTCCTCTCCTCTCCTCTCCTCTCCTCTCCTCTCCTCTCCTCTCCTCTCCTCTCCTCTCCTCTCCTTTCCTCTCCTCTCCTCTCCTCCTCCTCCTCCTCCTCCTCCTCCTCCTGCTTCCATCGTCATCTTCCTCCTCCTTGGATTAGTCTTGTTTTTCCTGCGCCCCATCCCTCGCCGCCCGCGGGATGCCTACGGCCAGATTGGAGCCTTCGACTTAAGCTCTCCTGGTTGTTTTTGCACGTAAGAATAATCCTTTTGGAATACATTAACTACAGGCGTCGTCACTACCTGATCGGAAGCTAGGATGGGGGGAGGAGGGAGATTATGGCCCTCTCTTGCTCTCCCTCTCCCTCTCTCTTCCTCTCTCCGTCTCCCTTAGTTTCTCCCTACCTCCGTTTTCTTTACGTCTTCCTTCTTCGTCTTCATTTTTCATCGCTCCTTTTTCAGATTTCATATAGTCTTTTTTGGGAGGAAGATTATTGTCGTTTCTTCTCCTCCCTTGCTCTCTCTCTCTCTCTCTCTCTCTCTCTCTCTCTCTCTCTCTCTCTCTCTCTCTCTCTCTCTCTCTCTCTCTCTCTCTCTCTCTTTCTCTTCATTACTTTTCCTTACCTTCGCTTTCTTCGTCTTCCATCGCCGTCTTTCTTCGTTGTCATCTTCCATTTTTAGATTTCATATGGTCTCCGTTTTTTTTACGGAGATTATGGGCGTTTCTTCTCCTTTGCTCTCCCTCTCTCTCTCCTCCTCCCTTACTTTCTCCCTACCTTCGTTTTCTATAGATCTTCCATCGCTGTCTCAATTTTTCTTCACCCTTTTTCTGATTTCATAATATCCCCGTTTGTTTTTCTTCCCTCAAGGATCTTATGATGTGGTCGGTGTGTGATATCTTTAGAAATAATCCCAGTTATTTATTTGTTTTTATTTTGTGGTGTGTTCATTAGTTAACTATAGATAAAGATTAATACCAGATGATTTATTAGTTTTTAAGGAGTACATCTTCATCACTACTACTACTACTACTACTACTACTACTACTACTACTACTACTACTACTACTACTACTACTACTACTACTACGCCACTACCTCTTCTACCATTCTTACGATGTTCTTCACCCTGACAAAAACAAACTATAGAATAAAGCTTAGGGAAAACAAAGGCAAGGGAACAAAGGAGTAATGATCAATAGAAATAAAGAGGTATTGTAGAAAATGAGAGAATGCTATGTACGTAAGTGCTGCTCAGAGGAAAAGAGAGGAAAAAAATAATAATATTCAAAACTTTTTTTTACCTCAGATGAGCGAGAAAGTGTGTGTGTGTGCGTGCGTGTGCGTGTGAGCGGGGTAATAAGGACAAGGGGTTCAAACACAGAAATGTCCTCAAATATTTCCTTACAGCAGGGAAAGATTTTACAGAGTGTTGTTTTTTGTCCCTCCCTCACATTCCTTTTTTTCTTTTTGTTGTTGTTGTTGTTGTTGTTGTCTTTTTATTTCAATTTTTGTCTTTCTCTATATGGTTCTTTCTCAGGTTTCCTTAGTATACTTCTTTCTTTTCTTTTCTTCTGGGTGTGTGTGTGTGTTTGTTTGTTTGTTTGTTTGTTTTCTGTCACGTCCATGAGAATTATATTGTTTTTAAATCCGGATGTTGGTTTTATTGTTTCTGCGTTTTTGTTTGCAAGATTTTGAGCAGATTGTCCATATATGCTTGTCATGCTCTCTCTCTCTCTCTCTCTCTCTCTCTCTCTCTCTCTCTCTCTCTCTCTCTCTCTCTCTCTCTCTCTCTCTCTCTCTCTCTCTCTCCAGTTCTTATTGATATTCTTATTATTTTCTTTGTAAAATCATCTAACCTGAACTTCGGTGTGTATTTTTGGCTGAAGAGTGGTATTGCGGAGGGTGAGAGGAAGTAGAAAGGGAAGGAGAGATGAGGGGAGGAGGACAAGAGGGAGAAGTCATTTCGTTTAGTGAGTACCATTAATGTGTGAAGGAAGAGTAAGAAAATGAATTGTAAAAATCAATGAATGTTATGAATAGATGCGTTGTAATCATCATATGGCTTTCCCTTATCTAGAAAAATGTATAAAGTTGATGGTAATGGTGATTGCATGTATGAATGAATGAATGAAAGGTAATGTGTTGCTGTTACATCCCTTGTACCTTCAACTAGAACATTTTGCACAAGACTGTTATCCTCCTTTCATCTCTATTTTCTCCATCTCTAATGTAAAAGTTAACCGGTACTTCCAGTCATTCATTCCCTTCTCTGGTAAATTCTGAAACTTCCTATCTGCTTTTATATTTCCAGCTTCTTATGACTTGACTTTATTTAGGAGGAAGATTTCAGGACACGTCCTTCTCTTTTGTTTGGACTGGCAAATTATTGGACTTTTTATTTTCATTGTTTACGTTGCCCTTGGCCAGCTTCCCCCTCTTACATAAAAAAAAGAGTGGAGGTGTATTTGGAAGTTTCTCAAAATATGGTCCCGAGACAGTCCTGCTCTTTACATCACAGCCTCCCCCACGCACCTGTGTCCCGCCCACACAATGCATCCAAAACTTGCACCATTTTACGCAAACTATGTGAAATGGACAGCAGTGTCTCTTGCTCTTACTCCGTTCTCTTCTACCTTCTTCCTCTTCCGTGTGTGTGTGTGTGTGTGTGTGTGTGTGTGTACGTGTGTGTGTGTGTGTGTGTGTGTGTGTGTGTGTGTGTGTGTTGGTCAGGTGTTTCACGCTCCCACACA
Organism: Callinectes sapidus; assembly: GCA_020233015.1. Taxonomy (NCBI): domain Eukaryota; kingdom Metazoa; phylum Arthropoda; class Malacostraca; order Decapoda; family Portunidae; genus Callinectes; species Callinectes sapidus. Next base: position 16,998,237 of record CM035184.1, read on the forward strand.
CAGCAAAAGCTCTCAATTTATCATCGTCGTCATCTTCTCACCTGTCTGGCCCACTCTCCGTCTTGCCTCTAAACTAAATATTCGCTTTGGTAAAGATAAACATGTGAGCTACTTCTTCAGATAATGGAATAATTTATCATTCCTTAACCCTAATATTTCTTCAAGGTAACATTCGTTTATCTCTTACAAGATTTGATTTCCACTTCTATTAACCCTCCTTATCATTCCTCAATCCTTTTCACCACCGGGACACACTTTTTAACGTTGAGATTTTGGTGTGATCAGACGATTTTATTGATATTAGAAAAGATCTATGGAAGTCAGAAGATTAATGGCCAAATTCTAATATTTTAATTACCACATGACTTCTTGAAGCTGTGTAAAATCAACAAATAATAAGCAAAATAAACATGAAAACGCGTCCCAGTAGTAAAGGGATTAACTGACTCTTTTTGTTTCTCCTGCTTACCTGTTTTACTGCTATGGTTGCATTTTGATATAGTTCTTAGCAGTAAGAGTAATAAGTAAGTTTAAGTTGAATTAAGAGATAGATTAAAGAGATAATAAACAAATGTACAAAATTTTCTGCCCAATAAGAACATTGAACATGCTCTGATTAATTGTAAGATATGTTGAACAATGAAAGGATGAAGGCGCTGTCTGACTGACCATCGTTTCTCTGATAATAATGTGGTGTGACAGCGACGAACGAATTAATGAATCAATTTTCCGGGTCAAAAGTTAAGTCATAGTTAATTAATTACCTTTCTTCACCTGTCATGCTTCCCTCTTGGACAGTAGGAAGGAGAAAAGAAGGCAATGATGAAGTGCTGTAGGAATAACGTCAACTATCCATTCATTCACACCTTCATATATCATCTTAAGATCTTTTCTTCATTTTTTTCTTCCCTTCAGTGTGTCGGACATCCATCTTGGTTCTTCCCGTGTATGGTGTTCTTGACGCGCTCCTAAACCCTCTTACCACTTGTGTTTTGTCTGCGTCATCTGCATTACGACGGATAACATGAGCCTCCTCCTCCTTCACCCAGGCTCTCCTCTCAAAGGCTCCTTATTTCCCTATCTTCCATTTCCTTCCTTTGTTCCCTCACGCGGTTTTTCTTTCTCTATCTATCTCTTTTCTTTATCTTCCACCTTATCTTTGTTTTATTGTATACGTTTTCTACTAGCCTTGTTCTTGTTCTTTTTTTCTCTCTCTCATAATCTCTTCTTCCACTTGTTCTGTTGTACCCTGTTGTTAACGTAGTTTGTTCATTTTATGTTCTTCAGCAGTTGCTCTTATTCTAGATTAGTTTCCTGGTATCTTGTGTTGTTATTCCCTTTACGTAATCCTGCTTATCCTCCTCCTCTCATTTCTCCGCTTCCTCCTCCTCCTTCTCCTTCTCTTAACCGTCATCATTTCCATCCTTCATCCCATCTCTCATCTTCTTGTCTATCCTCTCTTCCTCCTTTCCCTACCTTCGCCTCCTCCTAACCATTATCATTTTCCTCCATCTTCTCCCTCATCTTCATGTTCGTTCTCTCATCTCTGTCTTCTTCCTCCTCCTCCTCCTCTTCCTCCTTCTCTTGAAACTGTTTGAAGCCTCCCGCATCTCTTCCTCCTCCTCCTCGCCGCCTCTATCGCACCCTCATCTCTTTATCTCTCCCTCTTTTCCCTGTTCCATTCCTCACTTCATAACATTACCTCACACCAGCCCCATGTCAAATCTCTATCCCTCCAAGATGCTCAATTCCTAGTTACTTACGCCCTCTCGCCCTAGGAAGAGGAAAACGAGGTGCATTAGTAGGAGGAAGGGGGGAGGAACATCTTAGTCAGAATCGGCAAGGAGTGACTCGGAAGTAGCGTGAGGAGCCAAATGTCTGTTTGCCTCGATTATCTGATTAAACAGACGTCGCCCAGGTATTTGCTCAGCGGGTGGCGGGAGCGCTTCTGCGGAAGGTGACGAAGACGGGCAGGAGAAGCAGCGGCGACGTAATGTCACGGTGAAAAATACTCGTATATCTCCCTTTACTTTTGTTATTGTGGCTGGAAAGGGGAACGTCTTGTGGTGAATATATAAAAGCTAAAGAAAAGTGGGTTGGTTCGTGTGCGTGTGTTTATACGTGTGAGTGGGTGTGAGTAGCATTGACGCCGCAAAAAAAAATTGACAGTATTCTAGTTAAAGCGGTGAGGCTGAATAACGCGTGAAGCCACTCATTTCCTCGCCCCGGTATCGCCACCCGCGGTCATAAGCCTTTTGTTTCTCATCCATTGTTGGCTGGCAATTGTTCTCCCACCGTGACTCCCTTTCCGCTGCCCCTCTTCTGATCCGGATGGTGGAGGAGCGAGAGAAAGACCGCTTTTTGTTGACGTATTTGTATTCAGTTTCCTCTGTAATGCGTGCAGGCAGGAGTGGCTAGGGAGCGTTGGTTAAGAGGGAGAGGGACATAAACGCTTACACCAGAGGAATAGATAGATCGATTGATGCACTGACAGGTAAGTAGATAAATAGAGAAAGAGAAACCAGGTAACATACTTCACATACTCAAGTCCAGGAATAAAAGGAAAGTTAAGGAGCTTAGAAACAGCATCCCATTGCCTTTTCGCCACCAACACTTATCTACCAACGGAACTTACTTCGTCATTCTCCCTCGCATTCTTTCCCACTCTCCCTTGCGAACACATACTGCTTGCTCTCTCGAAACTCCCTCTCCTCTCACTTCTCATGTCAACTCGGCCAAAGCATTTTTACTCTCCCATTACGCAGTCCTTTCCTCCACCACACACACACACACACACACACACACACACACACACACACACACACACACACACACACACACACAGCTCCCCATTCCTCCCCTCCTTCCCTCCCTTCCCCCAGCCCCTCACGCACCATTCTGCCGCATGAGAAACCGACAGGAACTAAGATTAAAGATTCCCCACGTGATGGCAGGGTACTGGGAAAGCTGGCAGCGGGAGAGATGACCCAGGTGGCACAGGGAGGACGGATGATGGAGGTAATCTTGACGGCACCAAGTAATATGTCAACCAATAAATCTTCTCAGGTGACAGATTATCAGGAAATATATTAGTCTCACCTGTCCTTTCTGGCTGTCAGGTGAGCAACATGTCCATCCCTGAGTGAAAGGTGGTGGGGAAAAGGTAGGAGGTAGGAAAGGGAATGGAATTAGAAAGGGGAGGGAGAAAAGTGGGAGGAAATGGGTGTTCAAAATGCAAAGGAGGAATGGAGAGAAACGTGTCTCTTCTCTCTCTCTCTCTCTCTCTCTCTCTCTCTCTTTCTCTCTCTCTCTCCAGTGTTTAATTAAATCATGGGGCGATGCGGCGCAAGGAAGGACCAGCCACTGACACTCATTAATTATAGATAAAGCCAATTAAACACCCAATATTAACCATTCATTCTGCGCCACACCGCGAGGGGGGACAGAGCAAGGAGGAGGAGACCAAGGTGAAAAAAGATACAAAAGGTGGTGATAGGTTCTAGATAATTAAACTGAGATATAATTAGCTTTTTATCGTAGTTTTAATTCAGTTTGTTGTTTTTTTATGGTTATCTCTTGTTATGATTTAGGTGGTTATGAAGTTGAGATGTTTATTTGTTTGTTTGTTTGGTTTTCTCTTTCTGTTTTTAGATGTTTGGTTTTCTTAAACTTTATTTTTCTATTTATTTTCTTTGATTTTGATATTTGTGTTGCATTGTGTTAGTCTATAATTCTTGAGAGTTTTCCATCTGTTATTTCCAGACCCAAACTTTCTATTTTTCTACGTTTTTCCTTTGATTCCTACTATATTATATTCCTCTCTTTATAATTCTTTGTGGATAACCTCGTAATGCCTTCCTTCATTTCCTTTCGCCTTCATTCTATGCCTTATCTCCTTCCCTTTTCTCCTCCTCCCTTTACTTCATGTCTTCCTCTGTCCCTCGTTCACACCCCTGGGAAATAGAGAGGCTTGAGGCTGACAGGGTGTGGCGTCTCCTGAGCTGTTCTCTAAAACATGAAGAGCCGCTGATTAGGTCCTTGTTACCTGACGGAGGTGTGGGACGAGGCAAGGAGAGTCCTCTGAGGTGGCCCCCCTACCCCCGGCCTCATTGGCAATACTAATGATCATACTAATGTTGCTATTTGTGCCGCTATTAAGAGAACAGCCACAGCTATTAATACCATCATCATTGCTGCTGGTGACGTTGCCATTGTTGTTACTGCTGCTGCTGCTGCTGTGGTATAAGCAACAGCAGTAGCAGCAGCAGCAGCAGCACCTATCTTGAACAGGGACATGTTGGTGTATAACTGCTGCTGCTGCTCTATTTTACTGCTGCTGCTGCTGCTGCTGCTACTACTGCTACTGCTACTGCTACTGCTACTGCTACTGCTACTACTACTACTACTACTACTCTGTTGTCACTGGGACCACTACTGCTGCAGCTGTTATTGTTACCGCCCCTCCTGCATCAGAGTCAGCAACAACGATATCGTTCCCATTACAGGAGATGCGGTGGCCCACTGAATGCCTCGAGCCTCACCCCTGATTGGTTTTCAGTCAGTCATTGGCAGTGAACGCTTTTGTGCTCACTCAGGAATTAATCATGGAATCCCTACTTGGCTGGGCTGTCCTTTGCTGCCTCTATTTACTCCACTGCAATATCACTAAGAGGAGGAGAGGCGGGGACGTGGAGCAAGTGCACTATGGCGAGAAGTGAAGGGATCTGTACAATGATTTTATCCGCTACACATACTTGTTTACCACTTGTCTTTACTGCCATTTGTTACCTCTATTTTTTTCCATTCTTATATCACCAACTGGAATGTTGATGTGTATGGCAATGGAATAATGAACAACAGACACATGCGGTCTTCTTACCGATAACATCTGCTGCTTTCCTTATCTTTTACCTTTATCTTGAGCTCCCGTTTTCTTTTCATCCCAGATCTTGATATGAGGCAATTTTTTCCACCAGGTTCGTGTGTAAGATTCAAATATTGCAAGAAGCTCGTGTTGCCTCGCTCCGTTACTGTGCTCTCAATGCATACTGGGTACTTCTCAAGAGTGGGATGAGCTGACAGATGTAAAATCAGAAATGGAATAGTTCAAAACACTCACTGTCTCTAATCTCTTCAAGAAACCTCTGCGGTAATATATAAGTCTAATGGTAAAAATGTATAGATGAGAAGGTCAAGAAAAGTAACGCAGGCAAAGGATATGTTAAAAAAACGTAAAAATTAAACACAAATTGCCAGATCTTACACTCAGCCATTGACAATCTTCTGGCTTTTCCACTATTTTCTCCTCCTCCTCCTCCTCTTTCTCCTCCTCCTCCTCCTCTTCCTTCTTCTCCTCATCCAGCATCAACACAACAACAACAAACAACAACAATGTCAATCACCACCATTATCACCACTTGGCCCAATACAACCACCATTGTTATTCTCCCTCCACTTCCTCCTGGCCCCGTCCCCTTCCCATTCCTTGTTCTATTCCTCCTCTTGTTTCCTCCTCCTCCTCCTCCCTCTCTCTCATTCTCTTTCTCCCTACTCCTGCTCCCACTCGTTCTATTTCACCCTCCTCCTCCTCC
>CM035184.1:17026099-17036547 GCA_020233015.1 Callinectes sapidus
CCATCCAGACAGAAAGACAGGTAGACAGAATGGAGACAAACGTGATCAAAATAATTGATTGACACCCACACGTTTTAGCATACAGTGCCTTCTGACACACGGATACACCGACAGCAGCGAACGTGAATCGCAACAATAAAATTAATTGAGTTGTAACAAAAGGGAAAAGTTATTAGCCAAATGTAAATGTAAATAGAGAGAGAGAGAGAGAGAGAGAGAGAGAGAGAGAGAGAGAGAGAGAGAGAGAGAGAGAGAGAGAGAGAGAGAGATCACAAGACCTAATCTTTGAAGCCCACAACGCATGTTAAAGTTTGTTTTTCATTAATGACCTTTGAATCTGAGGACGCCAAAGGTCTTGTGAATAAAAAGGAGCGAAAGAGCGTGTTATCTTTAATCACGGTCTCTCTGCAATGTTTGAAGTCAGAATTGTCGTCAGCTTGGAAGCAAAAGAAAGAGAAAGAATTAGAGGATAGTTTCTTTTTATGTGTAGCAAAAAAGAGAAATTAAAGATAAGAACTGAAATAGAAGCAGCAATTGGAGTTTAAAATTAAAATAGACCTTTTCTCTTAAATGGAAGAGATGAAAATAAAATGCGAAGGAAACCTGGACGGAAAGAAATGAAAATGATAAAAACTAAAGCATGGAATTACAAAAATTATGACACTATACTTTTTATTTTACTTTTATACTATTTTGATTTCTTGCACTCTCTCTCCTCTCTCCGTCTCTCTCTCTCTCTCTCTCTCTCTCTCTCTCTCTCTCTCTCTCTCTCTCTCTCTCTCTCTCTCTCTCTCTCTCTCTCTCTCTCTCTCTCTCCATGCTTCAACCTTTAGTATACTTTGAAGCTTTTCTTCTATCAACACACCTACCCTCTTGAAGCCCCTCTCTTACTCCCTCTTGAGCGTCGCGTCCTTTGCAAACAAGCGTCAACAGGTGGCCTTGGTGTTGGTACAAGGCTTGATTAGGGAGGCAGGTTGGGTAAGTCAAAAGAATGAGAGGGAGAAGTGGCCAAAAGTGCTTAGAATATGCTGTAAATGGAAAGAGTAAAAAAGTGTTGGGAATCCCTAAGTGTGATAAAACTCTACTGTGTCGTTGTGCCGTATTTCATTTACTCGATTTTATTGTTAATATCCTTCTGTGATTTCACTTCAAAATAACAAGTGATGGAAATGGAAGATCGATATGTAGATAAGTAATTCAAGATAAAAATGGTTAATATTTGTCTTTATAGCTTGAGAAATAGACGAATGGATTGAAATAGATTGAAAAGTAATGGAAAAGGACAGCTTATCTGTTGGCTCTTAGTAAGCTGCCTGAAATTACTCACGCTTGTTGATCCAATGTAAGAGAGGTAGAACAGTAAAGGCGATAGTCAAAAATCCATTGAAGCTCTGGAAAAGACCCATGGATAAACTGAAAAGTTAAATGTGACAAACAAAACTAGTGAATATATGAATTTGTGTCTACAGGAACAGACTGGCAGATAAATTTTTACCAATGTGAATAAATAAATATATAGATAGATAAGGTATGAAGAGACTGAAACAGGTAGAATGAACTATTGAAAATTTACCAGGTGTACAGAATGATAAATGTAGACACATGCATATATACATATTCTCTTTCTGTCTGTCTGTCTTTCTATCTGTCTTTATATCTGTCTGTCTGTATGTATCTCTCTCTATCTCTCTCTCTCTCTCTCTCTCTCTCTCTCTCTCTCTCTCTCTCTCTCTCTCTCTCTCTCTCTCTCTCTCTCTCTCTCTCTCTCTCTCTCTCTCTCTCTCTCTCTCCCCACCTCCCTTTCATTGCCTGGGGTCAAGGCTTTCCGCTGGGTGAATAGACTCAGCAGTTTTTTCCCCGTGGATGAGCTTTACTAATGAAGGCGTGTGTGATGACCCGCCTCCAACAACCAATTAGAGACATTTTAAGGGGCTCTCTCAATGCATGATCAACTGGTGAAAGAGCTCTCGGGCCGCCTATTGTACCGTCGTTTGTTTTTACCAATACTCGAGTTACTGTAAGAAAGTAATGCAGTGTTGTGCTTCTAAAGTCTCCAGAAATGCTTCCGTGTGTGTGTGTGTGTGTGTGTGTGTGTGTGTGTGTGTGTGTGTGTGTGTGTGTGTGTTTCAATAGATAGACTGATAGGTAGGTAAGTAGTTGGATAGGTAGGTAGATAAGTATGGAAAGAGAGAGAGAGAGAGAGAGAGAGGTGGGGGGATTCTTCTTTCCCTGTCTCTCATGCACTAATATCACCATTGCAAATTAAGCAAATCATGAAGCAAGGAAACCACAATTAGATCCATCGTCTCCAGTTTTCCTTTTACTCATTACAATTTTTTTCCTGGTATATCTTCCTCCTGCATTTTTTCCTTGGACTTTTCTTTCATCTAATCCTTCTTCAATATCATACAAACCTTGATTTATATTATAGTCGACATATTTTCCTTGCAATAGTGTATACATTGAACGACTTTTAACTTATTCCAGGTCACCATGAAGCGGGTGAGAGAATAAGCGAAAGATGATTTATTTAGGATTGTTTTTCTCTCCCTCAGGTCAAAACAATCGTGTTGCGTTGAATTTTTGCGCCAAATTCGATGAAACTTGACTCTGAAGAATTTTTACACGGAATATTATTTTAATCTTTTTTACACGGAATATTATTTTTTATCTTTTTAACATCAAAGGAAGCAGAATAAATAGCGAAGTGAAATAATTTTAGGTACACTATCAGTATTGCTCTTGTGTTGGATTTTCAGAAAGAGACAGCAAATGAATTTAGTGTTGTCCTGCAATGAATCTGTTCCTTTTTTTTATTGCGTGCAACATTTCCCGTGACCTGGTTTTGTTCTTTATCGTCCTGGATTGTGTGTTTCTGTGTGGACAATTACAGTGTGATGATCCATTGTGTTAGAAAAAATTACAAATGTCATGTTTAACCTTGACCACAACACTGTATTATTTTTGCCTTTTTTCTCCTCTGCCTCGTTTTATTTTCCAACCTAAAATAGTCTCTTCATGATTTTCCCATTTCTCATTTCTGTAAGGAAAGGAAATAACTGGAAAAATCAGTCAGTTATTCATTTCTTCTTTTTATCTCTTTCTAGAAGTTACTTTCTTCCACCTCTAAATTCTTACTTCCCACACGTTCTCTCTACCTTCCACCTTCCGTTGTTCTGTCACCGGTGTTTCTCTAACATTGCCTTTCACATCTCTTCCTACTTTACTTAATTCACTCGTTCGTTCCTTTGTTTCACTTTTTTCTTTCTCCATTCCTTCCTTCCTTCCTTCTTTCCTTTTTATTTCCTTTCTTTTTTAGCTTATGATTTTCCTCTCCTTCCTTCATTCCCTTTTTTCTCTCGTTTTTCAATCTTCCTTTTATTTTTCCCCTCCTCCCATTTATCCATCAAACCAAATATCTCACCCCCTCCTCACTTTCATAACCTCATAATCTCACCCTCTCCTTGCTATTCTTTTCCGTTCTTCATCCCACCCACGCCCCGCTTACGAACCGCTGCCGCCGCCGCCTCACCAGTAACAACCCTCCCACCGCAGCAACATATGGTCTGCAACACTGCACGCCGTGGTTGTGGCAGCTGCGAGGGGTCCGTGTCAGTAATTTAGTGGGTGGCGTTTCCAGCCGCTTTTGGATAAATGTTTTAATATGTTAGTGAACGGACCTCGGGGTGACGGGGAATAAGGGCAGGGGGAGAAAGGGGGGGAGGGGCATATTAGGGTTAAGGGGATGTCCTAAATGGCAGGGTGGAAGGGGAGGGAGGAAAGCAATATGGCTGCCCTCCTGTCTGACCCTCTCCCTGTCCCTAACCGTGGTCTTCTCGCTGGTCCTCTCTCTCTCTCCCTGCCGCTCTCCCTATCCCATCTCCCTGTCCTCTCTCCCTCCCTCTGTTCACTCCTGGGTAGCAATTGAGAGGCAGACACTCCGCCGCGTCGGGAAAAATAAGGAAGGGACAGTCTGGGACAATATATGGATAAGGGGAGAGAAGGGAAGGAAGAAGGGAGAAAGAGGGGAGGCAAGGAGAGAAAGGCAGACAGAAATTTCCGCACCTGACGTGGTGTGTTTTCCACGAAGGTTGTCCTGGGTCTGTCTGTATTGCCGTTCATTTGTCTTCCTTTCTGTTTTTGTTTGTAAGCTCTCACAGAAATAGAAACGTAATCTAAAGTTCTTTGTCCATTTATGCTATGTTCTACAACAGCGGGATTATTTTTTATACACATTGCAAGGGTATTATTCTGGACAGAAAAAATATTAAAAAAATGAAATATAAAAAAATACCCACTAAGATGTCGGTCACATGCACGTTTATATATCAGTGTACTCACAAAAGAATTGCAAAATCCTCTAACATAAGATTATTAGATAACATGGCTGAATGCCTATAAACAGGTAGATAATTGACTGGACAAAGTGTTTCCTCGCTCTTTCACAATAAAAGTACTATGCTCAATCGGTGAAAATGTCGAGTGTTTTTTGTTAGTGAATTTTCCGCGGCACTCCTAATTATACATAAATTAGGCCCAGAAGGGCGACGCTGCGTCGTTATGGCGGTGGTTATGGTAATCAGGGGAGGAAAAAGGCAATTATACAGAACTTTTGACGTGTGTAACAGCAGTATAAACGATTGCGGTGTTACTGCTACTATTGCATTACTTTTCTACTACTACTACTACTACTACTACTACTACTACTACTACTACTACTACTACTACTACTGATACTTATACTTCACTACTACCACCTTGCCATCTATGCTGGTGCTACAATGACCAAATCAATCAACAACAAACCACCTCCACCATCATCACAATAAAAAACAACAACAGCAACAACAATATCAAACATTAATAACAATAATAGAACAATGACAATAAAAACAATGCCGAGAACACTACATTCATTTTATGCGTTGGGCGTTGTGTAACATAATAACGTAGGATCGGATTATAAAGAGGAAAAAAGTAAATAGGGAGCAAGAAATGAGGGAGTACAAGTGAAATAGAGGAGAGAAAGAGGACATAGAAAGAGGTAGGAGGAGACGATGGAAAAAAAGTCTATATTGAACTGAGAGAGAGAGAGAGAGAGAGAGAGAGAGAGAGAGAGAGAGAGAGAGAGAGAGAGAGAGAGAGAGAGAGAGAGTCCATAGTGCACACTAACTGCATGTAATAATGTTCGCAGCCCTCATCCATGCCTATGCTATCCCCTATAACACACACACACACACACACACACACACACACACACACACACACACACACACACACACACACACACACCAACTATAGAAAACGGGCGTATTGCAGTACATCTTTCAACATGAACTCATCTAATTACGCCAGAAATAAAGTCAATAACACTCCCGGTATGAGCGTAGAGGAGAAAACAGCTTACTGGGGCAGAAGGGAGCGTGGCCATGGCTTAATATGAAGGAAATAAAGGGACGCACAGTGGAGGAGTGCGGCGCAGAGGAGGTCGGGATGCAGGGAAGCCAGTGGTCAAATAACGCGCGTCACGACCCTGAATTATTAACGCCGTTGACAACCCTGACCCGTCACTAATTCAGAGAGAGAGAGAGAGAGAGAGAGAGAGAGAGAGAGAGAGAGAGAGAGAGAGAGAGAGAGAGAGAGAGAGAACATATTACACTAAAGGTCTTGAAAAAAATGGCTAAACATGACAAACTTAGATTTCAAAACGAAAAGACAAAAGTTAGAATACAAAATAATACAAGCATGGAAAGAAACTAATATCACACACCACCAAAATTTATATACAAAACACACTGAAATAGACACAAAGAAAAAAAATAACGAAAACAAAAGAAAAAAAACATTGCTTAAAATAAACTCAAAATCCAAAAATAGAAGAAAAATGAACAAAAAAAGAGAGAGACAAAAATCCACGTACCTTTCTAATAAACCAGAAAAGCTGAGCGCAACATGTCCTCAACGTCCTCACTTTGCTCTCCCTTCCTGCCCCAACAGATGGCCTCGTCTCCTACACCATGCCGCAGGGGATCAGCCGGGGCGTCGAGGTGGATCTCCTTGACCTCAGCTACGACGGCACGACCACCGAGGGGCTGCTCATAGGAGGCCTCGGTCAGCTCCACGACGGCATTGTTGGTGATCACAACTTTCGCTCCGACATCGGCCACGGAAAAGGTGAGACAGAGAGAGAGAGAGAGTGTGTGTGTGTGTGTATGTGTATGTGTGAATTAACCCCTTCAGTATAATTATACTATGACAAATTTCATGTTCATATTGTTTAGTAGTTCGTGATTTCATAAAGCTTCAGAAATTTGTGTGGGGATTAAGATACTACAGACTCTGGCCATCAATCTTCTGACTTCCATAGACCCTTCACTATGTCTATAAAAATCCTCTAACCATCCCTAATTTTCACCCTAAAAATACGTCCTAGTCTTTCAATATCTGGTTTGTCCCTTAACATTCACAACAATAGAGAAAATTGTTTCCATTATCACAGAGAAGAATTTTAGGGTATGCAATGAGTCCAAAAATTGAAGGGGATTGTACGGGAAATTAACCTCTAAATAACTGGGGGGGGGAAACATGGAATAACATTAGTGTCCCTTTGGAGATCGTTAAGGTACACTATTTTCTTTAACAAAAAATGCGAATATGGATCAAATATATAAGAGAAGAAACGATAGAGAAACAGAAAAAAGAAGAGAGAAGGAGTAGGAGAGGGACCAGGAAGGAAATAGAAGTTAGAAGGATGAGAGGTGAAAACATAACGAAAGGAAGAGTAAAATGGAGGATGAAGGAGAACGGAGATGAAGGATGAAAGTAGGAGTTAGGAGATAAGTCGCGAGAAAGAGAGAGAGAGAGAGAGAGTGGGGGGGGTATTCGAGCTGGAGGGTGAACAAAAGGAAGGAAGGAGTATGTGGCCAAACGAGAAACTGGAAGAATGAAGAGTGGGAGGCTTTGGTTGGGCTGCTGTGGGCGGTGTATAGAAGCAGTCAAGACGCACATTGGCGGAGAAAAGGAGAGAAAGAAAAGGGAATGCTGAAAAGTAGTAAAAAGAAATGCCGGAAGGGAACTGGAGAGAGAGAGAGGAAAAAAAAGGAGGAAGCAAAAAAAAAAAAAAAGAGAACGAAAACAACAAGGGAAAGGACTGGAATACTGAAACGTAGATGTCCCTTGAAGCAGATGTTACCAGAGAGAGAGAGAGAGAGAGAGAGAGAGAGAGAGAGAGAGAGAGAGCTCAGGAAAATCACACGTCAACAACCGTACGAAAACACTGACTCACCTACGTACTACCACCACCACCACCACCGCCATCACAAACATCACCACCATCACCACCACCGCAACGCCTCAGACTGAAAGGAACCAAACAAACAGAGGTAAAATGGTTCGCAAAAATCATTCGAGGGTCAGAGGAACGTTTAAAAATACGCGTAAGACAATCTTCTGGTTCTATTTTTAAACACGAATCCGAAAAAAAGGAGAGTAGTTGTAGTAAAATAAAAAAGAAATAGAGAAAAATGTCTTAGGAAAGGAATTATTAGAATGCGAAGGTAATTGAAGAAAGGGAGAATGGGAAGAGAGAAGAAAAAGAAGAAGAATTTGATTAAATGTGAGAGTAATTGAAGAAAAGAGAAGAAACCACATTAGTAAAATTCTGGAGTAAGAGAGAGAGAGAGAGAGAGAGATACACACACACACACACACACACACACACACACACACACACACACACACACACACACACACACACACACAGCGACAGCCCTGAAATAGAAGTATAAAGATCGAAGACATAATATAAAAGAGAAGAAAAGGAAACATCATACCAACAACAATAACAGCAGCGAGAATAAAGGGCAACAGGAAGGCATCCGAAGAGACAAGAGAGAGAGAGCAAGGAGAGGAACGAAGAAACTGGAAAAAGGACAAAAGAACGGAGGAAACGACCAGAAACACAAAGAGAAATGAGGACAAGGGACGAAGAGGGGAAGAGGCATAAGAAGAGAGCACTGTGGGATGTGAGGACAGAAGAGGGGAAAGGGAAACAGGTGAATAAAAGGGGAGAGAGAGAGAGAGAGAGAGATTTTCAGTGAAATCACACGTCAACTATCACACGAAAACACCAACTCCCGTATTTACCACCACCACCACAGCGAGAGAGAGAGAGAGAGAGAGAGAGAGAGAGAGAGAGAGAGAGAGAGAGAGAGAGAGAGAGAGAGGAGAGGAAAACCACACAAAGAGGCTCAGTAACTATAGCAACGGAACCACCAGGTAAGTAGGCAGGTAACCCCTCGTCATTACCTGGCCGGCACAGAGGTAATGGAGCATCATTATCTTCTGAAGCTGCGGGAGGGGGATGAAGAGCAAGGCAGGAGGGGGCGTTGGGGTGGGGGAGGAAAGCATAATGGAAGATATTGATCGTAGTAATGGTAGCATTTTTATAAGCGGTTATCTGCTCTGCTCAGCCATGCAAATACCTACATATCGGAAAACACACACACACAAACACACACACACACACACACACACACACACACACACACACACACACACACACACTCACACACAGTACATTAAGGTAATTATACATTTCAGTTACTTAAAACAACATTTTCTACCAAAACTCCAATAATCTCTTGATATGCAAAGTAATAACACTTGCACCAATTCACCTTTATTACTAAAGAACACACGCCTTATCTTACCTTTTTCTTTCATTTCATTTCCCTACTTATCCTACCTAACCTAACCGTACCTTGTCTAACCTTACCTTACCTGTTATGATTTCTTTACCATTGATCCTACTAATACTTATCCCACTATTTTTCACTTCTGATGTCTCTAATCTTAGTACTCACCTGAATTAACTGCATTAACCACATCTTTCTCACCACCCCCAGGTATTCAATAAAAAGACTGTGACATAATTTTTGCAGCCTACATTTACTTTCCCCCTTCATCTTTATCGCCCTTTACTTTACGAATCAGACAAATACCGTACCTTTTTTCACATTTTATTTCAACATTCTACACTTTAATCTTTCTCCTTTGCATAAGAAAAAGACTTCTGTGGATGTAGTATTCCCAATCCTTTTATGCCATCTGTACATATCTCTACCTAACCTTCCTCTTTGCAGGTTATGAGTGGGTGGGATGGAAGAACGAGTCACATCAGCCCCTGGAGATGGTGTGCGAATTCGATGCGGTGAGAAACTTTACCTCGCTTGTCATCTTCGTGAACAACATGCATACTAAGGACGTGGAGGTGAGTGAGACAGGGAAGGAGTCGTGGCAGGAATGAGGAAAGTGGAAGGATGGTAGAAGCTGGCGAGAGGAATGAGGAAAGAGAGTAGGAGAATAGTAGATAGTGATGGCAGGGTTGTGGAAGAAAAATGAGGATGGAAGAGTAATAAGGAATGCTGGAAGAGGAGTAGGATAGAAAGAGAAACAAAGGGAGTAGGCAGGATAAAAAATGATGGGTGTTGAGAGAGAAAAAAGAAAGAAAGAGAAAGAGAGAGAGAGCAACTTTTAGAACTAATGCCTGCGAGACCTATTTTTAACTGCTATTATTCCCGCTATAAATGCTTCGTAAAAATAGCTCTTTAGAAAAACAAAGGTCAGACGCAGTAGAAATAATGAAAAAAAGTAGCAACGCAATAATAAAGAGAGCATAAAACAAGAGACTGATAAAAGAAAAGAACAATTACGTGATGAAAAAATAAGGGGATTACTACTTTGTTAACAGCATAACGATCTAATTGGTGATCAGGGGCCTTAGTGCTGCTGTAGTTAATTGGCACGAGACTCGCCCTACTGAAATACGGAGAGGAGATAAGGTAAAAAGGAACTGCCAAATTATAAAACAAAATGACAAAAAAATAGATAAATATTAAGTAGTAGTAGTAGTAGTAGTAGTAGTAGTAGTAGTAGTAGTAGTAGTAGTTGTAGTATTAGTAGTAGTAATAGTAGACGTCACGAACAATTATACGAACAGGTGTAGAAATAACAATATATTCATGACAGAAAAAAAAAAAAAACATGGAGAATAGAAAGCGAATAGTAGGAAACCAAACGATAAGAAAAAATTGAAAATACATAAATGAAAAAGAAAGAGGAGAATTGAAGGAAGAGGAAATGGAAACAAAAAGCATACGGGAAAGAAGAATGGGAAAGACAAATAAGTATCTGAAAACCGAATGATGTAGGAATAAGGTAAAAGGAAGAGAGGAAGAGGAAGGAAATAACCGATCTAAGAGATTAAGCAACTCACAGTAACTGCGCCTCTTCTCCCTTCAATTATCCGGGAGAGGCCCGTCCTCCTTATTTTTAGGCGCAGATGGCCGGCTGATGGACGCTTAGAGAGAGAGAGAGAGAGAGAGAGAGAGAGAGAGAGAGAGAGAGAGAGAGAGAGAGAGAGGGGGGGGGGGGGGGGGGAGAGAGGG
>CM035184.1:17072043-17083476 GCA_020233015.1 Callinectes sapidus
GATTTTTGTCTTCTTTCTCCTTGAAACTCTCACGTCTCCTTCATGGCATATTCCTCCTCCTCCTCCTCCTCCTCCTCCTCCTCCTCCTCCTCCTCCTTATGGTATTTCTATCTCATTTGTGTCTCATTCATCTGTTATTTTTTCTGCTCTTCCTTATCTTTAGCCAATACCACCACCATCACTATTCCAACCACCACCACCACCACTTCCTCTTACTTCTCCAGGTGTGACTTCGAGCGTGAGGTGGAGATCCTGGCGGGGCTACGGGACCCCAACATTGTGCAGGTGGTGGGCGTGTGCTCGCGGGAGGAGCCTCTGTGCATGCTGGTGGAGTACCTGGAGCATGGGGACCTCAATCAGTACCTGCAGGCCCACATCGCCGAGACAGCCTCCCCCAGGAACACTCACGCGCAGACGCTGAGGTGAGTAAGGCGCTTCTCTACTTCGTCAAGGGAATGTGTGGGTGTTTGAATGAATTAATGGAATATATATACTTTCATTTTCATTTATTGATATGTATGGAGTTCTTTACTTTCTGTTTGTTGTCATGATTTGTTCAATACTTACCACGACCTTAGAAATTTATGTTTTTGATCGAGACTACTAATGCATTCAGTTCAAGATAACAAAGAAAGCACAGAAAAGAGAAACCTGCTGGTCCCTGCAACAGTGCTTATTAAGTATTAGCAGCTCATGGCTCCCGCTCCCTCCCTGCGTGGCCACGTGCTGACTC
The DNA here is from genome assembly GCA_020233015.1 of Callinectes sapidus. NCBI lineage: Eukaryota > Metazoa > Arthropoda > Malacostraca > Decapoda > Portunidae > Callinectes > Callinectes sapidus. Next base: position 17,072,777 of record CM035184.1, read on the forward strand.
ACCACCACAAGGTATTGACTCACGCTCTGCCCTCTCCTCGCCACAGTTACGGATGCCTTATCTACATGGCCACCCAGATCGCATCAGGCATGAAGTACCTCGAGTCCCTCAACTTCGTGCACAGAGACCTTGCCACCAGGTGAGTGCCACGAAGGGAGAGACGGGAAAGACATAAAAATTGGTTCCAAAATAGAATGGTAGATGACAGGAATAAATTTGCTCATCAGGTTTCTAAGGTGAAGTCCATAGGAAGGATTTACGAAAGATTAGTCAGATTAATGGGCAGGTATGACAGATGGATGGACGTAAGTGTAGGTATTTTATAACTGGCATGTGTTGACCTACAGCCTTCTTGCAGCTTCCCTCATGTTCCTTTGTGTTCATGAGAGAGAGAGATTTATTTTTCACGGTACTGGTCGCTTCGTTGTCAATCTATCGCTATACAGTCTTGTGGGTGTTTTCTTTCTGGGTAAATAACACCGCTGAGAGACTAAGCTTTGTGGCGTGTTCTTAGGCAGCCCGATGCTAATATTACTCTTTCTTCTCTTTTGATGATGCGTAAAAGGGTAATAGTTTCCTTGATGGACTTTCCAATGGAGATCCGTGGTGCTGATAGGAAAAGGGAAAGGAAGTGAGGGGAAGCCTATTGTAAGCTGCCCAGACTGTTCCTTCTCACGGGCACAATGCATCATGGCGCGTGTTCAAGGCTGGACGACACCTGGTGTAGCTCTGTCACACACCAATCAGTGAGGCTGCCGCGCCCACACCATCAATTCTGCAGCGGTGACGTTCTGGTGCTGTGAGGCAGAACACCCACTATGCTGCGTGGTGGTGGTGGTGGTGGTGGTGGTGGAACGCGGTACATTATCTGTGGTGTATTGATGGACAATTATCCTGACACTATGATGGTGTCGATACTTTTAATAGAACCACTTTTGTTCAATTACGGTAATAATAGTGAGTATAAAGATACAATTGCAATAACGGTGAAATTTATGACGCTCACCAGAGCAGTAATCACAATGGTAATGATGTTAATTGATCAATGATATGTCGAAGATAGTAGAAAGTAAAACAAAAGCAAAATCTTTTCAATTTTCTGTTCTCCCTTCCTTGTTTCTTTTATGGATACATAAAAAATTCCATGAAAGAAAAAGTTTCATATTCCGATGCATTAACCTCTACCTATCGCTCTTTGACAGGCAGAGGGAGAGAGGACAAGTTATTGAAGATATTCTTGTTCTGCCAAATAACAGTTAAACAAGATAATAGTACAATCATATAAGAAAAATATAAAATTTCAGCTCAAAGTTTCATATGATATTTATTGATATGTATAGTTTTTATTTTATTTTCTCAGTGTATCAACATTTCCTAATAATTGTGACGAGGTGAAATATCATCTATGAACATATACATCATTACTAAAGATGTGTTTGCGAACAAGATAACACTCAATAAGTTATTCATGACGCCAGTGTATTAATCACACGTCAGTCATCGCGGTAGGAGATCGTGATGGGAGTAACCTTAATAAACACACCTGTCTCTGGAAAATTGATATTCCCGAGACTTCAGTGACAACCTGATCTAGCTACCCACGCACCGACAGAAGTCATGATGCGAGTGTTGATGTGAATACTCGTATATTCAAAACATCATCACGAAATCTTCACTTAGGTGTCTCTTGCTCCAGGAACTGCTTGGTGGGAGCGGGTCACATCATCAAGATCTCAGACTTCGGCATGAGCAGGAACCTTTACTCCAACGACTACTACAGGATCGAGGGCAAGGCGCTGTTGCCGATACGCTGGATGGCCTGGGAGTCTATCCTGCTGGTGAGTGTTGCAGGGAGTTAGGGATTGGTATTGTTAATGAATGAGTGAGTGAGTGAGTGTTTGATTGTCTCACTGATTGACTGAATGAATGAATAAGTGAGTGAATAACTGAATGCCTGATTGTCTAACTACTTTACTAATTAATTATCTGACTGATTAGATTTTTCGATTGATTGAATGTGTGAGTGAATACCTAATCGACTAACTGACTGACTAAATAACTAACTAACTCATTGATTGATTGGGTAACTGACTGAATGGATGAGTCAATGGCCGATTAGTTGTTTGTTTGATTGCTTGACTTACTGACTTCCTACCTGCTTACCTGCTTGACCGATGGCACGCCTGACTGACCGATTGACAGGTAGAAAAGTTCAGGTATCACCGCATCAGGATCACACGTCGCTGAATGAGTTAAATATGGAAATCAGATTCAGTAACTTTTTCTTCCTGTTTTCCCTAATTGAATATAACTATTTACAAATATTGCCGTTTTAATAAGCATGAAAGTTCTCTATGACAACATTTGAAATATATGTTAATTATTATTTTTTTATTATTTTCAATGCAGTTTCTAGCGTGGTCAACACCAGTGTTTATGATGTCCTCTCTCTCTCTCTCTCGTGAGCTTCGCTCGCGCTTGTTCACGCGTGCACACACACACACACACACACACACACACACACACACACACACACACACACACACACACACACACACACTCAAAGCTAGAGATAAAGGCATCACACACACAAAAAAAACTGATCACATCTCCTTTAACACTCGCTTACTGAACACCACACATCACCTCGTCTTCTCCTTCCACAGGGCAAGTTCACGACGAAGAGTGACGTGTGGTCGTTCGCCGTCACACTGTGGGAGATCCTGACCATGGCACGCGAGCAGCCTTACGAAGACCTAACAGACGAGCAAGTCATCGAGAATGTTTCCTTTATCTACCACAACGAGACCAGGAAGGTGAGGAAGGGGGAAAGGGTAGCCAGGGAGGTAGGGAGGCTGCTTTAGTGAGGGTAGGAAGACAAGGTCTGAGTTATAGAAGATAGGAAGGAAGCATAAAGAATTAAGTCATTAGGGTTAGGTAGGGATGTTGTCGCTTAGGAACGAAGAAAGGTGAAGACATGAGGAAAGGAAGGGAGAAGGGACAATATGTATGGAGAGTCATTGAGGAAGGAAAGGAAGGAAGGCGAGCCAAGGAGGTTGAGTCACTAGGGAAGGAAGTAAAGAGGAAGAGTTAATCTGTTTCTCGGTAAGGAAGTGTGAAAAGGAAGTTTTCTCCTTTATTTATTTATCTTAGTTAAGGTAGGACAGTTGGAGAGAGAGAGAGATTAATCGGCTTCATTTAGCACGCACTTGCAGCAATAAAATATTCATCTCCATGTAAATGTGCTAATAGTTCCTGACTGACTTACAACTCTAGTTAACTTGTTTCTGTATTCCATTACTTGCAACGTGCCAGAGTTACTGAGAGGCTAGTAGTGCCGTGAGGGAGGGAGGCGGTGAGGCGAGGTGCGGGAGGAGATCAGGAAGATGTGGGAGGGAAAGGCATGGGGCGCGGTAGAAAGGAGGAAGAGTAATGGGGGAGAGGGAGGGTATGGTGGTGGTGCAGGGGAGAGGGGAGAAGGCAAGTGAGTAGGGAGAGGGGGAGAGTGGAGCGAAGCACTGTTAAAGGTTTGTTCAGACCAGTCCAACTTGATCTAATGAAATTCATTCAGCAGTGATTAAAAGTTATGATACACGCATTTAATGAGACGCTCAGACATTTAACTAACACATTGAACTAACACAAGGCTCTGTGATACTCTGGAAGGTCGCAAATAAAGTAAAAGCCAAACGCAAGTGAGTGAAACCGTATTGAAACACCCCGTGACGTCATCCCGCGCTGCCGGCCATCAGCTGCCTTGCCTCAGTCAGCGCGCGTAGATGATCTATATTTTCTCATAAGTCTTCATTGAGTTTCTGCGTATACGAACGTGTTGCGGAGTGTGTGTCGATGTTTGCGGGATGAAGAGTGTGTTCGCTTGTGTGTGATGCAACAACATGGATGGGAGAAGCTGGAGTGAGGTGCTGGATGTGGTTTTAGCAGGTAAGGATAAAAGAGGCTCGAGTATGCCTACTGGTGATGCCACGAAATGGCGGCAATGTGGGCGCCGGATTTAAATCATTTAATCCTTTTTTTATGCGGTGTGTTATTTAATTCAATCATTTGTGTGTTAATTGATTAATTAATTGTTTTAATGCACTTTACTTTTTCATTTGGAAAAAAATAAATAAATAACGGCGGTATGTCGAGGCGTGAGTGGCAGACTTGCAGCAAAGGTCTGAGCTCGGCGGGACTTGTTCGTAAATCTCTTCGCCTCGAGTAAGATTTCGTGCCTTATCGTAACTTTGGGGTAATGAATTTAATTAGTAAGCATGAGGTTTTCATTCAAATCGAAGGAGGACTGGACTGAATTTTCCGACAAAGTGCAAATTGACAATGTTTATGATAATCTGAGAGGGAGAAAGTGAGTAACATGTATGTTGAAGCCCTGTGAGCGGTGGCTGGGGGAGGTAGTATGGCCAGTTAGGACTCATCCCGCCTCCTACCACGCCAGGTACTGCTGCCTCAGCCTACAAATTGTCCCAAGGAGATCTACGACTTGATGCGAGAGTGTTGGAAACGCTCCGATGCAGACCGACCAACCTTCAGGGAGATTCACATGTTCCTGCAGCGCAAGAATCTGGGGTACTCACCTGTTACCTGAGACCTGCTGGAAAACCTCCGCGGGAGCTGCATGCCTTCTCCACGGAGGTCTATTGCCAGCCTGGGGTGGGACATGTGTTTGCAGCCACGGCGAGAGTGCGTTGCGCCGCTTACTGGGACCCAACACGCCCTTTCTGAAGGGGACATGAACCAATTGGAAGATGGACAGTTGCTGCCTCCTATCAGGAGGGGATACGCCACCTTTGAGCGGGATCTTCGTCAGTATAGCCGCAACCTTTTGTACCGCTCCTACGACAGCCGACAGTTGCGGCAGTGACGGCTGGCGCCTGGCGACTTCCACAGCAGTGACCTTGACACCGCAGGATATGTCTGACTAAGTGGACTATCGAGGTGTAACTATTGAGAATTAATCTAGTTATCTGGAGACAGTGACGGTGGAAGAACGTGTATGTTGTGTTTGTAAGGTTAAAGATTGATAGATTATTTATTAACGATGGAAAGCGGCGACCCAGGTAGTGGCGGCGCCGCAGCCCAATCAGCCAGTCAGCGTCTTATCTAGTCGAGTTACTAAGTTGTTAAGCGACGCCGTGCTGTGTACATAGTAGGAGGAAGGGAAGCTCTTGTGGTGACAGTGAAGATACTTTCGATTTGATGCTTCATTTATACATTATGCTTCAGATATCTGTAAATATATAATATACATGTATGTATGTATGTATGTATGTATGTTTGTATAAAAATTTATTACATGTACATATCATGAGACCAGAAATTTTACAGTTGCATTTTCAATCTTTTAAGTGCGCCTAGTCAATAACTTTTACAAGCTGCCTCGTTCATGTGTGTTCATCACTGCCTGAGTCGGCGGTTGGTCGGCCGCCGCCCGCGCCCGGCCGCTGCCTGGGGCTCCTGGTGCTGGCTGGTCCGGGGCTCGCGGGGGCCGGAGGGCGTGTGAGCGCCGCGCCACTGCAAGCTTTAGGATATGGCCTTAATGACGCGCGTGTTGAGGTGAGGCGCCCCGCCCCGTCCCATCCCGCCCTACCCCACCCCGCCCCGCCAGCCCTGTCCTCCCTCACATATCATAGCTCCTGTTGATCATTCGCATCAGTGTTCTGAGTTGTCATCACTCAGTTTTTTGGTTAAGCTCCACAAGTCAGCGGGTCATGTGTGCGGTGTGGACACTCGTGGCGGAATAGCGCGGGGCCGGGCGGGGTAGGGCGGGCGGTGCCACGACCCCTGAACAGTGAACTCAATAACCTCGTCTGGTGTCTGGTGGCGTCTGGTGTTGTTGTGCTTCGTGGCGGACCCGGACCGACGCCGGCTAGCACAGAAACCTGCGGTGGTAGAGATAGATGATGACGATAACTAATTATTCATAATAAGTCAGCAATCTGATGGACGAACCTGTCGTGTGTACGCACCGACAGTGTTGCTTCAGGAATCCTTGAGCGGGAAGTGTTCCCCGGGTGTGCTGCGGTTCTCTGATGCTGAAGGCGCATCCGGTGCTGGGACGTCCGGGTCCTTTTTTATTTTTTATTTATTTTTTTTGCACTTCCTTCACTAACACAGTGTATAAGGGCAATAGGCAGACGTTAGACTGTACATAATATAGATGTTTCCTAAAAGCGAGTCACTCGTTGACGTAGGTCGGAAGCCGTGACGCTACGGTGGACTACGTAGTGTAATGATAACATGAACATACGAAGGTTATGATAACTTAATGTTTTCTGTGATAAAGTTTACCTTACTGAACGATGACCGCGGCTGGAGGGCCCAAGAGCCTTAACACTTTGTCTCGCGCATCCTTCAACGTGGCACAGCTTTACTCTTCCCTTCAACCCCTGCAGGGCCACGCCTCTCAAGGCGCGCAATCGCCCTGCATGGCGGAGGCCGAGGCCCGGGCGACGCTTCACCTCATAACAAATGTTCATCTTCTCAAGCCTCTTTTGTAGACTCCTTTCGGACCAATGTAAATGATATTTTTCATCACCTCCTTCACCTCATTGTTTTTATCACTGCTTCGCCTCGTCTCTCTCACTTTAATTATCATCCTGTTCGCCCTTCCTCCCCCTGTGCCTTGTCGGTCGGCTGTCTGTATGTCTGTCTGTTCGTCTGTCTGTCTGTCTGTCTGTCTTTCTGTCTGTTTGTGTTTTGGGGGTGGCGGTCAGCCTCTCACCCCCCTCCCCCCTTGGTGCTCGAGACCGCCCCATCCCCCAAGCCCCACGTACGTCATAAGTAAACGTCACCCCCTCCAGCTCTTCTGTGGGTCACCTCTCGCTGGAAATAAACCCACCCACGTACATGCCACCTCACAACCACACACACAACCACGCACACGCACACGCACATAAGCGCGCGCGCCACACACACACACACACACACACACACACACACACACACACACACACACACACACACACACACACACACACGTGCAACAATAAAGTAACTAGTGTATGCTTTGCATGCCCTCAGTATTACCCTGATTATTGGCCTTCAATGTTTGCTAATCATTCTTTTGACGTAAAGAATAACTCAGTTGTGAATGAGATGAACTGAACGCTGCTTGTGTCGGCGTTGTTCCCAACAGTAAAATACTAACCTCATTATTTTCGTTATGTAGGTATAATAATCTATTACGAAGAAAATGGATATATACATATACTATATAAGTAAATAGCCATGCACATACAAAAGGGAAATACTTCTTCCGCAACACTCGCCCAACACAACCCATCTGTCCCACTCGGCCCCTGTGGCTGTGCGGGACTTCAGTGCTTTACCGGGTGAGCTGCGTCCCCCGAATCGACTGGAAGAGTGATGCCAAGCGTGTGCTAAGGGGCGTGTGCATCCCCCACGTGGAAGGGGAAGGGGGGGGCGTGAGGGGTGCTGCGGGAGCCACACAACCCAGCAGGCCATCACCCCCACACGAGGTTCTTGACTTCGTTTCCTCCTTGTGGACCTTTGTCACTCGGCCGCGCGATGGTTCGGTTGGGTTGCAATGACCTTAATATTGACGAAACACTTACTGCGCGAAATCTTCATTAACTAGTGTGCATTTTCAGAGTTTCTAGTAGCATTTACGTGAGTATATCTAACCATCTAGAGAGAGAGAGAGAGAGAGAGATTTCTTGCTGATCAGGGCCGGACTGTGTAAAAAACTAAATTAATAACGATTCTAATAATTCCATTGCTACTGAGGCGACGCGCCCGCCGCCGCTGCCGAGGACCTTGTGCCTTGTTGGGAAAGAAATCACTCGGGATGAATAGCTTTGTGTCTTGCCTTAAAGAAAGCATTGTCACTTGTACCGCAACCCCCACGAGCCCCGTCCCTGCTGCAGCCCTACAGAGTCTCTCATTCACAGATATCGAACGCTGGTCATGCACGAAATCACTGAAGGTAAAGAATGCGTTTCATTCTCCATCTCTCTCTCTCTCTCTCTCTCTCTCTCTCTCTCTCTCTCTCTCTCTCTCTCTCTCTCTCTCTCTCTCTCTCTCTCTCTCTCTCTCTCTCTCTCTCTCTCTCTCTCTCTCGCCAGGTGGGTGCAAGGCCCAGGCTGCTGTCTGTTCTGCCTTGTGCACTGGCAGGTGAAGGAGTCAAGTGAGGAATAGCTGCGTATATACCCGTGAGGTCTGCTAAGGGTAGACTGCGATAGTTCGTTTTGTGCTAGATCAAGGTACACGTATCGTCAGCGTTATTTTTCCCCAGTAATCAGGAGTTCATAGGTAAAGTCCTCTCCCGCGCTTGACCAATGAAGGAGGCGCCGGAGACCGCTGGAGGGGGAGGATACTAAGGAATATGAATATATATATAGAGGTGCACCGGCGTGATTTATAAGACATATCTCATTTTGTTGTGCCTGCATTACGATTGTGTCCTTGCAACATTTTCAACATTGCTACTCAAGAGTGTGAGAAGTGAATGTACATACATGTTAGAAATAATAACTACGATATTTTTGTAATTACACGGTGTTTGGTTTTCCTACATCCTCCATCCTCATTTAATCATAGTCTCTTTCCAGAAGAGAAATATACGGTATGTAAGTAAAGGAAGGTGTGGTGTGCATGGAACGGACGAGGGTGACGATGGATGAAGGTCACAAGGTCAGTCAGGAGTGGTTTCTAAAAATAGTGCAGTCATCACATTGATTTCCCCCGGTAAAGATTTGAACTTTATATGCCGCAGTATTTGTGTGTGTTTGTGTGTTTGTGTGATGCTCCACAGGACTTCACGTCATTATCAGGAGCCATTAGTATGCGGGGCAGGATTCATTATTGTAGTATTGGCTGGTGGGGGTGGCGGTGATGGTTGTGGTTAGGGGTGGTGGTGGTGGTGTGTGTGTGCCTTTGTCACATGTTTTTCATCGTTTTTTCATTTCTTATGATTGAAGAGAGAGAGTGTTAATGAAAGAGTAGAAGAGAATAAGTCACCATGTACCCTGTCGATCCACATGCTGAAGCAGCTCCACCATGCATTCGCCAACTCACGGAGGGACGCGGGGCGATTGGGTCAGCGCAGTCAGGCGGAGCTGTGGTTGGCTGCACTCCCTCCCCTCCGCGCGCATGCACACACACACACACACACACATGGTTTAAACTGAGAAGAAATTGAAAAATTATAAGAAAAAAGACCAAAAACTTTTACAGAGAAAACTTTTCCTAATTTCCCCACTTTATGACTAAAAAGTTAGTGAGTTTAGCATGTTTTTCCATAGTCTTCCAAACTGATAGCGTGTGAATTTCTGCACGACCACCTGGAGATGACAGTTTGAAATAATTATGAATATTTTTTGAAAAGCAGTTTCATTAAAAATTACTCAGAATAATTTATCTAATCGTCAACTTTCCTGCATTTCATTTAAGCAACGGAAAGCAGAACCAAAGATCATGGAGCACTACTCACATATTATTATTTATATTTATTGCAAGTCTTTTAGATACTGATTGCTATAAAAAAATATATAAAACGACCTCTGATTAATTTGTTCTCCGATTTTTTTTGTTCCATGTATATGCATCCCTTTATATTTTTTCGCAGATAATCATCATCGACATTGTTAAATACGTAAGTACAAACTAATTACTTTTTACGTCTAGAATTCTGCTTATCTTTTTTTCTTTTTATTTTCGTGCATCGAACAACTTTTTTTTCAGATCCCTTTGAAGTAAAAGAAAAAAAAAAACGAAACAAAACTTTTCAATTTTCCTAGTAATGGACATTTTTTTAATCTTATTTTTCTTACCTTTTTCCCTCACCTAGCGCCATCCGGTCCCGCCCAGTCCCCTGCAGCCCCGTGTAGCCACAGCCCGTATGGAGGAACCTGCGAAAAGCGACTGGCTGCTGCTGCTGATGTAAGTAATTGGTTTCCTTAATTGTATCTCTCTCTCTCTCTCTCTCTCTCTCTCTCTCTCTCTCTCTCTCTCTCTCTCTCTCTCTCTCTCTCTCTCTCTCTCTCTCTCTCTCTCTCATCAATATACGTGTTATTTTTTCTCATTCACAATCATTTCCTCCTGTGAGGCAAATTCTCTTGTTATGCATGTACGAATAATTTGTGTACAAAGTGACTTTTGCCCTTACCGTGTTCCTCAACTTATATCCTTGATCATGGCAGTTATCCCTAACATTGCATTAAACAGCAACAACTAATAGAATGCTCAATGAATTAAATAACGTCCAGCAGCAGTGACTAGCTAAAGACGTAGAACAGGTTAGATTATGCATGTAATAGAGCGGTATTGGCGTGCGGGATGCTGGAACATGTGGGTAACAGGTTGGAATACACTCGGAACTCCCTGCCATCCACGTATAACGGGTTTGAAAGTGTATCAGTGTGGAAGAATGGTGTAACAGGCTGGAATACCCGTGCAAAAAACAAGTGTAACCTTCTAATGCAGACTGGAATGCTCTTATGACAGGTTAAACTATAGCTAGTTGATTGGAATGCGCTCGTGAGAGACTAGAATGAGAACTGAATTGAGACTTATGTTACTTTGCATCGTATAGCGGCGGTTTTCAAGGAATAATCAACTGTAAATTGCAAAAATGTTTCCGATGTTGCAACTCTGATCATATAACGTGTCTCCTCGTTCTCCGCCTCTCTGTTCTACTCTCCATCCCTCACCCCCCCCCCCCC
>CM035184.1:17101425-17112595 GCA_020233015.1 Callinectes sapidus
AGAGAGAGAGAGAGAGAGAGAGAGAGAGAGAGAGAGAGAGAGAGAGAGAGAGAGAGAGAGAGAGAGAGAATTGAGACCATGTGATAGACTAACCTTGATAAAAAGAAAGTGTACGAAAACGGCAAGAACTTCCCGCTAAACTATAAAAAGAATGAGAAGCCAATCAATCCTTTCTAAACAATATTTCTAGACCAGGAAGGTTTTGTGTTTCTCTTGGGCATAACCACTGATAATAGGTATTAAATTTTCACGAAGTTTGCAGAGGAGGAAAACTGTTGACTTTATTGACAAGTCCAGGTGTTCCGAAGAGGATCGAATAGAAGTGGATAAGGTGAAAGGAAAAGAAAATGAGAAAGTAAGGAATAAGAGTAGGAGGAGGGGAAGGAAGAGAAGTAGATTACGTCCCTAGCGTCATCATAGAACAAGGAATAATTATAAGTATGGGTCTCTTAGTACACAAGTGCAAGGAGACGTTTGCCAACCGTTCATTCATTAGCACAACACACAACACAAAGATTGCCAAATGAACGCCCTTGACCTATAACTTTGTAACCTTCAGGGAACAATCGATTTTTATGGGTGAGGTTTTGGCAATTTTCTCACAGTACCATGGGTGTGTAATATCAGTGACATTGTTTCTATTTGACAGGTACTTTTTATTTTTTTTATTTTTTTTTCAAAGTCCAAGTTCACAGTTGTTAAAGAGTAACAATTAACCGTCGTAACGGTAAAAAACAACATCAATCTAGTGTTAAACGTTCGAATCATGCAAATTGTGAATGATTATCAAATTTGCACAAAACAACCCCTCTAGAATAAAAAATAAAATAAAATTAAATACCATGGTTTTCATAACTGTCAATTATTTGAAATTGAAATAATTAATGTCAATTATTTGAAATTGAAATAATTAAACGATTATTGTATTTCCTGGTTAAAAGTTGAGACTACTTCAATGTAATTATGGATGAAAGAGACACTAATGATATCCTGGAGGCATTTTGTGTTACGCTTTGAGTGTGAATTACATTCTTTGGTATTTTGCAAGAATGATCGAGAAGCAAGAAGCAGGAGTTTGTAAAGGTGACTGATGGATTCCATGGCAAATGATTATTTACAATGATATACGAGTCATTGATTCATGTAATGAATGTAGAATGTTAACAAAGTGAAGTGGTAACAATGACTTGACCACTAACGATCGATTATTCTTTGAGACAGGCAAGGCCATTAGCAGAGTCCATGAGGTCCTACTCTTGATTCAAGCGTAAATGGATCTTACTATTAGATCAAGAGTTCATTAGCGCGAGCCGACGGAACGCCTGCAAAGCTCCACCTCGTTACTGGAGTTAGGTGATCCTGCCAAAAGTTATTAGCAATGCGAATGGTGTCGTGATGGTGGCTTCCTTGGCGAGGTCACGGAAATGGAGTTGAGGATGAGCATAGCAACCTTCCCACCACTGCCCGACGGAACCTCATCACGACAGCTTTTCCAAGACCTCGCCAAAATATCGCTTTCCTTTTACCTTTTTAGACTTTTCTTGCCATCTCAAAATATTTAAGTTTTTATTCTATCTCGCTCTCGCTTCATTAAGAAATATTGATTATGTCGTCCTAAGGTCACTCGTGATCTGAAAGCATTGCATTTTTCTCTTTCATTTGAGCAAGAAATATTCATAATGTTGCCGTTGCACCCACACTGCTCTACTTTTCTTCTTTTTTCAAGTCTTCAGCTTTCCAGGGTTTTAACAAGCAATCTTTCTTTTCGTTTATACTAATAGGCTGATTCGTTATATGACTTTTGGGAATAGCAAGTTAATCAGACTCTCTTTTTCTTTCTTTTTTCCTTGGTCAGTCTCTTAGAAAAAATATGGCAAAAAAACGCCCATTTTTATTAAGCTTTCAACCATTCCGTGTGCTTGTGATGCTTGTGCTGCAGGCGCGTCGTGAGGCTGAAGATGTATGTGTAGACTAAACAGATATGTGTGTTAGCACAGTATGATCAGGTTCTGAGTGAGACAAATCAGCAGAATCACGTCATCTTCCAGAGTGACGCTTCTACGCACAGCAAGGACTAGAAGGTTCATTGATTAATCTAACCCTCTACTTCTATGCTCGTCCCTTCCTGTCATCCAATGTGCTGTAAAACATTCTTTGCAAACTGAGAGGAGAGAACAGGTGGTTGATTTTATATTTTCAAAATAAGAAAAGCTTTTTTAAACAGTAATATAAAAAGAAGTGGCTATAAAGTTTAAGTGGTAGGGAAAAAATGGTTTTGTAGTTAAAGGAGTAATAGCTCAGTAACAATATGGCCGTAATATGGCGCCATAGAGACGAAAAGGATTATAATGGACATATTGAATTCTTTTATTAGATTTCTTCTATTTTTTCACGCTTTCATTCTACGTTCTCTCGGAATTTAGCACACACACACACACACACGCACACACACACACACACACACACACACACACACACACACACACACACACACACACACACACACACACACACGCACACACACACACACACATACACATATATACACACACACACACACACACACACACACACTCATAATCACAGACACACACACAGACACGCACACACGCGAGGAATGTCAAAGTGCATGAGATTATATTTGTACGTGACACCATCATGCAGTTGACGTCAGACCAGCCTTGCTTGACCTGTCGTAGGTGAAAGGTCATTACTATTATTTAGAAAGACCTTCAGACGCACCGTGTTGACCTCCTTAACATTCCCTGTTTGTTTTTCCGCCACACTTTTTGTTTTTCTTTTTTGTTTGTTTTCCTTCATCTGATGTGTTTTTTTAGATGTCCATCTGCATTTTTAAAACTTGGTATTAGACATTTATTGTGTTAAGTGTGTGTGTGTGTGTGTGTGTGTTCTTAATTTACATCTGTTTTATCAGAAGAAAAGTTATTTCCTTAGAGAGAAGGTCAAGAGCTTATATAATTGCAAAGGATATTGAGAAAATTTGGTTCACAAGCTTTTTTTATTACCAGTTATTACACATAGAGATACAAACAACATTCAATTTACGGTGGTGTCAAATTACATTATCTCTATACTTCTTAAACCACCATAGCGTTATTGGAGAGTGAGACTGTATGAATGAAGGATAACTTGGTGTTCCATTTTTCTTTTATTTTTAGTTTATTGATTCATTTTATTTACTCATTTTCCGAAGCAGGAAGTTAGTAGTAGTTGGGTTATTTATTTATTTTTTTTTAACAGTGAAGAGTGGCACTTTAAAATATTACATGGGTTAGCTTCATCCTCTTTGTGAAAATTGACTAAATGATGTGAAAGCGTTGATTGGGAATGCTTTCTTCTTCGAAATATATATAAAAAAAAGGTATGATTTTTATAATGCAGTGGTGACCGATACAATAGCGAATTATACCTTTTTTTCTGCTTGTCGAAAAAACATACTGAAAATGAATTAAGGAAGAGTGTTTAAAATGTTCTCTTCTGTGCAACATAAAACGAAGCAGAAAAGGATCATCTATATCTTATTGAGTAATTAGTTTTTCATTTTCCTGCTCTAATTGTTATGTATCTCAAGTGGATGCCTCATCACATTAATGGGAAACCAAACAAGTTCAGTTTATTAGCAGCAGCAAGTAGTAGTAGTAGTAGTACATGTAATAGTAGTAGTAGTAGTAGTAGTAGTAGTAGTAGTAGTAGTAGTAGTAGTAGTAGTGGTAGTAGTAGTAGTAGTAGTAGTAGTAATAGTAGTAGTAGTAGTAGTAGTAGTAGTAGTAGTAGTAGTAGTAGTAGTAGTAGTAGCAGTAACCATCGTAAAAATAGAAGCAACATATTCGAATGCATTTATATTAGTAACTGTACAGTGACAAGACGGACGATTTATCTACTCCACATAACACATATACTTAATTCCTCCACTGCCAATATTTTCCATGCAGGGAGTAATGTATGGCAGGGCGCGGTAAGATGTGGAGGAAGTTAGGCTTTGTGAGATTACAGGTGAAGAATACATACTCAGGGATACTCTGATGGAAGTCAATATGTCGTAGATTAGGAAATAGAACTACAGGGCTCAGAAGAAAGTGACAGAGTGAGGAATAGAGTAGGTGTGCATGTGGTAAAATTTGGTTGGGTGTAGATGGGGTGTAGTTTTGTGTGTTGGTGTTCTGGCATAGGAGGGAACGGTGTGCTGAGACATTAGGTGATTATTATCCTTATCAGTCAATATAAGGTCAACATTGTATATAGATTATATACCATGTTTTTTTTTTTTTAAGTTGAAACGGTACACATAGGCACGCGCACACACACACACACACACACACACACACACACACACACACACACACACACACACACACACACACACACACCAGCACCGGAACTGAGTTAAATAATTTCTTCACAAAATGATCCCGCGTAAAATATTGCCGCCTTGCATCATCATTTGGCTTGATCGCGAATCCCATTAAATATAAATACGGTCGTTTGAACCTCACTGGGGAGAATTTTATGTCCCCCAAACACGAAATCCTTAATGCAGAGTACTTATGCATGCTTTCTTCTCTAAATTTGCTGAGTCATTAAGAAGAGCGACCTCGCGGTATGTTTAATGAGTGCTGCTGATAAGAACAGGAACATAAAAAGGGGGAAAACGCAGAAAGAGAGACTGGAAAAGCAAAGGGGGGAAAAAATGGATGAGTGCCAAACTGATCAAATGTTTTCTGGTTTTAAATTCGAGAAAAAAGAATGTGAAAGATCACTAGCTAAGTAACTTTGGGGGGAAGGGGCGGAGCGTTGTTTGCTCTTTTAAAGAGAAAAAATAAAAAGGAAAAAAAGAAAAACGTTAAAGCATTGACTGAATAACATTTTCTTGTGTGTGTGTGTGTGCGTGTGTGTGTGTGTGTGTGTGTGTGTGTGTGTGTGTGTGTGTGTGTGTGTGTGTGTGTTCCCGCGCGTGCGTAGTGCGAGTCTAATTATGAGAAATACGAGAGTGAGGAAAGCCGAAAGAAAGGAGAATGATGAGGTGAGTGTAAAAGGCTACTTGATCTGAAGGGAAAAAGAACATTCAGTTTTGCAAGTACAGCTGTGGTAGCTATGAAAAATGAGCGTGTGAATGAGTGAGTGAAGGAGAGACGGAAGGGGGCATGAAAATTAAATTCCAAATGCAGAAAAGATCATTAGAATAAAAAGGAAAAGAGACAAGAGGAAAGGCAATAAAAAGTGTACATTATTGTGAAATGAATGTGATGCAAATAAATGAAAAGCAGAAGCGTTGGTAAGGGAAAGGTGAGACAACAAAGAGATGAGAACAGCAAAATTCAGAAAAATGAAAAAAAAAGTAAAAAATAAAAAGCTTTGGATACCAGAATAACATGGACACCAGAAGAGAGCGTGAACAAAACAAAAATGTAAAAAAAAAAAAAAAAAAAAAGTCCAGAACAACTTGATTTTTATATTTCTGTGGAAAGCTAGAGAGTTGAGTATGAGGAAGTGTTACGCAGAAATAACCATAGGAAATAAAAGCAGAAAAATACTTGAGCATAGCAAAGTAGTATGAGGAAAGACTAGCGAAAGCAACAGGTGTCCTTTTTTTCTGCAATGAAGGAGCATTTATCTTTCATCTATTTAAACTTGAGACTATTCGTGCAAGTAACAAGGAATTAACATGTCAGTAACACGAAAGTAACTCATAAGAAAGCAACAAGGGAGTGATAGAAGCAATAGACTTGGCAATTACCCGGAGAAACTGTACGGAGAAAGACTCGCGGAAGCAACGGGGAATGAATAGCACGAAGATACATTGTAGATAAAATGGATATAACGGATACTCGGGTAACAGAAACCACCACCACGCTGTCTGACTTCATCGATAAACAGATTAGTAAGATTCAGTAACAGAAGCACATGCGCGCCTCGTATCGACAAGACAGTTAAGGGGGAACCAAACCGTGTAACTTCTTAGAAACGTTTAAAAAGTGGCTTAGATAATCACGTGGGTACTTTTACATCGCTAAGCCTAGGAAAGTAAAAAATAAAAAAGGTAGATATTAAATTCATGTTAGCTTATGGGATACTTGATGAGAAAAAGAGTAAGAAGAGTAAAGTAAATGATAGGGATAAGACAAAAGTTGTAGACAATGAAGGAAATGAATGGTGAGGAGATAGGAAGAATACATGTGAATACTGCCAAAATGGAAGATTAAAGAAATGAAAAGATAAATGATAGACCCTTAGAAAAACGGCGGTGCGTAAGTTGTAGATCTCAGAAAAAAACTTAATATCGATATTCAATAAATGCAGGAGAGCGTAAAAAAAATCAAGAAATAAGTAGGCAAACCTCAGACATTTTGGAATATGAGAGAAAATGAGAAAGAGACATTAGAAACACATCAATTAGAAAAAAAGATAATAATATTGGGAAAAAACATTATGGGAAAAATTACAAGCTTCGGAATATGAAAAAAATAATAAACGATTGATGTTGAGATAAAAAAAAATGTAAAAAAAAAGAAAGAGGCGTCAAAATACGAAAAAAAGTAAAGAAGATGGGGGAAAAAATGGGAGCGTTAAATACGTAATAGTTTCTTGAAGGCAGCAACGAAAGTGAGGCTGCTGAAGATGACGCCCTCGAGCAGAGTGATGATACTGGCGCCGAGGATGAGGCCCATGGAACCCCCAAGGTCATCTGAAGAAGGGAGGAACCATCACACACACACACACACACACACACACACACACACACACACACACACACACACACACACACACACACACACACACAATCCATACTTCCTCCTTCACGTCTCTTCACCATCACAAAGCATATTTTTCTTTCAGCCTTTTTATCTGCATTATTTTACTCCCTCCTTTCTCTTCTTATTCCTTTTTTTTTTCCTTATGCCTTCCTTTCAGCCTTTCTTTACTCTTATCATATACTTTCCTACTTTTATTATTTCCCTTGCTAAATCTCTATGCCTTTATTGTTATTTAATTTCCTATTATGCCTTTATTTACCTCATATATCTGTTTATTTTTTTTGTCTCTTCCTTCCACTTAATAATCTTTCATTTCTTCATTCTTTCATTCTCTCTCTCCTTCCTCCTCTTATCCCGCCGTCCCGACACTCACCAAGGTAGTCGAGAATGGTAGTCCTGGACACAATGAGACGCGCGTACTGGAAGGAAGGGTAGTACACTGAAACCACCGACACGTTGTTCCTGTCACGAAAGTAAGAAAGCACACGTATCAAGAACATTTTTTGGTGGTTAGCTCTAATGAAGTTTTTTGCCTTTGGACATTGCGATAAAGATAATAGGTTTGGTTTATTCTACTGAGGATTGTACTTTTTTCTGATTTATCTTTAACGGTTTGTAGATAAGAAAATATGCGATAGGTGAGTGGCTCAGTTTTTTTCTTATAGATTTTGTACCATTACTGTTACTGTGAGAGCAGGTGACTTAGAAAACAATAACAATGATATGAGAAAAATGGTGAGATATCTTCTTTCTTCTATTTGTCTGATAACAAGAAAACTGTAGTCGACTAACCATAGTGAAAACATAAGATCTTTACCACATTTTCAGTGTAAGGGAGCAAGTAAAAAATAGAAAAGGACAAAAAAAAAAGGGGTTTTCCCAACCCTCACCCCCTTTGTCACACTAGCAGCATGAGCAACAAGACACCGTAATATTTGATGGAAAAGATACGCTCAGAAATTTTCGCTTCAGGGAGGAACAATACTATTTCCAACCCTTTCTATGTAATGGTGTGTGATGTGGTGGCAGGGAAGCGGGAACTGATGCGTGTCTACAATAAATTCATCCTTGATTTTAGTGGAAAGATTCTCAAGTGAACTGATCTTTTTTCCCTCATTCTTTTCTGCGTCATTGCTTCCGTGGGTATCTTGTTCCGCCAAGTGACAAGACCTTCACAAGACAAGTTTCTGCCAGCGTCGGTGTTCATCGCCTCGCCTTAATTGGCATACCACTACTTCTCCTGGCCTTGGGAGGAGAAAGAGAAAGACAAGAAGAGGGAGGAGGAGGAAGGGAACAGAAACACGGAGAAGAACGAGGGCTAAAACGAAGACAGGAGCGTAAAAAAGAGTAAAAGATGGGCAAGGATGATATAAAAAAAAATAGAGGAAGACAAGGAAGACGATGGTAAAGGTGAGGTGGAAGAAAGAAGGTGCAGGAGGAACTCAGAGGGAAGAATAACAAAAAGTGGTGATGGATGAAGCGAAGGAAAGAGCGAAGAGAATGAGAAGAGACAGAGGGATGAGGGGAGGAGAAGAAAGAAAAGAATGTTGAAGGACGAAAAATTGAGGATAAAGGAGGAGAAGGAGGAGGATGCAAAGAAGAGAAAATTGAAAAAAAAAAAAGACAAGTTGAAAGAAGTAGAGGAGTAACAATAAAAACAAAGAGCGAAATAAAGAAAAGAAAACGCTGGAGATAAATAAGATGAAAAAGATAAGAAATACAAGAAAAGAAGGGAAAAGAGAAGGAACAGAAGAGATAGCATTAAGGAGGAAAAGGAGAAGCAGCGTAGAAGCAACAACAGTACTAAAAAGAAATAGAAAGTGCTGAGAAAAAGAGATGAAGAGGAAGAGAGGGAAAGAGGACGAGCTCGAATATATAACTGATCGATTAATTAAAGAGGTGGTGTGTTATGAATGTTATGAATTCTAAGATGAATATTATGTAAAGACGAGGTACAGTTTTGTTAATATTGTTGAATTCGACGTGGTAATACACACAAGGATACCTGGAAGCGTTAGTGTCTCTTATGTCTAATAGATTTCCACCCTAGTAACGTACATAACACTTATGGAAATACTTAGCGGATGAGGGAGGGAGTCCTTATGATTGGATTCGTCGAGGAGGTGATTAGCAGCAATCCAGGTCACGGGCGAGAGGTTAAGGAGTAATTGGCCGCATTACCAATACATGTGAGGGTCTATTGAATGTCGTTTGTTATATCTAGAGTTATGTCATTGCTTTCCTTCCCACTATAGAAGCAGGCTACCGGGTCTGTGTATGTGCATGTGAGGGAGTAGGAAGAAATATCATTGTAGATTAGAAAAAAATGAAGAATTTAGAGAGAGAGAGAGAGAGAGAGAGAGAGAGAGAGAGAGAGAGAGAGAGAGAGAGAGAGAGAGAGAGAGACCGCATGTATTCACTGTCGTGGTTGCCTACTGATCACCCAACATGTGTGTGTGTGTGTGTGTGTGTGTGTGTGTGTGTGTTGCCACTTACCCATCAGTAATATTCATCGCGTTCCTGATCTGGTGCAGCTGCATGGACGGTAAGTCGTGTATTCTTGTCTTATAGGTGAAGGTGTCCTCGTCACACACCGGCAGGCATTTCCTTTGGTCTGGCGGAGATCATTATATATATGCATTAGACTCATCATATATCCTATAGAGCTAAAACATGTCCTTATCTAAAACAATCCTCCCAAACATTGATTTTTATGACTGAATCTGTTTATGCATATCTTTATCTTATTGTGTTTACTTCATCTTAATATATCTTAACCCCTTCAGTACTGGGACATAGTTTTGGCGCATGTTTTGGGTATGATTAGATGAACTTGTTGGCATTAACTAGGGTCTTTGGGCGTCAGAAGCTTGATGGCCAGAGTCTGTTCTATTTTAATACCCACGTGATTTTCTGAAGCTGTATAAAATCGACAAATAATGAGCAGAATATGAAAATGCGTCACAGTACTAAAGGGGATAAAACATCTCATCTCCTTCAAATAATAACTTTGTCTCTGACTCTACTTAAACATAGCTCTACCTGTTTTGTTTGTTTGTTTGTTTGTTTGGCTTTAGATCTCGCCCTCTCACACATTTCTGAGTCCACCTACTCACGTATTTCACTGCAATTGTTCCTCGCCTCCTCCAGGAAGGGATCCTGCGAGCTGTTCCTCCCCAACATGTTGATGTAATTATTGTAGCACTCAAGACTGGTTGACACATCACACAGCTTCTTTCCCCTTTCTTTTGGAGCAAAATCAATAAATGTCTTTAGAAGTGACTGCCTATTCTTCTCTGTTACTCCTACTCTTAACCCTTTAACTACTGTTATTTATTCATTATTATTATTTTTTTTTACCTTTCCTTAATGGAACTAGCATCTCAGTTGACCTATTTTCGTCTTCCTGCTGTTTCCCTCGTCAAGAACTGCTCTCACATAAAAGCGTTCTTCCCATACATCCCTCTCTCCAATACTGGTGATATAAACTAGCTCTCCCTTCCTCAATCCTCCTCTTGCCCTCCAGCCGTACCTCTTTCCCTTACTCATGGTGTAATTCTTCTCTCCATCATGTCCTCTTTCCTCTACTGATTCAATATTCCTCCATCCCTCACTCCTCCCCTGGCGTTTGTTCATTGACACAGACTCAACTAACCAATCAATACGTCAATCAGTCTGCAGTCATTCAATCAAGGAGTAAGTGAGTCAGCCAGTCTGTCATGCTTATCACTCACTCACCGGGTCAGTCAGTCAGTCAATCTTTCAGTCATTTAGTCAATCAGTCACTCCATTCCTCCTCGTCCCCTTCATTCTCCTCCCCCGCTCCTCCCCCCCCCCCTCTTCCTCCTATTATTATTGTTATTACTATTACTACTACTATTACTACTTTTCCTACTCCTACTGCTACTGCTACTGGCTCACCGACCGTTTTCGAAGTTTCTGTAGCAAGGGAACGTGCAGTTGGGGCAGAAGGCAGAGAGGCAGAAGTAAGCCTTCATCATGCTGCAGTTGACAGTGGACCGCAGGCGCTGGACGGAGTTGTTGGCAGTTTTGCTGAGATAGGACATGGTGACACACGACGGCTCATCCACATCCACCTCTCTCTTGAGTCTCGTTCTGTCTACCTGCATGAAGGAAGAAGAAAGGGAGTAAAAGTTACGGAGTTTATTTGGAGGATTGGAGAGAGAAAGAGAGAGGCGTGTTTTGGAGGGTTGAAAGCAAAGAAAAAGGGGTGTTTGTAGAACGTGACGGGGTAGGAAAGAGTGTTTGGAGGATGGAAATAAAAAGGAAAGGGTAGAAAGAGAAGGAAAAGGGTATTTTGAAGCCAGAAAGGGAAGGAAAGCATGTTTTGAGTATGCCAATGGTATAAAAGAGTATTGAGTACTGGAGGATAAAAG
>CM035184.1:17120505-17165505 GCA_020233015.1 Callinectes sapidus
AGAGAGAGAGAGAGAGAGTCACTGAAGTCATGTGATATAAATGAGAGGTATGTAATAAGAAAAAAAAAAGGAAGGAAAGGACACTTGATAAAGGAGAATTACATGGCACACGTGTCCTGAAGGAGGAGGAGGAGAGAAAGAAGAAGAGGAGGAGGAAGAGGAGAAGGAAGGGGAGTAACTAAGTTGGGTATTGGCATATGAAACCTCTATCATTTAGTTCTTTCCCCTCCTCCTCCTCCTCTTCCTCATACTCTTCCTCCTCCATCGTTCCTCCCCTCCCTTTCATGCAACAATGGATGGAGGAGGAGGAGGAGGGAAGGCATCCTGAGCAACATGGCAAACGATGCAAATACACTACAGGAATATACGTCCCTCACTTTTTCAAACAGGCCTTGCAACTAACGCAGGTTGTATTATTTTATGTTTTTCGCTTTTCCGCCGCACCACTGGAGGGAAGGGGCGGCGTGTGGTGTAGTGTACCCCTTCCAGGCACGCCGCCAGACTCGCCATCAGCACACACTCTCTCATTATGCTGTTCTTTCGCTCATTTGAATGCATAATTAACAGGGGTACCATTCCGCTTTTATGACTTCAGTCCCGCGGATCTGATTACGAGAGTTGGCGGTCGATACACTTCCGTTTTCTGTGTTCCAGTTGTTGCCTCGGCCGCCCAGCTTTGGCCCGCATTCTGAATCGCTTGTTCTCTCATTACGATCATTTTGAAAGGCCACAGAGATGATTGGCAGGGTTATCTTGGCTGTTTCTCTCATGAATACTGGAAAAAAAAAATCTTGCTATTCCTTCACTAGAAATGTAACAAAAACATCTTCAAAAGCCTATGTAACTTCAACTAGGCTACAGACTTTTGAAGGAGGAACGAAGTAAAGGTGCTTTGCCTTGTATCTATTTATTCTTCTTTTTTTTTCCCCAGAGTACAGTACATTGTTCCCTCACCTTGCTATGAGAATGAGCGATACTTACCTACTAACGAGTATTCCTGCCTGTTGATGTGAATATATGCGGAGTGTGTCTATATATTGTTCATCTTTCTCTTTTTACTCATTTTCTTTATATCGCTCCAGTGTTTCATTCCACGTGCAGCATCCATACTCTCCTGTAGATATCAAGTCTACATCATATCGCTCTGGTATTGGTGATTAAAACTACAAATTCCCACTGACAATGCGAGTGAGGTGAGCAGTGGAGCTAGCAGGGGTAACAAGGTACAAGTGAGCATGGAAGATGAGGTACAGATAAACAGAGGGAAGTCAGGATGGTGGGGAAGGGAGATGAAGTAAGCCAGATAGAAATGAGCTAGGGAAACGACTAGGGAAGACCAAATACACACAAAAGTAAGGAGGTCAGATAGATAAATAGATAGATAGATGGATTGTTAGATAGATGAGAGAGAGAGGGGGCGGGGGGAAACAAGGGTGACTAGGCACAGGTGAGCAGGGGTAGCAGGAAGGGAGGCAGGCGTGGTGGCGAGGCAGGGCTGTGTTCATCACGTTAGCTGCTTTGCATCCGGTATTGGTCTAACTTTTCATTTGATCACCCGGAAGCTGTACCCAACTCTGCACTGGATGACTCGAGCGCCTCGCCTCATCACACCAGCGAGAGCCAATACCTCCATCCCCACCAACACTTGCAACCACCGAGCCAGGTTATCGATTACACTGGGTCCGAAAAAAAGAGAAGCAGCAGCAGCAGACTTATTAATTTTTAGATGTCTGTGCACTCTGTTATAACATTTGAAAAAAAGAGGTTTACGCTCGTATTCTCAAACACTTCCGTACTTCACTTCCACCATTTCAAAAAGGCTTTATTCAAATGTACCAAAGTTTTTATGGGTGATTTCAAGGTTCTGGAGGCAGAGTAACAAGATTTGTACATTATTAACTGGAGAAACACTCTTCAAATTCCCGCTAATCATTTCTATAGCCTCGGAAAATGGTCGTGGTGAGAGAGCAAAGCGTTTCTGAATACCGACCTTAGAACATTAAAGAGAGAGGCTGCTTGTCATCCCAATAGTATGTAGGCCTATTCATTTCGTTGACATCCAAGAATAATCCTCATACACTCATTTTGAATAAGGTCAATCTTGTTTTAGCTTTCCCATCCCCCAAATAGATAAACATGGTGCAGCATAATCAATGACAGATCTAGCAGTACTTATACACATCCTACGCAAAGCCGGTATCCCCACATAACGCCCTGAACACGACAAAGCACGTAGCGGTCGTAGGCGAGCTTGACATAAAGCCTCGATATGTCTCAGCTCAGCATTTTTAGCAGAGAGAGAGAGAGAGAGAGAGAGAGAGAGAGAGAGAGAGAGAGAGAGAGAGATTAGAACGAGCTAGAATTCCAAATCTAGCGTTCAGATCTCCAACCACACAAAATACGTTGCTATTTTTATCGGTCATCAACTGCTCTTGTATTGACGAGAAAGAATTGTGCGTGTAATAATGTGAGTCTGTTGTAGGTAGGTATGTAACAAAAACCAAATAACACAGTCGGTGCAAATCGACGTCCCCATATCCATCTGAAGGGTAAGTGGATAGACAATTCTGCTACGTTTTACTTTTACATGACCCTTTTTTCTTTCTCTTTCTCTTTTTCCCTCGCTCTCTCAACCCCGTCAGGCCGCCACACCAGACGCTCCCCTTTTCCAGTAAACCTCGTATGTTATGCACACAAAGTAAGACGAATCTCAGAGGGGAGCAGCGACCCGAGCCGGCGAGGTGATGTGAGGTAGAGAGAGGTGAAGGTGGAAGGGAAGGATCAACAGTACTCGTAGGTGGGATGGGTGAAAACTGAAGAAGGATAGGAATAGGTGGGAGGGATGAGGCTGGAAGGTAGAGCCGAGGCTTAGGGATTATAGAGTAGGTGAAATAGGTGAGTATCGAAGAATGATAGGGAATGAATAGATAGAGAAGGAATGAAGGAAGATACATAGTAGGGAACGAAAGTGAAAATAACGGTAAAAGTTGTGGATTGGATGAGTGAAATAGAGATGAAGAAGAATGAGGATAAAGAGAAAGGATGATGGAGTGAGTGAAGATGAGGGTAAAAAATAAAGAATAGATGATGAAGAGGATATTGATGAAAAAAATAGGTGAATGAGATAAAGATGATATAATGGAGGATCAAAGAATGAAATAAAGATGAAGTGGTGGTAAGGACGAAAGAAAATTATGGAAAATACAGTAACAAAAGCTGAAAGGGAAATAGTGACAGTGATTGAGAGATTTGGAGCGATGGAGATGAGAAAAAAAGATGTGTAAGTAAGTAAGAGAGGAATGAATAAAGGAAAATGAAGTGACGTGAGGCAGAGCAGGATGAGGTTGAAGGTAAGAGAGGTCAGAGAGTGATGACCTACCCAACGAACACAGAAGCCCTTTGTCCTCTCACTATGACTATTTTCTAAGGTCACAGGGATGCTTAGCGGGGTTTTCAAGAGTGTTTTTTCCAGTCAATAATGTTAAAATCTTGCTATTCTGTCTCTAAAATCGTAAAAACACCTGAGAAAATCCGTAAATTTAAATAAAGACTTGAAATAGAACAGGTGAAGCACAGAGGTATGTAACGATACGAGCCTCAATCTCTCACGTGACCTGTTTAGCTCCCCTTCCTCCTCTCCGTCTCTCTCCCCACCGCCACTCATCATTGTTATTAGAGGGCCGTTTCCTCCCTCTTTACTATCCAACGCTTGACACTTTCAATACCTCCTTCACCTACTTACATTTCGGATTACACGTATACCTAGTAGAACATTTTATCTTTTTATGCCTCTTTTTTCAATTATTTCTTTTGTTTTAGTTGTGTTTTGTATTCATGCATGTTGTGGATTGTTGAGAGAATGTGTTTTGTTTTGTTTTTCCTTTTATTGCTTTTTTTCTCTTTTCTTTTTTAGTTTTATTAATTCAGTGTGGCATTTTTTCATTTGCTTTATTTCATTAATTTGATATCACGCGCAGCTATAGACTTCCGTTCGTCTAATTTGCGGAGTGTTGAAAATTTCCACTCTTTCCACGTGGCATGCATTCGTATTCCTTTATTTCACAAATTCAACACCAAGTACAACATGTTTTTTTATTCATATATATTTTCAGATTATACTGGATTATGTTTTTTTTTTTATATGTTCCCTCCTATTCTTTGCTCCTACTCCTTTGACCTGACATTTATTCGTGTTCGTTTTATTTCGACCATTTCATACCACATAGAGCAAACTTTTCAGAACATTCTCTCTCTGTACGTATTTTTGTGCATTTCCTGGCAAGTCTCTCTACGCTGTTTTCTCTTTTTCAGCACACCACTTTTGCTACGTATCCTACCGCTCCGTTACTTCCACTGCTGCTACTACCTGGATTTAAGTTACGTTTAGATTCTCTATACTTGTACTTGTCTGTCTTATCCTTTCCTTTCGTCTTCTTTCTCTTGTTTTATCGTCTTCCTTTCTCTTTAGGTGTTGGTAATAATGTTCATACTAATATTTATGTCTTTTCATTTTTATCTTGTATCATTTCTCTTTTTTTCTCTCATTTCTCATTTCCAACTAGTTTTAGTAGCCTCATTTCACATTCACGTCCGTAATTATATCCGCTTTCCTTACTTTTCACTATATTTGCTATCATTTACTTCTCTCTTCCTTTCATTTTTACACCTATATCTATGTCTATTTTCCCTTGACCTTTCCATTCTTTGCTCCCCCACACTTAGGTATTCCTCCATCCCTTATTTCTCTCTTCCCCTTCCCTTTCCCCTTCATTATTTCTTATGCCCCCGTTACACATATCCACCTCTAACTGAACGTACCTGCACATAACCTCTCATGCTCTTGTTTACAACCACTTACTCCTTTTGAATCATGTTGCCCAATGTAATATTTATCTGTTTAATATCAAGTCTGTGTACTCCACCCTCTGCTTCGGCCTCCCTACGCACTTCACCTCCCGCCAGTCTCCCAGGACTAGTGGTAGAGTCAGCATAATCAAAAAGGTAGCTCAGCGAGGCACGAGAATCCGGTCAGATGCCAAGTTAGGGTAAACACACAGCATTTGATCTTCCAAGCGAGATTAACTGTATCATCTTCGCAGCGCTGGAGGAGTTATTGAATGGGAGAGTGAGTGAGGGATTGAGTGAGATTTTGGTGAGTGTGTGGATGGATATATGAAGATCGAGTGGTAAAAATTATGTAGGATTTTAGAAGTTAGGTATAGGTATCATAAGGTATAGATTGATTGGTTGAAATGTTGGTTAATCATAATCGATGGGATTTTTAATAGACATTTGAATCTGAATTTGAATGGAGGGTTGAGTAGTGGTTCAGGTGGTGGTTTGGTGATTGTGTGGTTATGTGGTTGGCTGTGAATGTGGTAGTGGTGGTCGTGATAATAGTGGTGGTGGTGGTGGTGGTTGTGGTGATAGAGGTTTAAAGGGTATGATGTGATATTATTATGATGAGGAAGGTAAAAGATAGTGATATTAATTAAAGTTGATGCTGCTGCTAGTGGTGATGATGACAGCGGTAGGTGGGGATTTAAAAGTTAAAAATAATAATAGTGGTGGTAATGTTGATGATAGTGAAGGTGATAATAATGGTAGAAATACTGGTAGAAGTAATAATAGTAACAAAGATATTAATGAGGTGATGATTTTGGTTATGATATTGTTGCTTCTGATGCAAATGGTGTGGATGTGGTGGTGATGGTGGTGGATCAAGGTGGGTGGGTATTCAGTGGATATTCAGCAAGCCAATGAGTAAGGTAGAGAGTGAGGTGAATGCAGCCATCACAACAATGCCAAATTATTGCCTTGGGTCATTGTTACTTAATGAGTGTGTTAATTAACGCACGTAATTAATGTATTGTCATTGCAAAAATACTGATATATATGAATTTCTGTGGCGCTCGCAAAACAGTAAATTCCAGAGACAAATGTGGGGAAAAGTTGTATATTTTATCTAAGTTACTTAAAACAATGGCGAATTTGTAGAGAAATATTATGGGAAAAATATAAGAAAATATTGTTTAGTATTATATATTTATGAATAACACAAGGTTTGGAATCTATACTATTGATCATTATTATTGTTATTATTATTATTGACGAATAATCTAAGCATTATATATCACAATTACTAAGACAGACAAACGATTGTAAATGAAATCGTTAAGGGAACCGTCTCGATGCTTCACAGAATACTTAACTCGAGATTATGAAACCGAACTGAAACACTTTGCATTGTTATGTGCTCGTGAACTGTGAAGATTAACCCCTTCAGTACTGGAACGCACTTTCATATCTATTCTGCTTATTATTTGTCGATTTTACATAATTTCAGAAACTCATGTGGAGATTAAAATTTTACAGACTAGTCATTAATATTCTGACCCCTCCTAATGTCAATAAAATCGTCTAATCACACACAAAACTCATGGTAAAAATGTACTTCAGTAATGGACAGTTTCATGTCACGGGGAAGGGAAAGACGTAGGGAGAATTAAAGAAAAGGGAGAAAGGAGGGAAATTATGGAGATGGAGGGAGGAAGGGAGTAAGGAATGAAAGAAAGGGAGAAAGAGAGGAGAAACGAAACAGAGAGAGGAAGGAAGATAGTAATAGAATAAAGGAGGAAGGTGAGAAGAGAGTTATAGAAGAAATGGAAAAAGGAGAGGGAAGTGAGAGATAAGGCATATGGGAGAGAATCAAGGAGGGAGAGGAGAGGAGGGAGAAATCAGAGATGTGGGAAGGGATGGAAGAAAGGAAGGGGAAGCGAGATATAGGAGGAGCGAAGAGAATTATAGAGGAAAGGAGGGAGAAGTGAGAGATGCGGGGAGGAGGACAGTGGAGAGGGAAGCAGACAGGCTGTAAGATGCAAGTAAACAAGCCACCAAGCGAAGCACAGGGATCGGTGGTTGGCTGGTGTGATTACAGTAAACTTTTGTCCTGAAATTACCGCTTTTGCTTGTTATCGATTATCTAAATGTAAGGCAATTTTTCCCACATAAGTACTTACTCGCGCTCTTCCTTAACATCAACAAAGAAAAAATGCACCAAAATATTTATACCTAAAGAGAAATCAGAACAAAATTAGCTGTTTCGTTGATTTCATGGAAAGAGAGGGCAGAATAACGTAAGAAATATATATAAAAAAAAAAAAAAGAAAATTCTGCTTATTCTAATTAGTTATCTATTTTGTTTAAAAAAATAACGGACAAATTATTAGTGAAAGGATAGAAAATAATAAGATTTTTTTTTAATTTCTTACGTTCCTCTGCCTTCTCTCTCCATGAAATCAACGAGAAAGCTAATTTTGTTTTGATTTCTCACTTTAAGCATTTTGTTGCATCATTTTTTTGTTGATGCCACACAAACTTAGGAAAATAATTATTAATATTCCAACACAACTCCTAAACAACGAAACAAGCCATTTATCTTCTGTACATAATCACCTATTACCTGTTTCCCCCACGCCCCATTACCTTCCATCTCATACACAAATGCATCCATTAGTTACCATTCTCCACACTAACTCCATTATTGTCCCCTTCGTTTCCTCACACAGCCACACACGTACTCACGCCAGGTCTCCCGGCTGTACCCTTCCCTATAAACTCCTTCCCTCCACCCACTCGACTCCTCTCCTCCGTCTTACTCAGTCTTGCATACTTTTACCCGGGATATGAAAATAGTTGGTGCATACTCAGGGGGCGGCTCACCTCGGTAGGACGGTGAAGCGGCGCGTTCTACCTGCGCGGCCCAGTCTTACCTGGAATGTTAATGAGAGAGAGGGAGAGAGAGAGAACAGGAGAGAAAGAGAAAAGAGTAACTTCCAAGTAACTGTCAACTTGGGAGGAGGAGGAAGAGAGAGAGAGAGAGAGAAGGAGGAGGAGGAAGTGAGCGGTTGTTAAACGAATATAAGTACTGCTAATTAAATTATTAGTTTGTCTTATGTCTGTAAGGATTTCTATGATATTGCTTAATGTATTCTATTTTGTTTTGATGATTGGATCTATTCTTTTTTGTTTCTATCTATTGTTTCGATTGCTTGTGCATAACTAGTTTATTTCTTATGTTTTTCTTCTCTCCTGTTCTCATCGTCTCCGCTTTTCTCCACGTAGGTCTTTCTCTCAGCTCCCTTTTTTTTCCGATAATCACCATCCACTGCTCCATTCTTCCTTCCCCGGGATGCGCTGGTGGCGCCGCGCAGGGAGGCCCGTGTTGTAATATGCATCATCCTGAAGGGGAAGGCGCGAGGGGAGGCATCCTGGGAACAAGGGATTCATCTGTTGCTTCGAGAGAGAGAGAGAGAGAGAGAGAGAGAGAGAGAGAGAGAGAGAGAGAGAGAGAGAGAGAGAGAGAGAGACTGACTTAACAATGATTCAGTAACAAACCCTTGCTTTAGGTTTTCCATTATTCACGGAAACTTCATAGTATTCATAGGTTTCTGCAGTAAAAAGAGTAAACTAAGTAGGGTAGCTTTAAGGATAAGCGTGCATACAATATTTTCTTTTATTATCGCCACGATGATGATACTATTTACGTAAACTCATTATGTCCTAGTTTGAGCATGGTAAATACATTGCCTCTCTTTCAGTTTCAAACTTTACGCATATCTTTCTTCTTTAAACAATATGATTATGTAAATTTCTTATCTCATTTCCTTTTGCATTATTTTTTTTCTGATACGGCATTGTTTTTATAGGCATTAGGAATAAATAGCAGTTGAATATTGGTCTTTAACTACCAAATATTACTATTATCACATTAACTTCCCGTCATTGTATAATAATCACTACTGTATTATTTTGCTTTCAGATTCATTATTCACTTCAAGAGGACATATCAATCATGAGGGAAGAATTACATGAAACAAGTTATTGGAATCATCTCTCTATTCGATGTTCGTGCACCTGGTCAATGGCTGCCTTTCCTTCTGCTTCTGAATGCAATTGACAAACAGATGAGTCGTCGTATGGTTGAACTCGCCCTCGTACTTTATGTTAGTTAGTAGTTTTGTTTTATCTATTCTTTTAATGTGATTTTTTTAAACCTTGTTAAGTGTTCAGTGGTTTGAATCGTCACATAAGTACAGGTGTTCGAGTGAAGCATTGAAGCAGGTGAGGCAGTCGTTCGGAGCAAAGAATACAAGTGGAGGACGGTGATTGGATGAATGGAGGAGCAGAGAAAGACAGGTGATTGGCTGGTGGGGCGATGGGAGGCAACGCCAAGAGGTGTGGCGAGCCCAGGTGTTAGTCAGCTCTGAGCCTTCTGACGAGTAGGACTGCTGCATCAATTATTTCGTCGTCGTTTTTGGTGCTGGTAAGGATTGTTTGTTCTGCTGTATGCGAGG
Source organism: Callinectes sapidus (assembly GCA_020233015.1). Lineage (NCBI taxonomy): Eukaryota > Metazoa > Arthropoda > Malacostraca > Decapoda > Portunidae > Callinectes > Callinectes sapidus. Next base: position 17,129,862 of record CM035184.1, read on the forward strand.
TTTGAGTTTGGTATATGGACTTTGCTGTTTTTTTTTTAGCTTGTATATTGTTCTCTTCTATTAACTTTTTTCTTCTAATAATGATTGGTTTACTCTGCAGGTGGAGTGTGGGTTCAGGCTGGCCGTGCTTGCTGTATTGGATGCTCCTCCGTTCGTGTGCTGCGCTTCACTTCACCATTTGTCTCGGGCAGTAGGTGTACTCCAAGTAAGTTACTGCACAGGGCTGGTACGTATAGCCACAGTTAGGGAACTGGGTTGTGTTGTGTATATTTGTGGGCTTTTGCTTTACGTGATATATGTACTTGGTTTGTTTTTTTTGTTTGGCCATACGTTTGATCTAAACTTACATTTTTGTACTATTTTTTTTAGGTGTGACCCTTGGAGAGTACGTCCTTGGTTACGTGTGATGGCTCTTCTCAGCAGAAGTTCCTGTCCCTTCAACTGTATTCTGTGTCGCCTGTATAACTTACCCGTTAGACTTACGTGCTAGCTCAATGCTGGTATATATAAGCTGTATAAGTTGAAAGTCAAGAGACTCCCTTTTTTCTTTTTTTTTAAATTTTTTGGTGCTCTGGAAGTCATCATCTCTTTCTCCGGAGCCTCTTCGAAGTAAAATATTGTAGTACTTTCGTCGTCATTGATGTTGGTAAGGATTGTTCTGAGGTTTGAGTTTGATATATGGACTCTTTTGGCTCGTATATTCTATTCTAGTAACTTTGATGTATTTTATTAATCTTCTAATAATGATTGGTTTACTCTGCAGGTGGAGTGTGGGTTCAGACTGGCCGTGCTTGCTGTATTGGATGCTCCTCCGTTCGTGTGTTCCGCCCTTCCACTTCACCATTGGTGTTTTGGACAATACATAGGTGTACTCTTCAAGCAAGTTGCTGCACAGGGCTGGTAAGTATAGCCACAGTTAGGGAACTGGATTGTGTTGTGTATATTTGTGTGGGCTTTTGCTTTACTTGATATACTTGGTTTAGTTTTTTTGTTTGGCCATACGTTTGATCTAAATTTACATTTTTGTATTCTTTTTTCGGTGTGACCCTGACGAGTACGTCCTTGGTTACGTGTGATGGATCTTCCCAGACCTCGGCCACCCTTCGATTTCACCATTGGTGTCCCCTTCACTCACTGCACAGGGCTGGTAAGTATTGCTACAGTTGGAGCTGGCTTATGTTGTGTATATTTGTGGGGGTTTTTGTTGCTTTGTTATATACATGGTGTAGCTTTTTTTTATTTGGTGTTTTATCTAAATTTACGTTTTTGATACAATTTAATTTTTTTTTTTTTTTTTTTTTTTTAGGTGACCCTTGGGGAGTACGTCCTTGGTTTCGTGTGATGGCTCTTCTCAGAAGTTCCTGCCACTTCAACTGTATTCTGTATCGCCTGTATAACTTACCCGTTAGACTTAGTTCCTAGCTCAATGCTGGTATATAAGCTGTATAAGTTGAAAGTCAAGAGACTCCCTTTTTTCTTTTTCTTTTTTTTTTTTATTTTTTGGTGCTCTGGAAGTCATTATCTCTTTCTCCGGAGCCTCTTCGAAGTAAAATATTGTAGTACTTTTCAGGAATAAATATTGACAAAGTGAAAGTGTTATGAATTCATAGCATCATACATATATGTAGGCCTTCTGTTTGCATACATAGCATAACTGTTGCTGTGGGATGAGATTTCCTGGTGCTGCACCCATGAGGGGGTGAGATTTCCTAGTGCTGCACCCAGGGGATGAGATTTCCTGGTGCTCTCCTGGGACTTGACTCACCTGAGACTTGTAAAATGTAGTAGGGTAAGGTACTTCATTCATTTCCAGATGATATGGCAATGGTATAAAGGTCAGTCCTGCATCTCATGATTCTTTGCTAAACAGCCCAAATTTCCATTTTCCCTTCAACTTATGACAGAACTTATGGTACCTTCAACTTATGACAGAACTTATGGCTGGGCTGGAACTAACAATCATACTAGGGGCCTTGCAATAAAGGAAGTGTGTCAAGGGTATATGAACTGTGAATTTAGAGGAACTGAGGTATTTATGGTGAATGGTGAATTTAGCCATACTCCTACTGCACAGTTCAGTTGTTTTGTGCAGAACAAGCCCAAGCAAGATAAGCTTCTATAATAACTTGAGACTATAAATTTTGAGAGAAATGGCACAGGTATTTTTCTGGGGTAAAACACCCTCCCTTACACCACCATGATAAACTGATACTGATTCTCATTTCTGTGATTCTGTGGAGAGGGTCCTATTTAATATTATGGGGTTATTAGGCAGGGGATTGGGGGAGCTTATAGTGTTGCCTACCAACATAGGGGTATGGGTAAATCAGTAGGTGTATTGTGAGCTCTTCAATGTATTGTGAGCTCTTCAATGACTATCTGCCATACTCATCTGTATCAATAGGGGCAAAAGTGTCTCCAGAAGATGGTGCAACCTGCCACACTGTCAAAACTGCTATAAAATGGATTAAGGACTAAATTAAACATCATTAATAGCTGGCCTGGAAATAACCCAGGCTTAAATCCTATAGAAAACTGGCAGGTTAAAAAAGTTATAAGAAAACGATATTAGCACCCTGCCTAAGTTGGATTAGGAAATTTGGGCTTATTGGGCTGCAATATCCACAGAACAGGTGCAGGATCTTGCTTTACCATTGCCACACCATCTGAAAGGTGAGGAACTGTGAGCATGCTACAAAATATTAGAGGTAAAATTTTGTTTTTCACTATTTGAACCTGCCACATGTATGATGAACATCCAGCTTAAACTTTTGACAATGAACCTATGAACTTAGAGAAAAATATGGTGATATTCATAACTTAGAAAAAACATGCAAATTCAATTATAAATAGGTACACACACAAAAGGAAAATTCAACAATGCAATAATACACAAAATAATTAAGCTATTCATATTCATATACAGTATACTTTCACTCTTCATACATACATTAAACACTAATATTAACTGTAAAAAAATTCCCATGGAATGGTAAAATCCTTGAGAGTAATTTTCTGTGGTGTCTTTGCTGTGACAATGCTGATCAAATCTCCCATGGAAGCTTATATAACACGGATTCCAGTGTCAAAAATGAAGATTGGATTTAATGAACTTACAAATGAGGAATGTGAAGATACTCCCTCATCACATCTAATTTGTGTAAGTGTAAAAGCATTAATTTTCATAGTCCACTATCCTGTCATTCCCAAGAGAATTACATTATACAAGATTATGTAAATGTTGTTCAAAGATGTCAATGTGATACTGATATTGTTGAAAGATGTAAATGTGATACATACTGACTCCACAACTAGGGAATGTAGAGCAATGTAAGTTTTATATCTTTTGTCTTGCAGCAAAGCCACTTGAGGTATGAAAAAAATACATTACTATGGTAAGAAATGTCATAAATTGTAAATAATGAGGGATGAAGTACTGTATATAAGAGTTGAAAGATGATAAGGAAAGGGAAAACATTTGATGGCACAGAGTAATTCAATGCTGCACTGCAACATATATAATGGTGTGGAGTGTTGCCCACATTCTCACTGTCTGTCATTATTTCTTCACCAAAAGTTGTCCCTTCAGTTACACTCCAACCATCTCAACTGTCAACAGTTGAATTCTATGAGTATAAACTACAGTATTCATTTTACAAAATTTCTGAACTGGAAATGGAAGATTCCATTTTACTTTTTTAAAATTTCACTGGATTAATTGCATCAACATTTCAGCAAGCTGTGGAATGAATAGCCATCTCCCTCTATCTGCAGGCCAAGAAAGTATTATCACAAGTGATGTGTTACAATAAAGAGTAAGTAACGTACCAGTAACACCATTGAATGATTATTCCAACGGACTGTCAATGTGTGGCTTAAAGTTCATTGAATCCATCACTACAGTGGAGACTAACACTCCCTTTTCATACCTGAAGGAAAATATTACTCAATTATATTATCTTGATAATAGTTCAATTTTTATCATACATTCTTAATATCACTGATTACATATATTTACAAAATGCAGAGATTCTGTAAGTGGATGTCTAAATCCCTTAGAGTACCAAATAGTCAAGTCTTGCACTGAATGCCAAATATATTTCACAAGGTAACCTGACTACTTGGCTCAAGAAATCCCACTAACCATATGCTATATCAGGCCCTGATATTGAGCATCTTCAAACACTGGCCCATCATAGTGCTGACCAGAATTTTGAGTTATTGCACATCTCAGTAGCCTGTCTTTGGTGAAATTAATAAGGGATGAGACAGTTGCTTAGGTTTGTTATTCACATAGTTCATTAGACAACACTTCAAGAAAACAAGGCAAAAAATTTAAGCGAACAACTAAAAACCATGAATAAAAAGAAAGTATTCCCTGATTCTTTAAAGTCAGTATTATGTCAAGGCAAAATAACAATCAATTACAATATATATATATATATATATATATATATATATATATATATATATATATATATATATATATATATTATTTTTAAGAAATCTGTGTTGATTTTACCACAGGCTCTTTGTGGTCCACAACTAAAATGGAAGAACAAATAGATGAGTCACCATTTTGGAGTAAATTTCACCTGTTTCATCATGGTCCTATTTCTCATTCATTTATTCATCTAATTTCATTTCAATTAGATCACCACCTATATTGGTATCAATGATCAATAGGTAATCTTATAAAAATTAACCTCATCCTAATGGATCACTGCTAATATCAAGGCCAGTTATGCACAAGTGTAATCTTCCTACATTCATTCCACAAAAATAATGTAAAAATAGTTTTTTTCATCTAAATATCAAGGGGGAATGTGAAGCTAAACTTTAAATGTACAAAACTTTCTTATAACAGTACGGAACACCCTTCTGAAACTTCAACAATTAATTTATCAATGTTTCAAAAATATCTCAATTTCTGTAACTTCATTAGCTTCAACAAACAACTTCCTAGAGTAATGATTCATTATACAACTAACTACTTATTAAAAAATAGAAAGGAATAACTTCAAACCTTAATCCCCAATGAAGTTGTTTGCAGGCGTAGAGACAGGTTGCTGCTGCCAGTGGCGGACTGTGCGTGTGTCAGACTGTGCCATGTTGTGGACAGATATTGTGCGCAGCTCCTCCCTGTCTGTCAGCACCTTTCTTAATGTACCTTGTCCTAGTCCTCCAGGTTCGTAATTCACCTGTCTACCTCCTACCAGGACAGCTGCCCCACTGCCTCCCTGCACATGGCTGATGGTGGGGAGGGTCACATCCCGGCTGGTGACAGTAGCTGTGGCAACTCCAATGGAAGCCGACACCTCCCGTGAGCTACTTGCTTGGGTCTGCAGAGTAACCTCCCTGGTGGCTGGCTCCAGCTGAATGTTGAATGGGCGGAGGTCACCTGACACAGACACTTGCTGTATTCCACTGGTGGCTGGTTGACCTGTCACTACCTGAGCAGCAACTTGTGCAACCTGTGTCATTTGGTCGGGAGTGAGGTCTGTATACCTTTCAAGGTCTTCAGCCCGTACCTCTACCACCTGTCCCTGCAGGGAAGCAAAGAAGTGGCCCACACCCTCCTCTGTTCGCTCTCCACCACCAGTAGTGTGGATAATGTACCGAGGCAAGTCATCCGCTTCTATTATGTGGACTGGTCTGGACACCACCTCCACAGTTTCTCCATCCCTCACCCCACCTCGCACCAGCTGCACTGATCCATCCAAGCTCGGCTCAAGACTCTGATCCTCGTCTAACTTCATGGTGCGAACAGTAGTACCTGGACTTGTTCCCCCTTCCCCTTTGCCTCCCTCTGCAGCTACTACTGTTGGGGGATTAACCTTGATGTAGTTTTCTAGGTTATCTGTGTGGCCATGCTGTTGCAGGTGGGAAGCCAGCATGGGTTTTCGCATGAATCCCACACCACAGAGCATGCACTCGTATGGTTTTTTATCTGAATGTATGAATTTATGTGCGTTGCGATTATCCCTTGAATTAAAAGTTTTTCCACATATATCACATTTAAATGGTTTCTCCCCAGTATGTATCCTGAGATGTTTTTTATAGTGTTCAGGATACACAAAGCCAGCATTGCACTGCTTACACTTGTGTGGCCGCTCACCAGTGTGCACACTCATCACGTGGTACATTAGTAGCCTCTTCCTTTTGAAAGCCTTGTGACACTGATTACACTGGTATCTCTTTTCCTGATAATGAGTGGTTCTCTTATGGGACTGGAGGTTGCTCCTCTGACTGAAAGTGGAGCCACAGATTTCACACTGGAATGGTTTCTCACCAGTATGAGTCCTTTCATGGTCTTCTACTTCACCTTTTCTAGCAAAGCGTTTGTGGCATATTGAACAAGAAAAGTTTCTCACTCCTGAATGAGTGATGGCATGTAGATCTAGACTTCTTTGGGTGGCAAAAGCTTTTCCACATGTTTCACAAATGTAATTTTTCTTGCCTTCATGCACATTTAGATGATCTGTCAAATGGTGAGAGGTAAGGAAATTCTTACCACAAGTTCTGCATTGGTGTGGCCTCTGACGAACACCATGGGTTTTCATATGTGTCTTGAGAATGTGCTTTGAAGTGAATTTTTTGCAGCATTGGTCACAAGCATATGGACGATTGCCTGTGTGAACGTTGAAATGCTCCTGCAATGCTGCCTCTGACCGGAAGCGCTTTGAACAGTGGGTGCAGCCAAAGGTCTTGTTCATGTGATGCCTGATGTGCTCCTTCAGCTGTCTGGGGAGAGCATACTTACGTGGACACATTGTGCAGACGTACGGCTTCTCCCCAGACGCTATGTGTTGTTCTAGGTGGCACAGTAAATCAGCCTTTGTGGTCAGCCTCTCTTTGCATACCTCACACTCATACAGGCGCTCAGGATGCATCTGAAATGGAGGGCACAAGGAATTATAAAGAACAATAGACATGTTTATGTGTTTACATATTGTGTATATTTCAAAATTTATAAAAACTCTCAAACATGAAAGCCTACTATAACTTATTTGTATATGATCAAGCTTCCAACCTTTATGTGTCTCTCCAACAAAAACCAAAAGTACAGACATGCATACAAACCTCCCGCATGTGTGTCTGGATGTCTGCAAGCACCGACATTTTAAGGGAGCAGAAGCGACACTTGTACTTCTCTGCACAGTCCTCCAGAAGGTTATGGTTGGGATTGAGACCCTGCTCCTCCTGCTCCACATTCAGCTCATGTGTAGCCAAGGATGGCAAAGTCAAATTATTGATCTGCAAACATACACTAATGTAAAAATAAATATAACATTTGATCAAAAGTGGCTTAAGAGAAGATATTCTATCTTGTCTCTGGGACATGCAAGTTCTGTCCAAATACTAAGTTACTTTTACTTAAAAATCAGTTGCAGTCAAGAGGTGAGTGTTATCAAATAAGTAACATGTAACACAAGAATGCTTTTTGAGACTCACTACTTGTTGGACACTCCTTTTTTATGAAAACTTAGTAGTTATATCTCAGTGACTTCTTGGCTATCTGCTATACTGAAGATGACACTATAAAGGTTCTTCATTTAAGAGTCAATTAAGCATCAAGAAGGATGTCACAGCACAACTGATAGGTCATGTAAGAATGTTTTTAAAGAAAGAATTCCAGGACTGCATGTGCAGTCATAAAAGGATGGAGTTCAAAAGTGAAAAATAAGTTACTTCTCACCCTGGGACAAGGCAGATAATTCTAGAACAAAAATGAAACCACATACATTCACTCATAGAGATAACCAACTAAAAAGCCTAAGCAGTAATGCTTCACCTGCACACAACTATCAGTATCCTCCAGGTCCAAACCATCCACCTCCATTACATCCTCTACAGTTTCTACCACAACAGAATCCTCTAAAATCTCCTCTTCCACCATCAGCATGTCTGTTCCACCTTCATCCTCTAAGTTGCCCTCCAGTCTTCCTGAAAGGCCATCATTACTGTCAGATGATCCCAGCAGACCCTGGAAGGGAAAAGAGAGATCTTATAATGCTGAAGCTCTATCAAATAGGTCAAAACACACATTTTTTGTGATTATCTAGTAATATTGCTATCAATATCACAAATCCATTGATTTGAGGAATGTATGTAGAAGATAAAAAACCTCAATGTACGACAACATAATCAATAATTGTGATAAATGGATATAGTTATTTTCATGGCATTTCAGCATCCCTTTCATGACATGAATGCAGCAAAGTAGTCCCAGTACCAAAATATACATGTTTCAGGACTGCCCTGGAGTGACAATAGTGACATGAATACTACAGAAGGAATTAAGTGCTGGTTGTTCAACAATATATTAAGTTCAATTAAAGAAGGCCAGTCAGATGTTTGGTTTGGTTAGACACAGCAATTCTTGCACTAACTAACTCCTCCAGAATGATGGAAAATAGACTTTTCCTGCCATCACTTGCCTGATGTTTGAGGGACTCCACATTGTCACTGGCAGCCAGGCCAGTAATGACTTCCACTGACTCCTCTTGTTTCACCTCCAGCTTAACACTTGGTGGCCGGCCTCTTGAACGTCCCCTGCGGCCTCGCTTACCTTTACCTCCTCCACTTCCTGTATGCAAGAGACCTTTTGTAAAAACAAAAACATTTTTGCCATTAACATTGGAAGGATTTATGAAAGAGATTATAGCTGTTTTCATGTCACTATGGCATTCAGGCTCGTGTAAGTACAAAAAACAACGATACATTTAACTCAAAGGTGATGTTTCTGTGGTGTAGCAGAAGCTGAACAGGAAAGAATGCTAGGTTTTATCTTACTACAAAATGTATTCATCAGATAAAATAATTGTGATAAAGAAACTACTTATATGAAATAGGGAAGTTTGTTTACAGACAAATCAAACCCCAAAAATAATGAATTAGATCGATTAACATATAATAACAGAAGAAAGTTGCAACAACAAATGTCCACTATTCTCCTTGATACAAGAAACAATCAAGAGCAACAAAAACTGCAAATAAAAAGACACCCACTGAGATGTTGGTTCCCAAACAGTATCAAAATCACTGATCAAAAGTGCAGGATAAGTGTCAAGAAACCTCCATCTTGAATGAGATCAAGTCATAGGATGGTTGATAGACAGATACAAGCAGGGAACTCCAGAGCAAACCAGAAAAAGGGATGCAAGATTGAGAATACTAGTTAACCATTGTATTAGAGGTGGACAAAGTAGGGACGAGAGAAGGAAGAAAGTCTTGTGTAGTGAGGCCATAAGAGAAGGGTAGGCATCAAATTAGCAAGATCAGAAAAGCAGTTGTCCACACACCTGAGCCCATGTACACCTTGAAGTCCTTGTCATCTTTTGTGAGGGACGAGGCTTCTAGGTTGAGGGTGTCCTCCTCTAACACATTGTCGACATTCTCTGGCACTCCTGTGTCTTGCTTCACTAAGGCCAATGTCCTCATGTATTTGTTTGTAACCACCTGAGAGATGTTAAATAATGTAACTGCACATAAGGTATCTGGTACTATTCTGCCTGCCATTATGAAGACAACAAATGTATGCTGTTCACACTTGTGCATAGAAGTGAAATGCAGTCAAGTTGCTTTGGCAGAGGAAAAACACTTGATGGAAATAAGACTACACCACCTGCTTGAGTTTTATGTTTCCTTTTTCCTTAGGTGTAGTGCTAAACTTGAGGATCGCAAAACTTGGGTAGTACAGAACTTGAGAGGGTACTGTACAATGAATGCAACTTGGTGCATCATTGCTTTCCAACAGACCTATTTTTTCTTTACCCCAAGACTCTTAAAATATAGTGAAGCTTTTACCTAATGTTGGCAGTTTTCTCCTCACCTGGACTACTCTCAAAGACCTACAGTCCTTCCTAGCACAATTCACCATTATCCGGATCTACACTAGAATAATGTAACACAATATCTCATTACCTGCTTCATATTAATGAGTTGGCCTTCCATGGAATCGATGTCATCAATCAACTTGAAGCATTTCTTACACACAATACTTGAGTGAGCCACAACAGCACTCACATCCTGGTTGACTATGGTGCTCAGAATGATGTGAACTTGCAACTGTCGATGGGAAGTCTTTGCCTGTTGGAGGAAAATACAAACATGTCATCAATTCCTTAAACATGAAATCACAATAAAAACTGCAATGAAACTCTTGTACCTGATGCCCAACTAGAAATGTACACCTTTGCATCTATACACTCAGCACCTGGATCACCCTGCACAAGGGTAACAAAACTACAATAAACAAATGGTGCAAAGAGGTGCGAGTCCCTGAAATACTGCACATGGCCAAGCAGCTCCACTATCAATGCCACTACTCTCCTATGAAATCATAAGTCAAGTAATTCACCATTGTGTCTTTACAGTCTGCATTATCTTATGTACATGGATTCTGCTTCTTCATTCACTGAACCTCACACTAAAGTATCAATGAGCAACACCTCCTATATAAGTACTACACTAAAATTACAAGACAAAGCATCAATGAACAATCTCTCGTTGATACTCACATTTTAATAAAATTAACTGCCCAGTTTTCTGTTCATCTTTACTTCAGGTAGCACAAGCATCAACATTCATTGAAATTTGTGTTGTAACCAGCCATTCCTCAGTCACTAACTCTCAGACATCATGTTACTACACTCTAAGTATCCCACAAAAAGCATTCTCTACAAGTCTGGAAAAATAAAGTGAAATTTCTTTTTCTGATGACTACTTATCTGCATCTTTCACATAATTAATATCAGTCTTTTTTTTTTATCTATTTGAAACCAAAACTTTAACTGTTCAAGAAATCATTCTCAAGCTTTCCATTTTCAAAATCAATCTGATATAATAAATATCCTTTTCATACATGTGCAACATCAACCATGAATAGAAACCAACCTTTTCAGAGAAGACTTCCATGGCTCCTCGGGCTGACACCCCCAGCTTGGCATTGCAGACCAGGCAGTGAGGACTGGACTGTGACGTGTCCCGCTGCAGCCTGGGCAGAGGCTCGCCATGCTCCTGCAGTTGATGGTTGAGAGAGTGTGGCTGCTGCCTGTCCTCGTGTACACCCTGCTCATTTGCTCTCTCCAGCTACAAGAAATATGGAAATTATTTCCTGGCCCATCTTTGAATGAAATAGTTATCAACAATAAGGCATACAAGGTGAAAGTTGCTATTTAGCGCATTTTAGCACTATCAAGTAATAGGTATCACTAATAACAACACAATGAGAACACACAAGAACACATATACAACAATCACAAGTTAAGATATTGGCAATAACATCTTAAGAACCAGTATGATGGTAAAGACAACAGTCTTATTTCACATGATGGTAAGAACAGAAGCAAGAACATATTATTGTCCCAATCACAAGCTATCACGCGCTTAGCCCTTAAAGTCTGAAAAGGTAAAATCTTTTACATAATTTATCTCAACATACTGGTGAAGCTTACAATGGAAAGCCTGACTCAAGTAGACCCACCTGATGCGCTGTGAGGATGTGCACGTTGGGTGGCTGGTGTCCCTCCTCCTCCAGAGCTGATGTCTCTACTAAAGTGATCATCTGGGCTCCTTCATCCCCCAGGGGAGACACATCCAAAGGCAGCCCCTCCATCCTCTGTACAGGAAGATAAAGATGTCATGTAAGTGCTATCACAGACAACCCACTATCCAACACTACACTCTTAATTTACATGTCGTTCTTGGGTTTCAGATTCTTGGTATATAATTACAGCAGGTAGTTTTCTTCACAGACTTATGCTTGCTCTTTTTTTCTACATAATATAGGTACTCTATTACCATAATTCCATTTTACTCACAATAAACACTAGACTTGGAGATCATACTTGTCTTTATCTGATCCTCATTGTTGATCAAATACACTGAGATTTTCATGGATTTTTTTATTTAAACAAAGTGGGCTTTATATGGGAATTTATGGGCTAAAGGAGACATCTAATGGTGACCTCCTATCTGAAAGCCCATCCATTTGGGGACTGTTACCCTGAGTGAATGCCCAATCTCCACTCAGACCGTGGCCAGGATAATAAGTATTTTAAAAGCTCAGTTTAGCCTGAGAGATACCACTGTCAAGATGGTGTGGTACAAGTGTATTCTTTTCAGGGGACTGTCTCAAGACACAAATTGGTTGAGGTCAAAACATCTACAGGTGGTGAAATCTCTGGATAGCCATAAAATCCACGTCATGCAGAAGCATCAGTGATCTTGTAAACATAGAGAAAGTGCGAGATTTTCGGCAGGAAAAGTCAATATTTGAGAACAAGTTTCGGCCTTGCCACAGCGTTTCAAGAAGTACATAACCTTATCATTATGATGAAACTACCGTTTGTGGCCAGCAGCGATGCTCTAAGCTAAAACATTACAAGAACTAAAGTAACCTGGCGGGGGTGAAATCTAGCCCTGGGATGATCTATGCACTCCCGCTCGCGTCCCGCAATTTCGGTAAATCTTCAAAAATCGCTAGCGCCAATATAATTTATTTGCACCAGTTACATATGGGGGTCAAATTACTCAGTATGGAAAGCTCTAACAGATGGGAAGGGTATGAAAAGCCAACTTGAGACTGGTGTTAAAGTAAAATAATGCCGAATAAAAATATAAGAAACAACATCAAGGAAGCACTGGGACAGAGGTCAAACTTCCCGACCTACACTTGACCTGGCCTGACCACGTACCCTGCACAGTGTCAGCCGTCAGCCCTTGAAGTGGGGAGAGAGACAACCTAGGCCTGCCCTCCTCGTGCCCTCACCTCCCCCACACATGCTCCAGGACGCACCACTCGCCTACACCATTAGAGCCATGTCACATCAGCGTGCCCCGGTGTGCGTCTGCCCCAGGGTACAGTGCCAGCCTCCCTGTGGTTGCCTGCCATCACGCCAACACAGGAATGCCAACCCAAATATCCACCAACCCAAATACATCATGACCTTGTTCTCTTCTCCGCCATGACTACACCACTTCCGCTGCTTGAATAGTGCTTCCGTGGTCATTTGGCGGGTTTGTGTGTCGGGTCTTACCTCAGAGAAGCGCTAGGGAGTCCAAAAAGCTACATCCATGAGGGACAAGTCGGGATGGTCGGGCTGTAAAATGGCGGGACAGTAGTGCCATGTTTCCTGTTTCCTCCTATCAATCTGTCATTCTGAGCCCCTCTGTTGGTTGGCGTCTTTTAGCCTGCATCTGTTTCTATTTCGCCTTGTTAAGTTTAAACAGGTTGAAAGAAGCGTGAAGTATTTCCAAAGCGTAAACCGGCCATGCTTTTTTTTTCTCTAGGAAAATTCGTGTTATCTAGATATGTTATTCCCTGCAACACTACTAACCCATATCTGTAATTATTGTATATATATGAATTTATGTCGTTAAACTCGCGCAATACTACGAAATTCAAGTGAGTCAAGTAAGGAAGTACATGACATTCACCACCTCCACAGTGAGGTAGAAGCGGCACCACTGTGATTGTTGTTGTTTACCATTTCTTCGGAAGACAAAAGGCAGGATGATGTGAAGCTCATGAGTTCTGTTGTCAGACGGTAGTGGACAAGGATATTATAAGGATATTAGAGAATCCTTGGTAGTGGAGGACTGAAACTCTATCCTAAGCACGGCCAGAGTCATGGTTCGCAAGGTAATAAGTGGCGGGGAGAAGTAAGCTAGATAAGATAAGGTAATCTTCCTCTTCACCAGACAGCAGTAGAAATTATTTCTTTACTTCGTAAAATTTCACCTCCCGGGCACCGCTAGGGTGTGGCTTCGCCGTAGCCAGACAGGTGAGCTTTTATGATGGTGGTGTGGCGGTGATGGAGTAGCCTAACGCTGGGGCCTCGTCAGGTACTGATGCCAATCATCTGTCCAGCTGACACTTGTAAGAGTCAGTGGATACTCCTGTCAGCTCCTCGATGGTCTTTAACACAACATTGAGTTGTGTACAACTGTGGCCTAATGTCGCACAGTCACCCTCTCCTCGGGTGGTGGTTCACTTGAAACAGTTTTTCAAGGGTCTTCCACACACACAGTTCAATAGGTACCTCTCTTGCCTTTTCTGCAGTGAGTATATACATCCTAAGGTGGTATCACTGCTCCCTATAATCCATGTGGTGGAGGCCCCAGATTTTACTGGTACAGGAGCTCTACCGAGCTTCTAACTTTACAGTACCAATTTTGTCATGTATATTAGGCTCGCATTCCCCCTTACCACCCATCACTTAATATTCCAAATTTTTATTCTTTAATGACTTATTCTAAATGGGGAGCTGCACCACCCCTTCCAGAACTACCATGTAGACATTAACCAAACATAATCCTTACTTTACCTAACAAAACACCTAAAAATTTAACCTCTGGACTTAGAAAATCTCAAATATCTGCCATACTCGAGTTCTTTTACAGACAAAATACAAGCTTACCGCAGAATTTTCTTCATTTATGGTAAGGTGATATGTGAGGTACTTGCTTCTAACTCAGGCAGCTGTGTTAAAAGATTTTATCGCTATTTCAAGAGCTGGCAGCAGTACTCTAGTCTGGGGATGACCAGATGAGGAAATTGCTACTGAAATCTAGAAACAAGTAGGAAATAAGCACTTCTTTGATGCTGAGGATACGGTTAAACATTGTTGGTTTTTAATTCCTAACCTCTTCAACAGGATAAATATGATGATTCTGCCCTGTGCTGTTGTGAGTACATCAACGCGAACAATCAGCGTTCCCACCTCCTGGCGGTTCTGTGCGACTGTGAAGCCATTGATGAGGCATTTGAGAGGTGATTCAGTGGTTTCACCTGATAATTATCTCTAAATTAATGTATGTATAATGAACAAAGCATACCATATGAGTACTTTGAGTTTTGCAAGCATACAGAGAAAATTTTATAATAAAGTATATTCTGAGAATGGCTGCTTTCTCAAGCTTTCTTACATGAATGATCTAACACCCAGCACTGCACAGAATTCAAGTAAGTGCCTTTCTTCTAAGGTGACCATTACAGTGTGTGATGGATGTGTTTATTTAATGTGTACTTGAGCACTTTGTAATACACAGACTGATGTGGAAGCACTTATAAAATATTAATGCTTTTTTCCTTGTTATTCTTTCTTTTAATTCAAATTCCTACTAATGCCATAAACATGTTGGTTTACTCTGGAAAGAAAAGGTAGTGATTAGAAAAACAAATGAATACAGAATGGGATAGATGACAAGGTTTCTCGGATGATGTACAGTATGTGTGCCCATAAAATGGGAAATTGATATCACAACAGAAAAGCTCAAGAAGATTTTGCTATGAAAGTTACAGTAAATAGATAAAATACATGAGATTTAAAAGGAAACAAGAGTATAACGATTGAATTTGCATGATATATTACTGAATCTATGATTCCTTTGGCATGTTCTTATCATATTGTTCCCTCCCAAGTTTCTTCCACAATTTCTTGAATATGTTGTATTTGCAGTGTATTGTTGTTCTCAGGTAATGAGCTTCACCCTCCTCCTTCTAATTTGACAGCCAGTATGCTCTCTGTACAACTGCAGCTTCTCTCTCTGTCTTCCATGATAGAAAGAAGTCAAAGCTTACTCTTTGAAGGTGTAAATGTTTCAAGAAACACATCTGAAGATGTCATGTATTTCTCCTTCATAATATGAATAAGCTAAAAAGTCAATAGATTAAAATACATTTGTCCTTTTTATTGGTATTTTCCTTAAATGCACACAAAGATGACTTATCATGATGATTTCAGTCTTATAAGTACTCTCATTTGTTTTCTCAATAATTTATTGATAACAAGGAAGACTGACTGTGTTAAAATGTTTGATTATTGCTTCATAGATGAATACGGCATACAAAGACCATTGAAATTTCTAACCATTAATTGTGGATTATTATTATATAGAGCACTTCTGTATCAGTAATAGTTCTGTTTTCCTTACAGAATTTTCACAAGGCAATCACTTCAGCAACATAACATTGACAAGATCATGGAGACAGTTGGTGACCGCCTGAGGATCCCATGGCCGGGTGGGGCCAAGAAGGTGCCACTGGATGTTGCTGCTGCCTTGTGTTGTGTGTTCTTCATCATTTTTCTAGGGAGCTTTTCTTGGACTCTTACTATAGTAACTTACAGTTTCATTTTACCATCACTCATGCTTGTCATACATCACTCCATCAAAAATACTGTGGTTACACAGAATGCTCAGATATATAAAAGAGACAAGACCTTGTTAAAAAAGAATCCAAGATCACGATTTTATTTTTCTTGGCTTATTGTGTCTCTTGTTTCTCTTCTCTTTTTATACTACACTCAGGTCATTGCCGAGCTTAAAATCAATGCACTGGAGAATTTTGCCTTCATGTTGCTAGTTTGTGTGTCTTGTACGTGCATGTACCTTGTCCGTGCTACCACTTGTCCTGGCTTTGAGTCTAAAAGCAAGGAGGGCAGTGAGGAAAGTGAAATCTTTGAGTCAGGAGCATGGAGGATTTGTGGAGAGTGTCAGCAGCAAGTGCCACGCCAAGCTTCCCATTGCTACAAGTGTGACACCTGCTTCCTGCTGCGGGATCACCATTGTGTCTGGTGAGTTCTCTTTTGATAAACACTAACTCATATTTGTCTCACCTGTTTATTAGATTTCAACTTGTTGCATAAAATTACTTAAGTGCATTACAAACACTTTTAGGAAGCTTTTCATTTTCTGTAGCATTTGAGATGGAACTAAAAACTGTATACAGTGATGAATATAAGAATAAAATTGACAAATCAGAAAATTCTTCTACTTAATTCTTGAGTCGTGAGGAATAGAAGGTTTCCAGTAGAGATTTTTACTTCATCCTCTTTTTCATTTTATTTTGTGTCTTAAAGACAGCACTGGGTGTTGCAGCACCAAGTTAAGATTTGCAACTTTGTCACACCATGAATAGACATTAGGAGGTCCTCATAGACATTGGATTGTTTAAACGAAAAAGGAATAATGATAATAAATGTGTTTCTCTGCCTTATATAAGCACTTTGCAAAATCGTTCACACCCAAAATAATTAAAGTCCTACCCAGCTTTGCTTAAAGAAGTATTAGAAGTATGAGTTTGATGGATGTGCCTTCAGTTGAAAATTGGTAAATACTTTGTGAAATGACACTTTGTTTCTTCTTTAGGCTGGACACATGCATTAGCTGTGTGAATGACCGTTGGTTTGTGACTGGCCTCACCTTTGGTCTGGTGGCTTTGTGTTATGGTGCCCAACTCAGCCTCACCACAGTTTGCCATCCAAAACTTGTTGACATTTACTTCACAACTATCCTTGTTCCTCATATCTGCACGGATGCATTCATGAACTGGCGGTAAGTTGTTGTATGTGTGAATATGTTAACTATCAGAAAGATATACACTTACATGATCCAGTGTTATTGTGAAGTGTCATTTGAAAACAGATAGCCACAACAGTAAGATTTTAAAACTTCATTTCACTTGCTTGAAAGCTACTGCCTGTTTTTTTATTTTAATTTCGTACTCTGAGATTATTGAGAAACTTTTTAAAACTTCTTGATTAACATATATAAATATGATATATATAATATAATGCTCAAAGACTAGAAAGAAAAATAGTTTTTTAAAAACCATATTAAAATACTATACATTTACAATGTAGTCCCTTAAATTGCAGGAAGAAAAATGCCCATATCTCATCAAATGTCCTTAATTTTGAACATGCAGTCATTTTTTGAAATATGAATTGTCTTCCCCAGATACAGCTTATCTGCATCAGCTGCATGCTACAGCATCTTCCTGGCAGTGTTTGTGGGTGTGGCTTTGGTGCAGCAAGTGGTGTGTGTGCTGTGGGGAGTCAGGCTGAGGGAGTTCAGGTACAGACACTCCCAGTCTAGGTCAGGAGGGTATTCTGTCAAGCAGCCTTTTGAAAACTGCTTCAGGTTTTGGTGGAGAAGCTGAGCTACCAAAGATCATTGTTTGAAATAATACCATTGGCAGTGCATATTTTACATGAAGAGGAAGGGTGGTAATATTTTCATCGCAATCAGTGTTCATGATCGTTTTCTCTGGATGTGTCTTTTTATGTAAGAGAATGACATGTGAAGACAATCAATTAGCACATGAGATGCATCCACAATATAAGTAATCCCAAAAGGTAATTTTTCATTTTTTGTGTTACCTATTTCAGGATCTCTCTTATGAATATCAATGTCACCATAATGTATTTACATTATAATCAGCAAGAGAAAAGTATGAATAGTGTGAAGGAAGCATTAGATACAAAAAGTATTCTAGTTCAGCAAAGATGAGTGGTTTTAAAGGATCAAGTAATAAGGTGCAGAAAAAATAATAAAATAGTGAAAAATGTATATAGGGATTTGAACTCTATCTGCTAATGAGGAAATGGTTAGCTTAACTTGAACTTTTATTGAACAGACATAACTAAAGACACTACAATGTTATACTTTGGAGGATTGAGATCAAGATAAGCAGGATGAATGTATGTAAGGGATTAAGTTAAATGGAACAGTATGATGTGTAAGAATTAGCTCATCATTGAGAGATCTGAAAAGTATATTGTACTGGCATACACTCATATTCACAAGGATTCCCTGCAATAATGTTAGATTGATAGAATGGTAATGTACTTGAATATATCATAAGACATCTTTCTATATCATTTCAATATATATATTTTTTGTAATAATAAGGGAAAATTGGAAAAGAAAATTTGAGACCACATAGTTTGAGTTTTTGTCCATTCTATTTATCTTTGTGTGTCAATCCGTTTACTATATAACAAACAGGCAAATATGTGTGTGTGCCACTG
Source organism: Callinectes sapidus (assembly GCA_020233015.1). Taxonomy (NCBI): domain Eukaryota; kingdom Metazoa; phylum Arthropoda; class Malacostraca; order Decapoda; family Portunidae; genus Callinectes; species Callinectes sapidus. The sequence goes on from CM035184.1 coordinate 17,148,683, forward strand.
TGTAGTCCAGGCAGCACTAGTGAACCAACGCAGCAAATTGTGTGTGATAGAATGGTACAAAAACAGTCAAGCTTATATATGTACACAATTCATTGCCTCCATTTTTTATTCAATGATTCAGTTGTGAGATACCAAAGAAAAGATGAGAGTGAAGTAAGTCCTGGCAACCTCAGTGGAGGTGTCTCAGGTAGTCAGTGATGATTCTTGTGATAATTTATACCCAGAGTAACATTTGAGAATATATCTTTAAAAGGATATCTGTGTTTCATCATCCTTTTTGATATCTATAGCTTAAGATTAAAAAAGATTAATGAAAAAGAAGGGATTACATAAAAAAAATTGATGAATGAGATAAGAAATTCTCTGCACTAGTCAAATTTTACAGAAAAAAGAAAATAGCTAGTGACAATAAAATCATCCTTGAAAAGAAAGTAGAAATATGGATACACACACACACACACACACACAGGTGACTGGCAGATTATCATCATCATCCAATTTTTATAATAATTGCACCATACTGTCACCATCACGGCGCGGTCATCAGGGTCCTGTCCTCTCGTCGCCCCCCTCCCCCCATAGCTGCTCCTGCGCCTCATTGTGTACCTCATTTGTATGCAAATCGCGCTGCGCCGTAGAATTTAAGATTGTATAAACAGATCAGCCTTACTTGGCGGCGGCACGTGCCCTATCAGAGAGAGAGAGAGAGAGAGAGAGAGAGAGAGAATTAGATATGTAAAGAATATTAGAAGAGGTTAGGGATATGATTATACTCTCTCTCTCTCTCTCTCTCTCTCTCTCTCTCTCTCTCTCTCTGCTCTCAGCTCTCTCCTCTCTCTCCCTCTACCTCATCATCTCTCTCCTCCATTCCTGCTATCTCATCATCGCTCTCGGCTCTCTCTCACATGCACACACACACACACACACAATGAGTAAACACACGCAAAAGTATGAAAAATGCCAAGGCAAAAAAAAAAAAAAAAAAATCAGAGAGAGAGAGAGAGAGAGAGAGAGAGAGAGAGAGAGAGATTGAATCTGTCAGATGGTATAGAAGGTTGTCAGTCAGTCTCCTTTTTCACATATCTTTTTATCATTTTTTTCTAACTTTTTCATCAACAACTCTTCAAGTTTTCATCAACACTAAGCAACACAGAAGTTTTGTAAACCACCTCATATCCGGAGCCAATCCTTTCCACCTCACCTCACATCACCGAACACACAAATGCGAGAGGAATGACAAGTAAACAGTGATATTGCGCTCGATTACCTTGACCTGCACTGTGTTCTGCTGTGTTGTGTACATGTGTTGTGCCGTGACGTGATTCGTGTATTTCAAGTGTTGTGTTGTGCAGCGTGTGAGTAAGAAAGAAAGGAATAGATTTCCTATCTCTGCCACGTCATAAAATTTATATAAATCGTGGTTATAATTCTAAACATGGACACTCAATCTGCTATGTATTGTGCTTTACTAAAATACAACATGCATGAAATATCACTTTCAAACAACACGTGGATGGGAAATAAGAGAGAGAGAGAGAGACGCATGTATGAAGATTGATTTGGCAGTATGGCTAGAGATAAACGACGTTACCTGCCCCGCCCTGAACAAACTTTACAGAGCTGCTAGACTACAAGACTGCTCTGGACGACTCAGGTCAGTCTGGACTGGGTGAGGTGAGGGTAGGAGAAACGGTTGAGGAATTATTATATGTTAGAAGTATTTAAGTGGTATACAGGTTACAATAGAGGGGACATTAGCAAGGTTCTTAGGGCCAATAATCAGTTTAGAATCAGAAATAACGGGATCAAGCAGGAGAAATTTAGGTTTAGGAGAAAAATAGGCTTGATCTGGATTTCAAACAGGGTAGTAGATAAGTGGAACAGACTCAGCAATCATATTGTTAGTGCTCAGACATTGGGGAGTTTTAAAAAGAAAATTGGACACGTTTATGGATGAGGATGATAGATGAAATTAGGCACAAGTACTCATGCAGGGACTACCACGAATAGATCTAACGGCCTCTTGCAGCTTCCTTTATTTTCTTATGTTTTTAGATTCTTCCCCTGAGCGTGTACCAGAGTTAGCAAGGGGACGGAAAGACATAAATCAGCAATAGTTAGAGTCGTGGGGAAGGCGGAGTGGCGTGAAGAATGATGAGGGACGAGCTGGGAAGGTATTTTGATGGATCTTTCTCCTTGAATGACATGTGTTGACCTGACTTCACTTTACTTTGGGCTGGCTGAGGTGGCCGCCGGGAAGGAATTAGGTCACGTGTGTTGAGTGGTTGAAGTGACTCCTATGTTTTTTTTTTTCTTTCTTCGAGCTCAGCCATCGTTGCATTAAGGATGAGCTGAGGGCCCCATTTAGCATATTTACTTACCGCACCCGACTTGATGATCCGTAACCTCGAGGTCCTCTCCCACAGGGATCATTGACGGCGAGGGGGACGTCAAGACGACTCCCAGACCCGTGCGATGATCACAACGACTACTAACACTACGACAACAATTATGCGCATGAGTGATTCCAAACCCGACAAAGATGACGCCTAGAGTTACGATTATATATAAAGCATATTCTGAAACACTTCTACTACACACCTCCACTGTACTGAAAAAGGGGACTCTAATTGAATTTACACGAGTTTTTAATCAAGAGTAACCTCCAAAGTACTGGAAAAGGGACTCCAGTTCAATTTACATGAGTGTTTTTTTTCTTTAGGGTTCTGCGTGGTTACAAATTAACAATATTTATGTATTAGCAGTAAAACACTCTTGATAACCCCGTTAATCATCGCTGGTGAGTCTTGTCTATTATTTTTTTTCTTTTACTATTTTGATAAGGGTGGTGAAGAATTAAATGATTGCCTAGTTGTTCACGCTTGGTTCTCCGTCTTTCCTCTCACTCTGCCTTTGTTTTCACCTTCCCGTCTCTAGCACGAAGCCCCCAAGTCAATCAGCATTGCAAATTAATAACCACAACATATGACCAAAAGGACGAATTCTGAATTATAGCTAAAGTTCACTATGGATATATTTGTGAAATGTTGTGTTAATAAAGTAAGAAAAAAAGGCAAAGGTCAGTTGAAAGTTAAAGGAATAAAGGATCGGTTAAGGCGTCTAAAGGAAGGGCGGGAGGGCGGCAAGACTGGAGGGCAGAAGGTCGATGCTGCGTGCCTCCACTTCCCAAACACTATTTCATCAGCGTGAAGTTTGCCTCTTGTTATCCCGTCGTGCCTCGATATATTCATGAGTGTATACAAGTGGGGTTATATTTGCATGTATTTTTTTTCCCCCCTTCGCTCTGCTGCATTGCTTATTTGTTGTATTTATTCGTATTGGTGTTTACCATGTCTAAGTTGAAAAATGGGGACGGATTCAGACTCAAAACCGAATTATATGTATGTATTCAGTGTCAATAAAGGCATCTTATCGTTGTTCTTGTAGAAATCCTGACTATATTAAATCATAATCCCTTCAGTACTGAGACGCATTTTCATATTTATTCTGCTTATTATTTGTCGATTTTATACAGCTTCAGAAACTCATGTGGGGATTCAAATAGTACAGACTTTGGCCATTAATCTTCTGACTTCCATAAGATAGTCTAATCACATCTAAAACTCGTGGTAAAAATATGTCCCAGTACTAAAGGGGCTAAACTAACTTATGGTAGTATTCAATAGTTAACCGTGATCTGTTTCTCCATTTACACACACTGCCCTTACGTTGGCACAGGTGTATCAATAAGCATAATAACACAGCCAAGTGAGGTCATTTCTTTTCTTTTCCTCCCAAGTTTTGCCCGCGAGAAAGAACAGACGCTAAGATTCCCCCTAATGACATTATAAAATACTTAGTTTAGCCCGTGCAATAAGGCTCGTAAGGCGCTACTGAGGCTGGTGAGGCGCGAGGAGAAGGAAGGGGGTGGGAAGGGAGGAGGAGGAGGAGAGGGAAAGAAGGAAGTGGAAAAGGGGGAGATATATTTTGTTGTTATTGCCTCCTTGGCCTCGTGATTCTTAGAAATCATGTAAGGAGGAATAAAAGATTAAACTCATACATTTGTAAATTCGTGTGTTTGTACTACGTGTGGTATTTTGGGAGTTTCTGCTGATGACTTCCCGTGCTAAATAAACGCTAAATGGATATGTTCGTGTGCATTTTGTGTTACCTCATTCCTTGATTTGATTTCATGGTCTGGTATGTAATTACTATGTATCATCTTTGTTTTCCACACACTCATTTTAGGATTTTTTTTTTTATTTATTTTCATGTTCGTGTGCATTTTGTATTATCCCCTTATTATCTCATATATTCCAGTATTTATTTTAGTGTTTCCGTGCATTTTGTATTATCTCATTCCTTGATTAGTTTTCATTGTCTGGTATGTAATCACTATTTATCATCTTGGTTTTCCATATATTCACTTCATTTTTTTTTTTTTTACTTTTTTTTCTTTTGTATAGGTGAGAAATCATCTCCTATATCCAAATCACGCTTCTGTTTTTTCTTCTGACTTTTTAATTTGATTTCATTGTTAGATATAAGGTCTTTGAATGTCATGTTTGCGTTTTTATACACTAATTTCAAACACAAACTTTTTAAAGAACTTTGCTACTCGGATTTCTCCCTTCAAAGCTTCAGACTACAGATTTTCCCAATCTCAGCCCCTTCTCTACATTTTATCCATCCATCTCGGAGCTCAGTAAATCACACCTCAAATAATTACTCGCCTCGCTACACCTGTCTACACTTGTTCTTCGATACGAGTGTTTTACAGCAACGATCTATAATGCTGTAATCTAAATGGTAATCCAGGTGAGTAGATCAAGACGTCTTTTATGAAACCATTGATGTTAGATATATGATTTATTTTACACACACACTCTCTCTCTCTCTCTCTCTCTCTCTCTCTCTCTCTCTCTCTCTCTCTCTCTCTCTCTCTCTCTCTCTCTCTCTCAATACTAGTCCATTAAACTTTCTCCATTAACATTTACATTTCTTCTAAGTGCAAATTTTTCCTCGAAACAAGAACTTGGTACACATAATAATAAAGAAAATACAACGTGACCCTGCAGAGAACACGAGCAACGGTAATAATAATAATAATAATAATAATAATAATAATAATAATAATAATAATAATAAAGAAGAATGACCATGAGTCACTGTACCGGGAAAAAAATGGAGAACGGAACATGGAGAGTATGTAACTGGGTCACTAATAGTCAGATGGGTTCCAGGAAGACCAGCCAGTAAAGATTGTGAGTGTAATTTACAAAATGGAAGGAAAATGAGGAAGAAAAAGAAAAGAAATGCCATTACTACAGAGAGTGGAAGTGAACAACTTCTGAAGCTGTTTCTGACTATAGTAAAATAAGAAAAAAAAAAATAACAATACATTTTGAGAGAAAACGTTCATAGTAAAGAAGAGGAATAGGTCTCTTGTAATCCTTCTTAACCGTATCTCGCTTCTTTTTTGTTTAGTAAAGTTGGATTGAATTACTGGAAAAAATAAGTAATTCTTCGTAATCGCAGGGTGAATGATAATCCACCCTGCGCTAGGCTACGGCTAGAGCTAGGCTAGGCTAGAGTACGTGTTGAATTACTGCCATTACCCATCGTTTATATGAGGAACTGTGAAACAAAGATTCATCATATGACACTAGCATTATTAAATTAAAAAAAAAAAAAAACTACGAAAAAGGAAAAATAACCCCAACAAAAGAGAATACATAGTTATCAGTGTTTCATTTCTCAAAAAACAAGACCAACACCTAAAGGCGTGAGGATTTTACAAATAATTCTCCTTTCCCTGTTCCTGGAGATGTTTAAACATGCTTAAAAAATGCACCCTTGAAAATTCTACTACATAATCTATCGTTCATATCTATATTTCTCACGAACTCGATTCCAACTACTTATTTCTTCCCTTTTCCTTTTCACCAATTCACGTGACAGACGGTTTGTTAAAGTTCCCTATTCTGGACCGTGCAAGCGTAACTCACAATTAAGACTCCCTTACGAGATATCTCTAGATGGGTGACGTATAAGGCCTTCCCTCTAATCATGATCGAGCTTTTTATTTAGTGACTCAGGTCGAGGCTTAGAACATTTGTCTTCCTTAGCTTCGGCGGTGGCAAGACAGATGGGTCACGGCTTCCAGGAGTTGGGACGATCATGAGGACGCAGTGGCGGGAAGGAGGTGAGTTGAAACGTAAAGGAAGGAGGTTAGTTTGTTCAAGAAGGCGCGGATAGATATATGGTGTTTCAAAATAAAATGAACTCTGTTTGAAAAGAAGACATGTTCACTATCTTCCTAATAAAAGTAAAGCCAACATAACATGCAGAATAAAATGAAATAACATTCTAGCTGGTGTATTTCTGTAGCTGTAATCCACAAAGAGCACAAGGGAGCATCATAAATATCTAGGTAATTCACTGAAACACGCATCACGTAAGGGAACGGAGGGGGTTATTGCATCCATTACTGGTATAAAGGTTTGGAATGCATCTGTCTGGCATACACATCCACTCTTCCCTGATGTACCTTCGTTTCCCGCCAACCAATGGGCAGTTTGTTATAATCCAGACAACATTCAGGAAACTATTGGCCACAGCACGATAAATCTTCCCATACCCAGAGAGAGAGAGAGAGAGAGAGAGAGAGAGAGAGAGAGAGAGAGAGAGAGAGACTCGGTATTACATCTATTATAAAAACGAGGGTAAAACACTAACGTTGTTGAAAAAAAAAGAATAAAAAGGAAGGCTAATCGAGGTGAGGTTAACCCTTTTTTTCATGGAAAGCAAACTGACAAAGAAAAAACGAGGCAGAGAGATCATTTATTGCTGTATTTTTGCGAGCATGAAGGGAATAAGAATTAAATACACACCAACCCACTCACCCACCCAAACACACACACACACACACACACACACACACGACAGTCATACATACAAATCACATAGAAAAGGCAAAGAAAAGATCGACAAACCAGACAGCTAGACAGGAAGAGAGAGAGACAACCAGACACCCAAACAAACTCCCGCAGAGACAGAGGTACGAAAAAACAGACGCATTAAAAAAATACACGAAGAGAACACGCGACTAGGAAAAGGGGAATATACGAGGGAGAGAAAAAAAACCACACATTAATCGAGCAGGGCAAGTAGTGTAAGAGAGGCAATAATGCAGCGCGCGATAACAAAGGGCTGGGATAATGAGTCTTTGTTAGGGAAAGGGACAGGGAGAGCTGTGAGGAGAGGATGGGTAAAATTGTGGCTTTTGGGGGCCATTGGTTGGGCTAAGCTGTGCGTAGATGAGGTTGGCGATGACGTGGCCTTGTAATATAAACACTATTTCTTACCTCATATAACTGATTTATACGTACTTCCCTTATTTTTTTTTCTATTTACACCCTCTCTCTCTCTCTCTCTCTCTCTCTCTCTCTCTCTCTCTCTCTCTCTCTCTCTCTCTCTCTCTCTCTCTCTCTCTCTCTCAAAACGTCACTCATGTCACCTTTGTTATCATCTTAAGACTTCTATCACGTCTCAATGCAACCTTCTCTCCAGTGATTACGGAGGAGTGGTTTTTACTCTATCTCTATACGTTAATACTCTCAATCCCTGAATCACCTTAATCATCCACCTCTGCGCTGGGATGACACATGTAATACGGTTGCTTATAAGATCAGAATAGATGTATATACTTCATTAATTCCTAAGTGGGATTCAAACACACGACCATCAATTCAATAGGCAATGACGCCAACCACTGCGCCACCAAGACATTTACCAGCTGGAACGCCACACTCCAGCAGCGCCATCTCTCAGTTTCTAGGAAGGCCGAGATAAAAGAACTCTCTTGTCAACACCTAAGACAGACTGGGATTCAAGATTAACCTAAAAGGAAATTACAGAGCAGGCAGACTAATGGAAAATGTCATTCAGCGAGAATAAATGTCAGTTTTTAATAAATGCACACCTTTGCGTGGATATAGAAACAGACTTATATATTTATGCGCTCGCGTATACACACACACACACACACACACACACACACACACACACACACACACACACACACACACACACACACACTCAATGGTACTACGCATATAAAATCATCCATATGGAGTTTGTGATAGATGAACAAGTAAAAACCGTGTCTGAACTTATATTTAGTGTTATAAATTTCTACATTTGTCTGTCTATCTATCTGTCTGTCTATCTATTTGTCTGTTTATGTCTCGTTGTGTATGTGTCTATCTATCGATTTATCTATCTATAAATTTATCTATCTATCTATCTCCCTATCTATCAATCAATGTACCTACCTATCTATTTATATATGTATCTGTTTGCACATGCACATTTTTTTTCTGTTTCATCGAAAGTGGTCGGAAGAGATATATTTGTACAGTTCAATCATACGTATGACTGGAACCTTTCAAATATTTGCACAACCTGTGACACATGAAAAAAAAGAAAAAAAAAACAATAAAAAATTTAAACTGAGTTGCTAAAAATATTGTATGTATGCGAAAAAAATTGAATAGAATATAATAAAGACTAGAGAAAAAAAAAAACAATAAATAAACAAAGCATGAATCATAAAATAATACTAGAAAAAAAGTCAAACGAAAAGAAAGAAAAAAATAACTGTGAATTTAAAGTTGATGTGAATGAGAACTCTATTGACAGGCGACTGAAAATGAAAGGAATGAGAAAAAAATGCCAAAAAATCGAAATGACTGCAAAATAAATGATCAAAGAATTTCAAAAGAGAAAAACAAGGATTATGAAGAGAGAGAGAGAGAGAGAGAGAGAGAGAGAGAGAGAGAGAGAGAGAGAGAGAGAGAGAGAGAGAGAGAGAGAGAGAGAGAGAGAGAGAGAGATGAATCAACCACTGGGAAATACAAAAAGAAATGTGGTGAATGATAGTGAATATCCACAACAACACAGGGGATAACAGACATTGATAACGTCTGGGAAAAATATATCATGAAAGGCAAAGAAAAATATCAGGGCGAGATTATAATGAGAGATATGAATTAACGTCTGCCAGAAAAAAAAAATGTATTGAATAGTCATTGGATATCGAATACAATACAGAAGGAAAGTGACAATGATGATGCCTAGAGAAAAAATATTATAAAAAGTAATGAAAACTATCAGGGTGAGATTGTAATAAGAGATATAAATCAAAGGCTGGAAGATAAAAAAGAATAAATGTAGAGAATAATCAGAGCATATCGAATACAATACAGGATTAAAGTGACAGTGATAATACCTAGAACAAATCACGAAGGTTAGAAAAAAATGATCAAGGCGAAATTGTAATGAGAGATATGAATTAACGGCTGGGATAGAAAATAAATAAATAAATATGGTGAATGATCATTGAATATCGACTTTGACACAGAAGGATAAGGACGGCAAAAATACACACTCACAAAAAAGAACTAAATATCATAAAAGGTAAAGAAGGACATTTAATCAACGTGGGAATAGAAAAAGAAGGATGGTGAAGGTTTAGTGAAAAAAGAATATCTATAAATACAATTGAAGAAAAATATAATCCTTAAGAAAAAAAACATCAAGAAATAAATAAAAGGAGAGTATTTAGTCAAGGATGTGCGAGTAAGGGTGAAAGCTGATCAATGTTGCGTGAAAGAAAATATCAATTCCCACTGAAGGAGACCATAGGCGAGACCGATCAGGAATAAACTCGTCTCTCTACCGCTGTGTTTTCCTTTCATCTCCTCCAACAAGTCTCTCAATGCTTGGAAAAGAAGGAAAAAAATATATATAAGGAAAGAAAAATACAGAATATGTGATGAACGCGTGAGATGAACGAACGAATACTGATAAACGTGTAGGTAGGTAAAGAGGAAATGCAATCATGGAGGCAATTTCGTTAGGTATGAAAACATCTGATGATTTATGAGAATATTAGTACAAATCATGGAAAACCGATGGATAAATCAAAAAGATAATCAGAAATTTTAACGAAACTATAGACGTTGTGACGTAGAGACAAAGAGGAGGAAAGTGTACAGATAAGCAAGAATAATTCATGAATGAGATAAGAAGGAATGTAAGAGTTTATATGTAGAGATAAGAGGGCAGAGATGGATGTATTAAGGCGGGAAATATTGAAAAAGAGAGAAAAGGAAGATAAATGGATGACAGGCAAAATGAAGAGAGAGAGAGAGAGAGAGAGAGAGAGAGAGAGAGAGAGAGAGAGAGAGAGAGAGAGTCAGCCAAGAGAAGAGAGATGAACTAGTAGCAGAGCAGAGAAAAGAAGAAAAAAATAAGCATGAAAGTGTCAATAAAAAGAAAGAAAATGAAAGAAAAAGAACAGAGATAGAACAGAACAACAGAAGAAAAAAGCAAATGATAAATTAAAACAACTCAAAAAGCAACACAAACACGAACAAGACGAAGAATATGACGAATAAGAAAAAAATAACAGGAAAGAGGAAAATTCGTTAGGTAAAGAAGAGGGCTGATGAAGAATGGGGAGAAAAAGACCCCCTCTATAAATTTGAGGTAAAACGGCTCGATGACACATGGGGAAAAGAAAGCATCTATAAATTCTAGGGAGAAGGAAGGGACTATTTGGGAGAGAGGTGAGTAATGAGCAGAGGCAGAGAGCAAGTCACGTGCCAGGAGGAGTCCCAACAGATCTTCTAGGAACGAATGGGGAGGTGTCGAGAGAGAGAGAGAGAGAGAGAGAGAGAGAGAGAGAGAGAGAGAGAGAGAGAGAGAGAGAGAGAGAGAGAGAGAGAGAGAGAGAGAGGTGCATTGGAAAAGATATTTGTAATAAATTTTAATGAGGGAAGGAGTAAATTAGTGTTAATTGTACATTGCTTACAAACTTTAGGGGAAACCATATCATTTTCATACTTTCTATCCTTATCTATTATGTTTTCGTGTAAATTTTCTATTCTCATTTGAAAATAGATTGATCTGATGATATCTGGAGCAAATAACAATGAATGAATGATAGTTAATTTTTCATTGTTTAACTCCTTGAGCACTGGGATGCATTTCCATATTGAATCTTATTATTTGTCGATCTTATACAGCTCCAGAAGCTCATATGGAGATTAGAATAGTACAGACTCTGCCCATTAATCCTCTGACCTTCAAAGGCCCTTCCAAATATCAATAAAATCGTCTAATCACACTCAAAACTCGTAGTAAAAATGTATCTCAGCACTGAAGGGTAAAGTCAAGGGATATTTCCTGCACCTCCTCTGCTCTTCTGATCTCTGTTCCTTACTATCACGTCTTCACCCTTTCTATTTTCGTGAGCAGAGAGCAAGAAGGAAAAGCTGACAGTGCTGAGCGTGAAATATAGTGAGAGGATGACAAAGAGGTGGGCAGAGGTTTCAAGAAAGTGACGTGCGAGACTGACTGATTTGATGTTTTGACGCTGGGAAGTGTAAGATGGTCTGGCTGATTGACGGATTGAGTGAGGGACTGATTGATTTGATACTTCGACGCTCTGAAACCTGAGACTGATTGACTTATTGAATCCATATTGACTGATTGATTGATGGAGGTTTTCGATAACTTGGCGCTCTGGCTCTGAAATGTGATTAATTGATAGCTTCGATATTTTGGCTCCCTAAAGGGGGAAATTGATTTACCGATTCTATATTTTGCCGCTGTGAAGTATGGGACGTTGGATAGAATAGATGGAATGATATAAAGAATAACCAACTAACTAAAGCTTTATTTTGGAGATGATTATGTAGTGAAGTGACAAAAAAAAGTAAAAACAACAAAACATAACACTTCCTTCACACACTTAATTACACATACATACTTCATGAAAGAAAAACCTAACAATTCCTTAAAACCTGTTTAGGGACCGGCACCTCAGTAGGCCTGTTTAAAATCACAGTTTACTTTTGCCATTGGTCAGCTTCCTGGTTTCTTACATATAAAATAAAACAAACACTTAACAAAATACTTAACGAGTAAAACGAATCTTATACTAAGAAGCTGTACATCAAAGGTAAAGTATCTAGAAACTTCAAACGACACCAAGCCTATTGCATTCTTAAAAATAGATAAATAAATAAAAACTCAGAGATAAGTAAACTTTCAGCACACCTGGGAAAACAACGCGGAAGAGAAGGGGAAGTGGAGACTGAGGCAATCGTGAAAAATGAAACAATGACACGGGATGGCGTAAAAAAATGAAAACAAAGCTCAGTCATTGGGTTAGGAGACAGAAATATCGGACGGGGAGCGTAAATCTCCATGGGGAGAAAAAAGAGCAACATCCAATGAACTTGTTGTATTGACTCTTTCCTGCCGTTGTGTGTTGTCCAGCCACTGAATGTGACACTGTGAGATAAATTATTGTAATGGATATGGTGTGAGCTTAAAAACACTTACAGGAAACACCTGACGATAGTTTTTGTAGTGGATTCTATTCGAGAGAGAGAGAGAGAGAGAGAGAGAGAGAGAGAGAGAGAGAGAGAGAGAGAGAGAGAGAGAGAGAATGTATTGGAAATGAGGAACTTGGGAATTCTTAATGGAAATGCCTGATGAGATTTTGTGGTAGCTTTCCCATGAGGTTGTAATTGATTGGATGGTACCTCACTTGACGTATCGGGAGAACCAAAAATGTTAATGTATTTGAAGCTCGAAACTTAAATGCAACTGTACGTGTGAAGGGACAGAACAAGAAATAAAAAAAGGATACAAGCCTAACCCAAATATACAAAGAAATCAGTGCAATGGGGATGTAAAGTTTGAGAACCAATACACATCTTACAGCAAATGTGACAATAGGAATGAAGGAAACATACGAATAAACAAGCGGAGTTTCCAAGACAAGATTGGACAGAATGGTAAATTAGTTTCTTTATATGAAAAAAAGAGATGGAAGAATTAGATGATTAAAAAAACGGTAGAAGTAATTTGTTAATATAGATAAAAAATAAACGAGATACGAAATAAAGATTAAAACTGTAACGAGGAAAAAATAAGCCAAAAGTGAGCATTATTTATGTTCTTGATTGAGTTGCTCAAGTTTTCTTCAATTGTCTGTTTCTGTTTCTTCCTTGTGCTTTGTCTCACAAGCTCAGAATAAACTTGTGGTCCCGCAAAAAATATAAGTTTATTATTTTACTTACTGATTTGCTTCTCTATTTCTGTCTGTTCACTCACTGATCTTTATTCCGTTTGTCTATTGATCTATTTACCCATCACTTATATGTCCATCTCTCTCTCTCTCTCTCTCTCTCTCTCTCTCTCTCTCTCTCTCTCTCTCTCTCTCTCTCTCTCTCTCTCTCTCTCTCTCTCTCTCTCTCTCTCTCTCTCTCTCTCTCTCTCTCTCGTCTTTATCCTACTCCCAAATCTTCAAAAGCTATTACACTCATCTCACCTCGGAGGCAAAACCCCGTGCTTTCCACTGGTCTGCCTCTGCACGCTATCCCATCTCACTGGATTTAAAGATTTTTATTTTTAAAGTTCTCTCACCAGAACTATTTTCAAAGGCTACAAAGATGATAGCTTTGATTTTCACAAGAGCTCTTTCTGTTTGTGATGCAAAATTCTTGTTAGACTAACAGTCGAATCATCAAAGCTCCCTTTTAATCACAGTGACTTTTACTACACCTTTCCAAATGTGAGGGTTAATTCAACGAAAGTTTAGAGAGAGAGAGAGAGAGAGAGAGAGAGAGAGAGAGAGAGAGAGAGAGAGAGAGAGAGAGAGAGAGAGAGAGAGAGAGAGAGAGAGAGAAAAAACCACTGTCTTTCGTTCGTGAGAAAGAGTCGTTGTGACTTTTAATCTCACAGATACACGTGGTAAGAATGTGGTCACACCTGTCATTGAGTTATTCTTGGCAGTGTTCACGTGTGTCCACTGCGCCTGTGCTCTAAAGTCTGTATTAATGGCAGGTGATTCAAGTGATGGGAAGCCATAATAACGTCTCGTCCTCGTCCACCTAACGTGCTTCAGTTGCCGGTAATTTCCTCATTATGTTTTAATTGTCTCTTTCCTTCACCAACACAAAGCAGGGGACGCCGCAGCGGGTCAGGAGGACACGTAAGGAACACGTAATCGAGTCTCTTCTAAAAGCAGTTAATTGTAAAATATGTGTTTTATGCGAGGAGATTATTCCCAAGCAGAGCGGTGCAGCAGGCCCACAACTTCGTAAATACTATAATAATGTTAATATTAATGCGTGTATAATGCTGCCAAACTTTATTCTAACTGCCTGGATGTTCGTCTGGGGAATAGGTTTTAATGAGAAAATTGACCATAATGGGAGCAATTTTAAGCCTCGGCCTGACAATAACGCATGTCAGGATGGCACGGAAGGACGAGCTGGGCGGGTCTGATGGGCCCTTCCGGGTAACACAATTTATAGTCTGGGGCTTCCGCGGGTGCTGCAGTCCCTGGTGGTGGGAAATGAAGCCGAGGTGGTGAATGGAACACTGTGATTAGGGAGGGTAGTGTGAAAGCATTTTGGGATGATCTGTTGGTTGCTTTCTGAATTGATATACTCATTGATCCCTTTCACACGCTTTTACCATGATTTTTGTGTGTGATTAGGTGATTATATTGACATTAGGAAGGGTCAATGGAGATCAGAGGATTGATGGCCAGAGTTCGTACTATTTCATTTCCTACATGAGTTTCTGTATAAAGTCGACAAATAATAAGTAGAATAGATATGAAAAAAAAACGTCCCAGTACTGAAAGGGTTAAGAGAAGATGAGGTTGTGAATGCTGATGTGAGGGGAGCCAGTCGAGATAATCTGTGAGGGCTTATATGGCTGCTGAAATGATATATTATTGGTGCCCTAAGCAGAACGTGGGATGATACACAAATGTGAAGATTTGGCCGGTTGTAAGTGTTTATAATCCCTGAATTACAAAATATAGGTAATTGAGTTAATGTTCATTAATAAATTGAAGCTAAATTTGTACAACTTCGGGTGAATTGAGTTTTATTTATCACCATGAGCATTTACTGCTTATTTCTATTCGTTCTCGTATTTATTGGTGTGCTAAGCTTCGTGCACTCCCGTAGAGAGAGAGAGAAAATGATAATAATAATAAAACAATGATGATAGAAAAGAAAACTAATCGGAAATAAAAGAAAATGAAACAAAAGTAATGAAAATAAAGACATTCCAGTAAAATAAAATGCCTAAAGATTAAAAACAGAGAGAGAGAGAGAGAGAGAGAGAGAGAGAGAGAGAGAGAGAGAGAGAGAGAGAGAGAGAGAGAGAGAGAGAGAGAGAGGAGGGGTAGTGCCTGTGGTCACCTCTCTCTCACTCTCCCTCTTTCGATCCTTCCCTCTCCCCTCACGCCTCACTTCTCTCACTGTCATTACTATCGCATTTTCTCCACTTTTCTCCCTCTTTTTTTCGCTTTTTCTTTTCCTTTGTCTAGCTGACTGTCAGACTCTCTCTCTCTCTCTCTCTCTCTCTGGTAAGACTCACACAACTGCACTTTTTTCCTGTGGTTACGTTTAAATCTTTTTCTCTCTGTCACGTTTTCTTTCAGTAAGTTAATGTTATAAACTAGAGCGGCAATAAACGTAACTCTTGCTATTGATCGTTATTCAGTATATATTTTCCCTCAGTGCCCGGCTCTTAAATTAGGAATCCAGAGTCCAGACGGCGTAGCAACTCATTAGTGCGTCCTACCCTTTGAGGCTCTTGTTGTTCCTCGTCTTCCATTCATCTTTGGCCTTCCACGTAAACAGAGCATAAATCTCCTTTCACTTGCCTAACTCTTTTGGACTTAGGAGGGAAAAAAAAGTGAACAGGATAAATTACCATGGAGGGACATAAGCGAGACAATGGTAAACACGTAAATTTACCCTCAGCTTTTTACTTCCCTAAAACTGAGGAACAAAAATAACAGAATGAGCCACTAAGGATATGAATAAAAGAGAGACATTCAAGGAAGGAGTTAACAGACAGATTTAATTTTCTGAGCATGAAAGAGAATTGTGGAATAGGAGACAGTAGTGCAGGCGAGGTATAAACAGTGGCAGGAAACACACAGATCTATCCATAGTTACTTTATTCTTTATGGAGACACAAAAAATACGGAATAAGTGACCAGGAAAGACATACGACGACATATAAAGTGACTGTAAGCACATGAATATATCCACAGTTAAGTGACAGAATGACAGAAACAAGACAAACACAGGCTCGCAAGACATTGAGCCAACACTATGCACAAAAATCAATCACTATTACGCCACTTATCACGTAAGCAACAGTCCCAAAACAAGTGACCACAAAACGAGATACGTGACATCTGAGGTTCCAGTGACCAAACTACAGCTGATGGAGACGATGTACGAAAGAAAATAATAAACACAAACATTTACCAATAATCACAAAATTCTTAAGAGGGAGCTGAAACAATGAGGAATTTTAAAGGAATATTACACAACTTTATGGATGAGGATGATAGGTGAAATTAGGCAGCAGACTGGCACGAGTAAGTCTAACGGCCTCTTGCAGCTTCCTTCATATTCTTTTGTTCTTATAAAAGGCCCATGGTGAAGGGGAACCACGTGCACTCTGGGGGACGAGAGATCCCCAAGCACGCGGGTTCAAATCCTGGCCACGGTCCGAGGAGAGATTGGGCATCCACTTGGGGTGACGGTTCCAGAATGGGTGGGCTTTCAGATAGGAAGTCCCCATTAGGTGGTCTCCTTCAGCCCATAAATTCCCGGAAAAACCCCACATTGTATAAATGAATAAAAAAGTAACGACGTAAATAAGACATTCCAGTTAAAGGCAAGTATACAACCCACATCGAC